>CM017558.1:24500730-24788230 GCA_007844125.1 Sinonovacula constricta | reverse complement strand
AAACATAATGATTTTAAATAAAACATTTTAAACATGAAATCACACACACACACACGCGCACGCACGCACGCACGCACGCACGCACACACAATGTTTAAGAGGTATAAATCTATGGGATACCTATTGCAGCAAGTATGGTGGTTCAAGTTGTCTGTGTGTGTGTGTGTGTGTGTGTGTGTGTGTGTGTGTGTGTGTGTGTGTGTGTGTGTGTGTGTGTGTGTGTGTGTGTGTGTGTGTGTGTGTGTGTGTGTGTGTGTGTGTGTGAGTGTGTGTGTGTGTTTTATTGTTGTTGTTGCTTTGTTGTTACTGTTGTTCTTGGTGGTGGTGGTGGGAGTGATGGTGGTGGTTTCGAGGTGTAGGCAACTTTCTTTCTGAGGGCATATTCACCAACTATCGGACAGGAACTTTAATTAGCAGTCTTTGTGTAACAAGGTACTCCATGTAGGATATTCATTTTAGTTAAATACAATTAGATAATATTTTATCGAAATTCAATTAGATAAGCTTTTAAAACGATATCGAAATTGTACAACAATCTAACCCCAATAAGGGTTACCTAAGGTTAGGTTGCAAATTTGTAATTCCGCAGCCTCTCATAACTTGTATCCCGGTCGGAATGAGAACTTGCATGCAGGGGCAGCTAACTTATGGTGCGCCGGTGGATCTACTCAGAGATATGCCCTAGGGATTCAATGACTAATCTTTACGGGGCATCGCTATATTATAATAACTGTGTCGCAGGAAATGTAGAACAATGACCTTTACCCCGATCTCATCGATGAACTTGATGAGGTCCCCACCATGAAACTCCTGGAGAAACTTCTTCACCTCCGCGAGAATTCCAACAATCTGAAAATGTATTGTATTGTTCCAGTGATGTGTACACTTAGAAGAGAGTACGAACATTCCTTATGGAAATATTTTGCCTTAACCGTTGCTTATATTATTACTTTGTGGGTAATAATTAGAGTATTTGTAAAGAATGTGTTAAATATGTTAATCTTGGCCTCAAACTACATTCTGTTTAAGTATTTCAACACTAGAAATCATGCCTAACAAGCTGCAATGCAATCTCCTCACAGCAATTACGTCACGCGTTGCTACTTAAATCACTGCCCCCAGCAAGGATCACGTGACGATAGAGTATCACGTGAAGTAAACATGGCGGCCTCCATAAACACGCCACGAAAGAAAGTGAGTCAGAATTGTTTTTTATGTGACGAGAAAAAGCGGCATTTTAATGTATCTGATTACAAAGACGGGATTTTAATAGATAAAATTGACTAAAATTCGCTTGCGCAATCAGCGAGGAGATGATTATCCATGTTTAGTTTTCTGTATGTATAGTACGTTGTATTCTGTACAGTACGGTGAAATTTGACTTTCATAATTTCATATTTTTTCATATTTTAAGTTACTTTTTATTTTTAATATGATAAATTAATATTTTTAAAGGAAAGATACTATATTTTGAGGAGATAAGTCCAGAAAAAAAATAAATAAATAAAACACTATCCGCCTGTATTTGGGCGAAAAAGTTGCTGGTGGCAGTGATATAATGTACTGTCAAGGGAAGTAATCACTGCGGGGAGTTTGGCTGCAATGTTGTTAAAGTTGGAAGTAGGTCGTAATTTTTACTGTTGACAATGTGAAGGTCGCGCACTGCATTTTGAAATTGTTACCATTGATTACCTTTGTAAACATAACTGTTAAGTATTGCATTGTACTTGATAATTTTGTTTTATTTCTGATATTTTGCTGTTTCTCTGAGGCTTAGCAGTATATTTTTACATAAAAGTTGCCATTTTGGTTAGCAAAGATGTGTTCATGTTTTATAATAGTTTAAACAATAAGAATAAAGCCTAGTTTCCAGAGCCCGCAAGTTTTGAGCATGCGCGCGGATGCAAGGCAGGGTGTCCACAGTATGGGATGCGGGCAGCATTCAGTACAATTATAAGTACCGTGCACCGTGCACACAGTATGCAGGGACTCCATATCTGTTCGTAAGAGACACTCATTTTAATATATTTTGTTCATTTAGTGTTTCCCTAAATAAGTTAAGCTTGTAATTGCTGTCTATTGGGTACTTGTTGGTAGCAGAATTAATAAATATTATTCTAAAAATACTTTAGATATAAGTAAATCAATTTAAGGAATTTTTTAAAGGCCCATTGTTGATATTTGGCCTCAATCTAGTCTGGCAGATGTATGTATGCATGTTTTATTATTTATTGTGAATGGTCACATTAGGTGCGACACACTTGTTAAACTTGTACCTGAGAGTTGTTAGATTGTTGTGATTTTATGAAACTGTCTATTTAAAACTATTTAAGTAATTTAAGTATAATAAATACTGTTACAGTTAGCTTGAGTTTTATTGTTGTTTTCTTTTCCCTTTAAATATTTTTCGAATCCATTCGAGTTTAAGTTACTGTCCACCGACTTAAAGGTAAGCAAACCGTCACCCCGGGACCACAGCTGTATGTGGCCACACAACAAAGTGCCAGTGGTATGGGATCCTGAGAATCTACGACACTTAAATGTCAAGTTTATGTAAAGACTAGTATATACAGGATAGTGAAAAATTAAATTATTATTGCAAGGCTGGTCGAGTATATACCGTGGCCTTCTTCTGCGAAGCAAGCTGGAGCCAGCGTTGTTCTGGTGGAAGGTCAAGGTCTATTATGTACTCCGGCACTCTGTGGCTGAAACAACAGGACAACATCAACATCAGGATAATATCCATAAGCACTCTCTTTTTATATAAAATAAAAAGCGCGTATCGTTGAGTGTGAAAATAGTTTTTATAAGTATAGAGTTTACCTATGCGAAGATCCTAGCAAGTCTTCCTTTTTGGAAATAGATTGAGGTTCGTTGTGAAAATTATCTCTTTTGTCTTTTTATTCCTATATAGAAAAAGGTGGGAAGCCGTGAGGTCTTGGGCTGGATGTCCCGCTCACGCAAGGCATGTTATGCGTATCACAGGGCTCATAGGTGAACCCGGTAAGCCTCTGGCATGCTAGACACAGATTACGCCGCTATGTCCACTCGGACTCTGCATATGCCCCCTACTGTGTTAATGTTTCCTCAGTAGCGCGTTCCCGATCGTGCTTCCTGTTGCAAACAGAGTCTACTGAGGGTGCGACCGACCGCTGGGCGGGATATCCTGGCAGGGGCGGTGGTCAGTCTCCCATAAGATGCGGCATGCATGGCCCACCAGCGTGTGGATATGCCCTGGTGCCCATCGACTGACCTCCTACTACTGGGTTAAGTAGAACCACCACTGCCTTGTGGTTCGTCGTTAGATCGGCAAAGGCTAAGGGTGAGGTACCCCCGACAGAACCCCTAGAGAGTTGAAATCAGCGGTGCCGGGCCATTGGCACTCTCTAACAAACCACGGCACCATGTACCTACGCAAATATTACACGATCAACTAGTGTTAAACGATGTGGCGCTGGATCTCTGGACTCCCTCCAGGGAGATTCAGTGCCGGGCTCTGAGCCTCGACAGAGTCCGCCCCAAGCTACTGGGGGTCCCTCCTTCAGACATACCAAGAGGAGGAGACTAAAAGGCTACAGGAAGCCCCGGAGGACGAAAGATCAATGCATTGGAACGCAGAAGGGGTTTATAACAAGAAGACTGAACTGCAGCACTTTCTACATGAGAAAGACATCAATGTCTGCTGCATTCAGGAAACACACCTGCAACCTGCTAAATCCTTTAAGGTCAGAGGATACCAGTGCTTCCGAAGTGACAGGGTAGGAAGAAAGAAAGGAGGAATCCTGACATTAGTCCGGAACAACATCAATGCTCTCCAGACTAAAACGTACATGGATGACTCCGAATTCCAGGTATTTAGTCTCAGAAAGAACGATTTCAGTCTGGCCCTTGTGAACTACTACTCCCCACAAGACAAAACTCTATCCCTTGACAAGATACCAACAGATGATACCAACCTATTCATTGTTTGCGACTTCAACAGTCACTCACAAAGCTGGGGATATGACCACATTGACAACCGAGGAGATGAAGTGGAAACCTGGCAAGATGATAGGAAGCTGATATTGATTAATAAGCCTGATGATCAACCAACATTTTACTCCAGACGATGGCACACCACAACAACTCCTGACCTCGCCTTCTGCACTAATGACCTACATGGGCACACTACAAGGGAAGTCTCTGAACAACTAGGTGGCAGCGATCATCGCCCGATCCAGATAACATTAGACCAATCTATTTCTCTTGCCTCAAGCGCTCCCAGTTGGAACTACAAGAAGGCCGACTGGACCTTATATGCATGTGAGAGTGACAACCTCTGTAAAGATATCAGAGTTGAAGGAAGAAATATTAACAATGTTGTCAAAGACTTCAACAATAGTGTCCTGAGCTCAGCACATACGGCTATCCCAAGAGGTTCTAGGGTGGGCTACAAGCCATACTGGAGTGACGAGTTGGATGAACTTCAGAACAAACTGTCTCAAGCCAGGGAGGAAGCAGAATCCAATCCATCACAAGAAGCAAATCTCTCACTACAACAAGCAAAGGCCAAATTCCTCAGATATAAGCTAGAAGCACAGAGGAAAAGCTGGAAGAGCAAAACAGCCTCGCTGAACCTTGAGCGAGATGGCCGTAAGTTGTGGAGACTAACGAAACAGCTGAACGATGACAAGGACCAAGCGAGAGGCCAAGTCACCCTGGAGGAAGATGGGGAAATTTTGACTGGTAGGCAAGCGGCTAATGTCTTTGCCCACAACTACAAGGATGTAAGTGACATCCCAGTCAACAGAGAACAACAACGAGAGGCTCGGAGAGAGCAAAGAGAAAGGAAAACAGACAGGGAAACACAATGTCACATGAACCAGCGCCTGACACTGCACGAACTCAAGACAGTGCTCAAGAAGCTGAAGACCAAGAAATCTCCAGGTCCAGATGGTATCACCAATGAAATGCTCATCCATCTAGGGCCTACAGCAATGAGCAAACTCCTTGAGATTTACAACCACAGCTGGAATCAAGGGCAACTTCCGCAAATATGGAGAGAGGCGATTATGATCCCCATCCCCAAGAAAGGGAAGGACCCTAAGAAGGCTGCAAGCTATAGACCTATCAGTCTCACTAGCTGCGTTGTAAAGACAATGGAGATGATTGTCAATGCACGCCTTAAATGGTACCTGGAGACCAACAATCTACTTGCCACACAACAAGCTGGTTTCCGACAATTCCGCTCCACCGAAGACCAAACAACATTCCTTGCACAAGAAGTCGAAGACGCCTTTCAAGAACAAAAGGTGGTCCTAACAGCATGCATGGATTGACCTTCAGAGAGCGTTCGACAAAGTTTGGATTGATGGACTGCAAGTAAAACTCATGCGTAGCGGGGTTGGAGGAGCTATGCTCCAATGGATCAAGTCATATCTCAACAACAGAAGAGCCAGAGTGACTTTGAACCAAGCTACAAGTAGAAAGTTCCTACTGCGACATGGCGTTCCCCAGGGTGGGGTCTTGTCCCCGACACTCTTTCTGGTCTTCGTTAATGATCTCGTGTCCGAACTGCCCAGAGGAGTTCAAGCTGCTCTCTATGCTGATGACCTGGTGCTATGGTGTAAAGAAGAACATGCCACCACAGCTAAGTACAGGATGCAACAAGCCATTGACAAGCTTAACGCATGGGCTGAGGACTGGTGTGTGACGATCAACAAAGATAAATCGTGCACAACACTATTCACCCTGTCTTCAACGCAAAGAGCTGGGAAAGTCATGATGGGAAATACTCCTCTGGCTGAAGTTGACGAAGCCACTTACCTCGGCGTGACCTTTGACAAGAGACAAACGTGGAGACCCCACATAAAACGTGTAGAAGGCATGGCCCGAAGAAAACTTGCAATCATGCGCAAGCTAGCTGGTACAACATGGGGATCAAATGAACAGATACTCAAGACAATGTATCAGGGCACAGTGAGACCCACCATGGAGTATAGTTCATCTACCTGGGCAACAACAGCCAAGACAAACCAGCAGACCCTAGACAAGGTACAAAACCAAGCTCTGCGTATCATAACAGGCACCACAAAATCCACACCTATTGCCTTCATGGAAAAGATCACAGGTATACAGCCTCTACAGGAAAGACGGCAGGCCAAGATTCTTCTTCAGGCAGAGAAGTTCAAGTGTATCCCAGATAGCCCCATGAAAAACAGACTGGCAGGATATACAAAGAACAGGCTCAAGCGAAGCAGTTTTGTCCACGAAGCCAAGAAACTGGACAGAAAGTTTGCACCAGAGCTGACAATACCTACCTCGCCTATGTGCAGCACGGACATACTAGACCCATTGAAAAACGAACTGTCTGACATAAAGGTGAAACTCAACATTCCACAGCTTGATAGTGGTAAACAAGAATGTGAGAGTATCAGAAAGAGTCTTACACTCGCCATGATCAACGAAGACTATCCTCATGACAAGTGGACCCACGTTTACACAGATGGGTCAGCCACAAGAGCAATCAAAGACGGAGGAGCTGGTATTCTCATCAAACACCCATCAGGCCGTCGAGAAACACACCATATGGCCACCGGAAAGCACTGCAGCAACTACAGAGCAGAGACTGAAGCACTCATAAAAGCAGTCTCCTTGATTATAGACTCGTCAGAAGCTGTCTCTACATTGGTCTTTCTTACTGATGCACGCTCAGTCCTGGAAGCCCTGACAAACAACAAATCCCCAGACCTAGCCAGAGCAATAAATGACCTCAGTGCCAATTGCAACGTTACCCTACAGTAGATACCAGCACACTGTGGAATAACTGGCAACGAAGAAGCTGACCACTTGGCTAAACTAGGAGCCCAATCAGAGCAACCAGATGTCCAGGTCTCGTATAAGGAGAAAGTCACCATCATCAAAGCACTAACAAAGCCAAGACAAGACCCTGATGCATATCATTCTTTGAACCGGCCAGAGCAAGTGATAATGGTCAGACTACGCTCAGGACATAACAGACTGAATGCACACATGTACAAAAAGTACCGACTCGTACAATCCCCAAAGTGTCCGTGCGGAGAAGAAGATCAAACTGCAAAGCATGTTCTCCAAAGATGTAAGCGACACGACCAGGAGCGAACTGCGACGTGGCCTCAGGAAACAACCCTCCAACAGAAGCTATATGGTGATGTTGAGGACCTGAGACGGACCACATCCTTCATCGTAGATACTGGCGTAGTCGTGTAATTGCGAACGCCAGAAGAAGAAGAAGAAGAAAAAGGTAAGAATCAGGTACAAAGGTAAGAAATTCATAAAAGGTTGGTTCATAAATAAAAAGAAATGTAATTTCTACACACACGCGCGCGCAAAATCGTACATGCACGCACGCACACGCAAACACACACACACACACACTCAAACTCTAAATGACATATTACCAATTTCAGACACAATTTTAGTTTAACATGCCGTTTGCGTTGAAGAATAAAGGTATTTTTAACATTTTCAGTAAATCACTTGATTTAGAAGTGGTCTTAATTTTTAGACACGGATGACCCTGCCTTTTCGTTAGAGATATACTTTCAATTCATAAACTGAATAAACCTGTCATTAGGCCTGTACTTCGGTAACCTATGCTTGCACTCTTTTTTTTCAAAGCCCAAAGTGAATACTTCACAACCTACCTGGGTGGTGGCGGGTATTTGTTGAGCTCACATGTCACGTTGCTCTGAAAAATAATAACTATATAAGAATATAAACTTGCACTTTCATCATAGTAACGTTCTCATTTCAAAATCCATTAGTTTGTATACCGATGCACCGGGACGAGATATTACCCCGCAAAGAAAAATGACATAAACAGATCGCAACTATTTTGTTATTTATACTGAACTCATTATAATTAACAGTGAACATATTATACTACCAAAATATAGACCCTTTAAACAGAACTTTGTCGGTAAGAGATAGATATGAGTAGTAGATTTGGCTCTGCCTAGATAACTTACCCCGAGAACATGACCACGTGACTCCGCCAGTAGAACCAGTGACATCAGAGCCAACACTGACCACATCGTTCGTCCGTCAGTAATCTGCCTTAGCCAAGAGCTGACATATTTTATCACAAGAAGCGAACATATTTGTAGTTCGATGATAAGGATGATACAAGGAGGCATTTGTGAATTTCAAATCTGTAGACCTTTTTTTATTTTCAACATAAAATTTGATAAATGAAATTATTTTAATACATATTTTCAGGAAGTGGCAACAACATAGTAAATTAACCAAAGATGTTTGTCTTTGCCAAAATCTGTTTCGTATCTTCCTGTCGCTAGAAATAGGTCAAAGCTAAAAATAAAATAACGTTTTACATAAATTGATTTAAAAAAAATATTTGGATGATTTTAAGTAGATGATGATAATGTCAATTATTTTAATAAAAAGTTAGGGAAAAAAAACACAATCATGACAACTTATGTCATAATGTGCATCGAATTTAATTGCGCATTATCCTCTAGAAACTCACCGTGTTTGTCAACAAATGATGGCAGCAAATGTTTCAAATTCTTGACACAAGTAGTTAGGTCAGTCTTTATCTTGCCACATGGACCGTATGACTCAATCGGAACACCTCGGATAATTCACGAATCATCTCTCGCAATCTCCAACGCAGTGATCTCCCCCTTTCAGTAAGGAGAATCTCTGCTACCACACAGAAATCCTTCCAGATCTGGAAAGATTTGATTTTTTTACTTTTTATTTTTGTTCAGTAAAATGAACATCGGAAAGAATGTGTATGTTAGAAAATCGACTAATAATGGATGAAAAAACAAATTCTAACGATAAAGAAAAAAAAAGAATGTATTTATCACTACAATCGTAACAACTCGGCCATTTCCGTCCTTTCGCCGAGGGCGAAAAGTGTTACACCGGTTCAATGTAAACAATCAATGGATACTGTTGAAGAAATTCACAAAGTAATAACGGAGTTTGACTCCTCCATAAAAGCGAATCCCAAACAGATCGAGTGTCTGCAGTCTCTGTTGGCAGGCAAAGACGTCATAGCTAATCTGCCTGTTGGTTACTATCGTCACGTGATTTTGTATGATGGCAGTGGTTTTTAGCCAGCGTAGCGATGTCGTAAACCCTGTGCGGAGTTTGCATCTCTCGGTAGTCGGATTAACTCGGCCATTTTCCTAAATGGGACTTCCTTTGTGGCAGACGTCAAAACAAAGATGGCAGCTCGGAAGACAGCTCACTATAGTACGATGCCTGTAAAACTTTACTTTGTGGCTGCTTCAAATTTAAATCATCCAAGTTAAATTTACCCGGCGCAGCAAAGACAGCTATCAAACGACGCCATTGCTAATGTTTTGTGCGAACTACATTTTAAGCATATTCTTCCGACTTCCGGCGACCTAAAAGATCGTGATTATTGTAAGTATAATTGCACCAGATACATCCGAGAGATGATTGTCCCGAGGACGGAATTACCCGAGGAGTCCCGATTGCATATGGCTGAGACCTCGTTAAAGGCATCTCGAAAGGAATGTGGTATCCCACTGAGCCAGGCCCCCACATGCTATGACCAGACCTGCTAATTGCTGGTCATCACTGCAGGGAGTCTTTAGCCAACATAGTACTAATCTGTCACAGTAATACCTCTGATGGGTTCATACAAAACTAAATTACCTGCTAGTATGGATAGTTATGTTATGTTATGTTAGTGATAATGTGGGTTGTTTACTATATGATCCCTTACAAATTCTTTATTGCATTAATTACTAGGTGTCAATTTTGTAACTGCAGGATTATGTATTTATTTCATAGCTAAATATTTAATTTTGAAAATACATGAGAGATACAAGTTTTAGTATTCAAAATGACTCTGAAGGACATTATTCTGACAATGAATGACTTTTTAAATTGTTTTGTTAGAAACGTTTCGTTACATTTTACAAATCAAAATAAAATATAACTTTAAATATATATGAGAACTAAAAGAATGAAAGAAATAACAAAATGTATAAGAAATAACAAAATCAACCAACAAAGTAAGAAAGAAAACAAATAAAGATGTATATATATATATATATATATATATATATATATATATATATATATATATATATATATATATATATATATATATATATTGGATTGCGTAATTGGTATATTCACAACTGTTTCCTTTACAAACTGTGAATGAATATGTTCAACCCTCAGATATAGCATACATACACTTGGATCTTGAACAATACCTGTGTGACAGACACATCGTTACAGACTGTGGCAGCCTAGCTTATCAGAATACAGATGCCCTCACATTCTGGGTGGGGCAATAAATGGGGGGGGGGGGGGTCACTTATATAAGGCTTTTGAGATGCCTTTAAGGGAGATCTAAATCGTCCATGACATTATAGGTAGTGATAAATACCATAATTCTCTAATGGGGCGGGTTGATGGTGGGGGTAGGGGCGGGGGCGATCGGGGTAGGGGTGCATTGCCCCCACCTCCACCACCAACCAGGTAAAAGAGTAGACTTGTGAAAACGCATACATTTAAGCTTAAAAAGTAAACGTTTAAAGTAAATTGTGTCTGTTGGCCACTCATGGCGAAGGGTCCCTAACTGTGTATGTATATCCAATATTGATTCACCCCCATCCCACCAAATTTTATGGATCCGCCCCTAAGCAGGACTTATGGACTCGATAATTCTCAGTTCAGAGTCCGTGACTTAGTGTTTACGACATTGGAATCCCACCTGGTTCCAGGTCTGATCGAAACCAGTGATAGGACGTTTGATTCTTCCAACTTAAAAGGTTATATACACCAACTTCATTACATTTTGAAAAACATTGCTCCAAGGAATTTTAAACTGACCAGATTGGCGTTACTCTTGTAAAATAAATAGAAAACAAAATTTAAATGCAAGATTCTTATTAAAACAAAAAGAAGCTAAACTTTAACAAATGCAGTTCGGTATTCGACCTCGACCATTTTAGGTGCTTGAAAAACAACAAGAGGATTATAATTGCATTATATCGCTCACCGAGTGCCATAGGAATTTAATAATTGTGTAACGATCGCAGAGGTAGAAAGATATAAGCGCTTAAGATCTCTCAATTATGGCTTTCAAAAAGGTGAACTGTCAATATCACAAAAACAAGGTATAATAACATGTATTCCTAAAGCTAATAAGGACAAAACATATTTGAAAAATTGGAGACCTATTTCCCTCTTAAATGTAGCATATAAGATTGCATCATCTGCTATAGCTAATAGATTAAAAAAAGTTCTCCATCTGATTATAAGTGAAGACCAGACAGGTTTTGTTGCTGACAGGTATATTGGGGAAAATACTAGACTGATTTATGACATCATTTTTTATACTGAAAAATTTAACATCCCAGGTCTTTTACTTCTTATTGATTTTGAAAAGGCTTTCGATTCGGTTTCATGGTCCTTTATAAACAAGGTACTTGACTTCTTTAACTTTGGTTCACTTTTTAAACAGTGGATAAACATATTTTATAAAAATATTGAATCATGCTGTTTAATAAATGGGCATTGTTCAGAATGGTTTTATCTACAACGAGGGTGCCGTCAGGGTGACCCCATATCTCCATATATATTTATTTTATGTGCAGAGGTGCTGGCCATGTTGATACGACAAAATAGTAGCATTAAAGGAGTAAAAATAGATAATTATGAATATAAAATATCACAATATGCTGATGATACTTCTCTTATTCTTGATGGTACAGAAACATCTCTCCTTTCTGCTCTTAATGTCTTAAAATTCTATGCAAATATCTCTGGCCTAGGTTTAAATATGGAAAAGACTAAAGCAGTTTGGATAGGTAAAAATAAAGACAGTGAAATAAAACAATTACCTGATTTTAATATCAGCTGGGATAAAAAATTTACACTGCTGGGTTTAACCTTCTCAACTGATCTCAGCAAAATCACCTCTTTGAATTATGAACAAAAACTTGAAGAAATCAAACAACTTCTGTCAAAATGGTCAAAGAGAATACTTACACCCTTAGGAAAAATAACTGTAATAAAAACATTAGCCATATCTAAAATCAACCATTTAATTTTAGCTTTGCCAAATCCCTCAAATAAAATAATAAATAGTATCCAGAAAACTTTTTTTGATTTCCTATGGGATGGAAAACCAGATAAGATAAGGAGAGACACAATGTACAAAGACTATTCTGAGGGAGGATTAAGAATGATTAATGTTAAAGTATTTATAAATGCTTTAAAAACCTCATGGCTAAGAAAAATGATATTATATGATAGAAAATGTTTAAAAATAACAGGTTGGCAAAATGAAGACTTGAAATATATACATGTTCTTGGAGCAGAATATATATTAACTAAATTACATAGTTTAGGTAATCCTTTTTGGAAAGATGTATATACTTCATATTATAGCTTCAAAAAGTCCTGTGTACCAATACTTTGCGAAAAAATAAAGTGTGAGCATTTGTTTTATAATAATAACATTAAAATCGGAGGAAAATTTATATATAGGAAAAAGTTTATTGAGAAGGGAATATATACTATTAATGACCTCTTGAATAAAAATGGCACATTTTTTAGCTTCAAAGACTTTGTTAAAATACATGGTAATATTACTAACTACCTAGAATATGCAAGCATTCTTTCATCTGTAAAAGCTTACTTGACAAAAATTAAAGTGCACAATCTTGGAGATAAATTAGAGGAACCACTACTTCCTTTTACAGTTTCAATATTAATCCAAGCAAAAAAAGGGTGTAGAGCCTTATATGATGCAATGTTAAATAAGAATACACAGCCGAAATCGATTAAAAAATGGCTTAATGAACTAAGTGATAAAAATTTAAATAGTGACATTGTAAAACTATATCAGCTACCTTTTAAGTGCAACAAAAATACGTTTCTACAGTGGTTCCAATGTAGAATAAATCACAGAATTTTAGGAACTAACTCTCTCCTTAAAAAAATGAATCTAAAGAATGACAGCTTGTGTTCTCTCTGCCATCAAGAAGAAGAAACCATTGTACACCTTTTCTACAAATGCAATGTTGCAAAGGTATTTTTGCATGAACTAATAACTCTTATCAATACAAATTGCTCTACAACAAGAATTCAATTGTCAATGACAGATTTTATTTTTGGAAATAAATACTTCCATAGTGTTATCAACATGATTTTAATACTAGCAAAATACTACATATTTAAGACTAAAGAAAAGAACCAGCTTCCAAATATAAGAGTATTTAAAGAATATATAATTTACCAATACAGGGCTGATCAATATATTGCATGTGAAAGTTTGAACCAGAGAACAAATGAGGAATATTGGAAACCAGTTATTACCTTAATTAACTGAAAGGAAAATACAGAATAAAATACAATAAACCCTTTTTGCTGACAACACCTTCTTTGATCTTGATCAAATAATAACCTTTAATAGTTGTTTTGTTACTTATTGGTCATGACTTTTGTCATACATCTCAACATGTTAGCATAGACAAAGTAGATGACTAGTTTAAATCAATTTTGTATATAACATATTAAACCTTACAAGCACAAACTAAACTAACAGACTCTCTGTTCCTAACAGAAGTTGGCTTTCTTTTGCAGTTGCTTTTAATTTTGTAAGGCAAAGCTTTTGTATACATATTCTGTTTATACTGTTACAAAAGAAAATGTTAGCTTCTGTATAATATTAAAACTACTTGACCTTATTTACCTCTTTTCTCTAAAAGCAGTACAATTTTAGTTTTCAAGTAAAAATATTTCTTTTTTTCTTTTTTCTGAATGTTGTACCTTTGTGTTTGTTTGGAATGCTTTTGTACCACAATTTATTAATATTATTTCTTATATTGTTCCAGATGACATCAATAGTTTGTGGTCTTTATTGACTTCACTATAAATAATATTAATTGGATGTTATACTATGCTATACCTTGATGTTAAAACTTTGAAAATTGAAATGTCTATATTGTACATGTTGCTGTGAATGAAAATGTAATAAAAAAAAAAAAAAAAAAAAAAAAAAAAAAAATATAAGCGCTTGAAACCAGCCTCACTGTTGGGTTAACTCTTTAGCGACGCGGTGTTAGCGGCTTTCAAAGTTTCGTTGCAAAACCGTTGCAACGGTTACTGTGGCTGGTGTATGGATGAGTGACCGTTGGAAAGCGCCAGGGAGCGTTACATTGGTGTCCGCAGCAGGATAGTCAACTACCGGACTAGAGTTGAGTGCCCACGGAACTTCCCATGGACGAGACTTCTCTGAAGGGGAAGTAATGTAACGACCGCAGAGGTAGAAACATCAGCGCTTCAAACCAGCCTCGCTGCTGGGTTAACTCTTTAGCGACGTGGTTTAAGCGACTTCCAAAGTTGCACGTTTAAACAACAGTTACTTTGTGTGGTGTATGGACGACCGGGGTTCGTTACAATAGTGAGTATAAAGGAATGACAATATAAACAGACCAGAATAATTATAATACTTGTACACAAGCAACATTTTGGAAAATGGTCATCCTGCTGGTCCTGTTTTTGGATCAATATTCTATGAACAATTTTAATACAAGGCCACCCAGTGAACATGTATACCAAATATAAAGGCTCTATCTCTTCTAGTTTCTAACAAAAAGGTTTTCAGTTTTCCTATATAACCATATATATGGATTTATGGAAAATGGCCACACCCCTGTAGGCCATGTTTTTGAGGATCAGAATTCTTTTAACAATTTTTGATACAGGGCCACCCAAAGAACAGGTATACCAAATATCAAGACTCTAGCTCTTGCAGATTCCGACTTAAAGATTTTCTTAATTTACCTATATAGCCATAGATGGAAAAAATGCCAAACCGCTGGTGGTCATGTGTATTTGAGGGATCAAAATTATATTAATACCTTTTCGTTGCCCCCACATACTTAAGCTTCCTAAATAGTTTAGCTTCAGAGGAAATGTCGTTTGAAAATGCTGACAGATGCATGACTCCGGACAGTAGGTCATCACAATAGCTCACCCTGAGCAGGGGCCAGTGATTTTAGTGACCTCTTTAAAATAATGTTGACGGACACGTGATTAGTGACATGTGACGCCGGATGGTGGGTGAACGCAAAAGCTCTCTATTTGCATATTTAGTTTTCTTTTTACATTTTGAATGAAAGCAAATGGCAGAGAGGACCTATATAACATAACACTCTTATGAAGAAAAAATCGACAAACAATCAGTTGTGGAATGTCAATCAAAACCAATTAGAAGCATACCTATCGGATAATGGAATCATACATCAAAGACTATATGAATTTTAAGGTTTTATATAAATATATAGAAATACATAATATAGTACTTTAAAAGTTAACAAATGCAGCAAGAAACATGACTACTAAACAAAGAAAAAAATAACAGATTTGTAAAAGGTCATTTACAATCTCACTCAGACAATTCCCTATTATAGAGTATTTTGTTTATAAACGACACCATTTTAACTTGTGAAAAATGCATTTAGTTATCTCCCTTGTTGGTAGAGATATAGTCGTATAATTATTATAAAAGTAAATTATCCGATATATTATTTAAGTTTTCCCTTTTTTAACCATGAAGTCTCCATAAAGGACCCATGTACACCAAAATCATTTTTTTAAAATAAGAAAAGGATGAATGTATGAGCATTAAGATGAAAAAATAAAAAAGAAGTATACTTTATTTTAAAGTATATAAAAATACATACCTATAAGGGAGATAACTTAAAAAAATATTTTAATCTCAAAAATAGGGAACAGATGCATACAATATTTATTACATAAAACATCACAATGACATAAAAATTGCATCATAATTATACAAGAGATTTTATAAGAATAAAGACTGGAATGAGTATATTTGATTAGAAGTTAATACATAGTACACAAAAATAAATATATTTTATCCAGGAGCAGTAATGCTTGTTACATACCGTAAATGGACTGTTTCTTTCATATAAAATGGCTGGTAACTTATGACTGATGGAGCATCATCTAGGTATATCATGCAGTTTTACACAATGCTCATATGTGAAAATGGTAAATACTCAGATTTTTAAACATATTGGGACATGAACATTCTTTGGTGACTTGGTATCATATGAGTTTTTAAGACAGTAACAGTGAGAAGTTTATCATCATGGCAACAGTAATCAGAATATCACTGACATGGCAACAGTAGCCAGTATGATGACAATAAACGAGATTGAGTAGAACCATGGAAACGGGATCCATAGGTTATCACCCTAATAGCAGCAGTCATTGCTGCTGGCAACAGCTATCAGTAGGCTATCCAGTGGTAACAATGATCAGGGGGTCATCTCCAGGCAAGGAGTACCAGTAGGTCAGCACCATGGCAACATTATTTTATATATTTTACTTGGAAAGTGTGGTCACTAGGCCAATACCATGTAACACTTGTCAGTAAGTCATCACTGTGGCAACAATAGTCAAGTAATCAATACAATGGCAACATTGCCATGAGTAACCTGTCACCTTGGAAACTGAAATAAGAACATCATCACCGTGACAAAAGGATTGGGTATATTTTCACCTTGGCAGTAGGTCATCACCATAGCAACATCAAGCAATTTGTCATCACACTGGCATTACTTTTATGAGAGTAAATAAACACAATAGCAAGATAAGCATGTCATCTCTTTTGAGGCATTGGCCATTAGCTTGTCACTATGGTAACAGTGGTCAGAAGGTTAGTACTATGACAACAGTTATGGTAACAGCTGTGGTATTACCACCACAAAAGTGAGCAGTAAGTCATCAACATGCAATAGTAGTCAGTAGTGAGCACCATGGAAACAGAGGTCAGTAGGTCATCCATGTGGACAGCTCCAAACTAGCATCCAATTTCAATAAGAATATATGACAAAGTCCTATGGGCATTGCAATATATATCAAAATTTGAAAAGGCACAAGACAAAGGAATTCACATGCAAGCCAAATGTTAAAGTAGGAACAAATCTGTGATGAGACATTTAACAAAAAGAGCAAACCCGACAGTAACCGCCTTGGAATGGTCAGTCGGCAAAATGGACTGACTGGGATGCTTGAACCTGTTTTACAAAGCTCTAAACCCACACATCCTGATGAGTTTCTTAAATGCAACCAATGAAAAGAAAACCGATCTAACTGAATAATAATTGTCCAAGCACTGGCGTTTTCTTTGATAAGATACAACAAAAAAAGTGACATCATTGAAAAATAATGTCCACATAGTGTTTAGAAGACAGAGAGATAGGTATCATTTTTGATTAGAAGAACTACACAAAAATTGTTGATTGTAAATGAAATTAACTACTTGAATCAAGAAAGAAATGACCAGAGAAGGGTAAATGGCAATTCATTTACACTTTTAAAGGTGTTCACAAGTAGATGAAGCACAATATTAATGCAACATAGTGTGTGGAGCATAGATACCATGAAAAGGTAGTAATATGAAGAAAAAAAACAATTCATTCATTCAAACAAGAATGATTATCACAGAATATATAATTACAGTAATTGTAGCCCATGGTAAATAACAGCTGAAAATAAGTAGAAAAAGACTTTCACACACATGTGCAAAAGTTTGTATAACTGTAGGTTACACTTAAGCTACTACATTAAAAGACTTAGCAACCATAACTAAGAATGTGGAATGGTGCATGGCAACAGTATTCAGAAGGTTATTTCAATGGCAAAATTTGCGAGGTCATCCCCACGGCAACTGATTTGTGGGACTAATCTATGGTAATCATTTGTCAGTAGAAAATCTCCATTGCAACAGTGCATAGAAGGTCATCACCATGGCAACAGATCACCACGGAGAACAAGGGTCAGGACAGTATTGCAGCCATGTCTCAAGATGACCAGAATCCACTTGCATCAGGGCTGTGTAAGTAGTCAACTGAAAAAAAACAACAATAAAACAGAAGACCATACAACAATGGACATGTTACTGTAACATAATACATATTTATTTAAAATATTTACGATTGGAAAAACATGGGTTTTTTTTAATAAATGACAAAAAGTTTATCTACCAACTCAAAATCAAACACCATTTTTGTCCTTTATTACATGAACAAGGCAGTAGGCCTTAATGATAAGCTGAAAAGTAGCTGTGCAAAGTAATATGCAGTATAATGTTATAATCATACAAAACCAGTAAATATTTCCCTTTTAACACATACTATAATAAATTATAAAACAAATACAAATGTATCATTTTTGAATTACTTACCTTGTACTAAAGACATCATCAAAGTACTGTTGTTATTGTTATTTGCAATGATATACCTTAAAGAAACTTTTTTACAAGAAATTACATGAACTAATAAATGTTAAGTCTCAATAAATGTCACAGAAATTGTGTATGTCCTCAAATACAGAATTTGAGCATGTTTTATTTTGATATTACATGTGAGAACTTTTTGTCAATTTCACTGTACATATATCAGAATATGATTAACAATACTATCTTTCTGTGTTCATGTGTAGTATTTTTTTATCATTTTACAGACGGCTTGCAGATGAGAAGGTTGTGGGTTCAAACCAAAGCCTTTAAAGTTGGTAGTAGTGGCTTTCCTCCTAACACTCGGGGCTAAGGGGACTGCATTACGCCTGACTCATCGGTATCAGTATAATGGACCGGCCGGGTTTAGTCCCTGGGCACCTCATAAGTGCCCCTGTGTCATAATGATAGAAATGTTGCTGCACAGTATCAGCCAAAATGCCGGCAAATCCCATCCCATCTCATCATTTTACACTTTGAGGTGTATCAAAAAAAAATATTTTTTAAATTGGTCATAGATGAACTGTATGAGAGTTCATCTTCAGGAACAAACATACCTTGTTCAGAACTGGTTTTGTTGAAAGGACATCAAACAGTCCTGAAATCCCTACTCTCTGAAAGTAAACAGATATAGAAACATTTATATACTAGGGGAAAAAAACAACACAACTACCGATCTATACTCAATTACTTCATGAGGAAAGAAGCGCTGCAAGTGCAGCACGTGCATTTCGATATTGTGTTTCTGGGAGCTTTGTGCATGCTTTTCTTGGACACTGTTAAGTGTCTCATATTCCCTAGCAATTGTGCCTCATATTTTAGCAAAGGTTTTGCACAGTTTAAATAAAATTAACTTTATTTGTATCTACTAAAAAGTTGTGTTTCTTTTTTTCCCTAGTATATATATATTTTGTTTCCTTTTTGTTATTTTTGTGTTATAGTTATGGTCATATTATGGGTTTAACATCCCAATAACTGTATTTCAGATATTGATGGTGTCCACTTAAAGCAGATATTGGGCTGCCTTCATTGTGTATAGCCATCTATGAACAACTGGCATGATACCACACCCAGTCACATGATCCTAATGCTAGACTGTCCAGTCATGGAACAATCCTTATATGTGTTAGACAGCTTGCAAGGAAGATATACAACTACCATGTTTAACAACTGATATGTCGTGGCCCAGCAAACATGGAGCCTCTTGTGCATGGCTTATCTAGTGATTGTGCGACCAGGTCACGTCACAATTTTATTATGGTCATAGTAGCAATGCTCAGCAACTCTAACAGCTTGGCCACAGGTGAACCTCAGAAATATTATTTTTTAATCGCTGTTACTTAATCATGCTGCAAAAAGTTTGGCAAATAAAGATTATTAAATATATCTTTAAATATGTATTATTCAAAGGTTATTAATTGATTCTTAACTTTATTTATACAACTAAGAAGTTCTTTTATTTGATTTATGGTCAGAAATAAGTTAACAAGACATTCTAAGGACAGACAAGAAGTTCACTTGACAACAATGTAAAAAGATGGATAGAATAAAAATGGTTTGAATTATTTAATTTCATTCTTAAGAAAATAGTGATAAAGATTCGAGCACTACAAATTCTTATTTTATATCAAAATGACAACTTTCGTTCAAGTAATTGCTGCAGAATGGTGCCCTCTTTGAACATGCATATAAATGTCCATGATCATCAGGACTGGAAAATTATGGTGGCCCGACATCCCGGACAAGTCAAAATGCAGTTTTGGGCAACTGGTCATTGATCATTAAATTAATCCCTTAAAAGTCATAAATCGGCAGTGGGACAAGTAACAAATAAACAGCGGTTTCTAATTAGCGATGAAGACAATTTAATGCCAGGAGCATTTATCAACAACACGTAAAGGCGTTACATGTACAATGCAGGCACCTGTCCAAAACAGCCAATTACGATGCGCGATACATGAACAATTCTAGACAAAGCATAAAAGAAACAACTTGTTATACCTTGTTTGTAAGTTGTAGATATGACAAATGTGTTGTTGTGTTTGTTAATTGAAAAGGACGCAAACTTTTGGACAAGTCATTTTTGTCCAGGTAACTAGTCCAGGACTAGTCATTAAAAATATTGTCCAGCAATGATCATGTTCAAATTAAAATTTAAAAAGGTAGTATAACTCAAAACTGTAAATGTGGGAATGTATGTCATGTGTAAACGTCATTCATACACAGTCTGCTGATTGACTAGGTAGTGACACAGTAACTTAAATACATATGAAGTGGGCTATCCTTTGGTTCTATGTTTTATGTAAATACACAACACTGTGTTACTTTAAGGCTGCTGAGGCTTTATCAAATAAGAAAAATTTCCAGGTGACTTAAGTCTTACCCCACTAATAACAAGTGAAGTTGACTCTAATAAACATCTGTACTGAGATCTACAATTACCGTCACTGTTAAAAGTGTTTTACACACACACATACACATACACACACACTATGAAGAAACCTAGAAAAACACATGTAAGTAGCATCAAGGGGTGGCAGACAAACCTTCTGTGTAAGGGTCCGCATGCAATGGTTGGCAGGTGTTCGTCGATCGTCCAGGAAGAAAGGTTCTGCCCAGTGGTCATAGTTGGTCTCAAGGATATACCAGCCACCAGCACCTTTATCATGCATATGCCACACATCCGTACCATTCACCTTACGATTACGTGTAATAACACATGCCTGTAACATAAAAACACTTAAATGTCAGTCACTTATGTTTAGTTTTTTATGGTAAACTGGGATTCAATGTCTGCTCTACACATTTGAAAGATATAAACTGCTTTAATGAAGTTGAAATAATGCTATAATGCATGGAACAGAAAGGTGGGAGCATATGACAATTCACCATTACCAATCCTGACATTACAGTCTTGTATAACTTCTAACAGATTCTGTCAAGTATTTATATAAAAGACAAGCATTTTATAATGGCTAGGAATACAACTACTCAATTAACCAGGTCACGAGTGAAAATTCCCGAAACAGTGCGGGTCAGATGGAGAAAAATCCCTTTAATTAGGTTTTCTCATCACACAGGGAGTCTGCAATTCGAATTGCTGAACAACAGGCACACCCTAATGTTTCATAATGTCTAACCTGTGAGGATGTGTTTCCTGCCAGAATGAAGTATGCCGGGGCAATCATCTGGGTGCTAGATATCTGCTTCAGGGCCTCCTCATAGCTGCCTGCAGTTTCCATCGTTTGACGAGTCAGAAAGCCCATCCACGCTCCCTTTCCAGTCAGAATGTATTCTATTATACCTATGATATAGTTTATAAATATTTAGTTGACATGAATCAAATACTGTATTATGAATCTACTGCCTCTTCACCAGTATTTAATATAATTTTAGTGCATATCTACATCTCTTTTCAAAATAAAATCCTATTATTATCAATGTATAACATCTAAAAAGCAAATAAATAAACCCAACCACAGTATATTCTGTGCCTGTTGGAATTACTATACCATGGAGTCAGAGTTTAATGAGCACATGCTGAGTCAGTCAATGTGAGAATCACTTTATCATTGTCAGAGTTTGGAGCCATTTCTCTGAATTGCTTAGTGGATTTTTATGTTGATAAAAAAAAACTATAAAGTACATTCTTACAACTTTAAAAAAACACATCACAATGACACTGCATGCACATGCTCCTGTTCAGCAATCTGGCATAATCTTAGCTGAATTTTGCAGTTTATGGTTATGACCATTCATTAAAAGCACATAGTTCTTGTTAAGGCAGTGGCAAGGATCAATTATTATTTGAACATTTAATTGGAATTCCTTATTTCTTTTTAGTGGGCAGGTATAGAAAAATCGATGAACCTTTTGCACACCACTTAGTCTCTATTTGTAAGACATATTATTATATGTGTTATATTTATGAAAAACATTTAACATTAGGTGTTATATACAAGGACAGACACGCAGGCAAGCAGGTGCACATACAAGCAAGACAAGTCTGTACAAGGTGTATTAGTCATGTGTCCAATAGGCCCTGATGTAACTCGTAACTCCTTAGACACTCTTTGGTTTTGAGTCCCGGTTGCCAGTCAGGGCAAGAACAGTCAAAAGGTGTATTTGCCAGCTTACCTGCTAAGGTGCATGCTGTTCGACAAGCTTCAGAACTTATGTTTGCAAATGGATATATGGTAAAGAGGTTGAAGTATTTATTAGACAAACATGAACACAATAATTAATTAATAAACTGGATTACCTGGAGTCACAATTTAAAGGAATGTATTTCAGTTACAGTGAAAGACTGTTCTAAAGCTTAGTCCTAAAGAAAAAAGAGGTTTGTTTCCAGTTACCCGACTGAGCGTATATTTTACCTGCCAAGTCAAAAGTTCTCATGTCAAAAATTCAGCATCCAGATTTTTCGTCCAAATTTAGCGTGTTCCATCATAATTTTACGATGCGATAGTTCTTATTCACCGTGGCGGGAAATCGTCTGCATCAATTAGATAATTGTTCAATGTCATATTGATTGGATGTATACATCTAAATGATAGAGACCTTTAGTGCGAACCAGTGTGGAGTTGAATTTAAACAACGTTGTCATGATGTAGCTCGCAGTTTTCTTGGAAATTACCAGTACACAGTATTTTATATGTAAGTGCATGGTCAGTCTCTATCAAACATCTTTCTTGGTGAATAGAAAGTCACTTCTGACACCAACTTTTGGAATGGTGCTTTTATTTAAGGTTTTTTAAGTTACACTACTCTAAATAAACCAAATAAATAGTAAAATATCATAGCATAGGACAGGAACATACTAATTTGTCATGTCGACTGGTATTTACCTACCAACCCATATTTGGGCATGTAACCAAAAACAAACCTTTTTTTGGCCTTAGCTGCATGTAATTGCTTAGCCTTGCAAAAATTCTAAAATGACAAAATAAAATGTAAATACCTCGGTATCCGCCGTCAATGTTAAAGCGTTCATTCAGTGTCAATGTGAACTTGCCCTGAAACAACAGAAAAATAACAAATCTATTATTTATCCTTAATTGCACATCTATTTTACATCTAGATTATTGCTTATCCATTGCTAATGTACCTGTTACTTATAATTGTGCAGAATATTAACTATGGTACAAAATATTATAAATCAATAAAAGATGTCACAACATAATTGACATTTCACAGACAATTTCTGGTGAGATATTTATATATGTTTATTGTTACTTTAAAGTGTAAAAGAATGCTCAAGAGGTATAACTGTATACAAGAAAACTCATTAACAGCAAATAGTATACTTTTATATGTATAAAAATGACGCCTTTTTTTTAATAAGGGAGATAACTTTATGCAATTTGAGACCCGTCCCCTTATAAATAAAAAGATGAAAGAGCTGGCAGAAAGTACTAAAAGGTGAAATGTCCATTGTGTAAAAATGTTACAATAGATTACCGGTGCTATTGCCGTAAGGATGCCGATATAACCAGCAAAGTTCACGGAGCGGAACACTGTCTTGCCTCCCCGTACCCAGTTCAGATTGACTGTGGCTGGACGTAGCACTTCAGTCATCTGCCATGTCCGGTTCTTCACATCCCATCTGGCATATACAAAACAATATCTTCATTTCCTGATGTGAACAATGTACAGTCTTGTCACTCTGGAGCCAAGATTACATGTACAAAAATTTGTAATTTCTAATCAATATAATTTACATGGACCTGCTTAAAAGGGATATACTGCATGGTTAAGACAAAAGATCAACAAAATAAGTATAGCCCTAAAAAGCTAAAACCACTGAGAAAAGGTTCCGTTTTGATGTATTAAAGATGCACTTACTAGATTCTGAATAAAAATAATTATGCTAAATAATATGCTATCATTTTGTGGAGGAAAAACCCTATGAAAATAAACTGTTGAGAGAAATTACACAGACATACCTCAGGTCAATGGAAGACCTAACATGTTGTAGAGAGGTCAGAAACATACAGGCATCAAAGAGAATAGTAATGACAAGAGACATTCTTAGCAAATAATTACATAGACATTTGGCATCACCAAAGAGATCAGTAAGGACAGTAATAATTAGTGAGTAACCATACATAAAGGCCCCTGACGTCACCTAAAAGATTGCTAAGGATCGTAATAATTAGATAGTAGCCACATATAGAGGCACTTGGCATCACATAAAAGATTGCTAAGGACCGTGATAATTAGTGAGTAGCCCTACATAAAGGCACATGGTGTTACCTAAAAGTTTGCTTAGGACCGTGATAATTTGTGAGTAGCCATATATAAAGGTACTTGGCATTACTTTAAAGTTCGCTAAGGACTGTGATAATTAGTGAGTAGCCATATATAAAGGCACTTGGCATCTATCAAAAGATCGCTAAGGAATGTGATAATTAGTGAGTAGCCATACATAAAGGCACATGAAGTCACCTAAAAGCTAGCTAAGGACCGTGATAACTAGTAAGTTGCCATATATAAGGGCACTTGGCATCACCTAAAAGATCACTTAGGATCGTGATAATTTGTGAATACTTAAATATAAAGGCACTTGGCATCACGTAAAAGATCACTAAGAACAGTGATAATTAGTAAGTAGCAATATATAGTCACTTGGCATCAGCCCAGAGATCCTGAGGACCTTGATAATTATCGCACTGCTATAAAACAAAGGCCCTTGGTTCCAGCACAGTTGAATACACTGATAATAAGTAGCCATAAAAAAAAAAACAGTTGAAGTCCATGATACTACGTAAGTAGCCATATATAAATACACTTGGCATCAGGCCAGAGATTGCCGAAGACTCCAATAAAAAGTGAGTAGCAGCCATATATAAAGGCACTTAGCTAAAGCCCAGAGTTAGCCAAGAATTGTAATAATTAGTAAATAGCCAGATGAAGGTACGTCATTAGCCATTGTTGAAGCCCAGGCATACACAGAACATCTCTTCCTCTTACTGATTATGTTGTTGACTTTAAAGAAAATGGGTACATTATATTGATCAATAACACAAACCCCATGAAGAGTCCAAAGTCAAGGTTTCTTGCATGGAACAGTTTGCCTGTAGGATCCTCTGCCACTATTGAAGTACACACGGAAAACAGCTCATAGAAGATGTTGTAGAGAGTTATCTCACCTGTAATACACAAAACACACATTGGATTTATATACTTTTTGTTGTTGGGATGAATGTTTTGTTGGCAAAATGGTCACTGTCATTTGACTTGTCACTGTAATCGGCTACATACGACCCGGGCAACTTGAAATTCATCCACTAATTTCCACAGACTATATGCTCTGCATGCAACACACAAGCACTTCTCAAGCACTTGAACCGTAACGACCGTGGGTCATTTACGTCGGGCGCCATATATAACATAGGGAGAAAAATGAGCAGCCAGTCTGGGACTAAAATCCGGGACCCTTCGTTAACAGGGCGAATGCTCTTCCGACTGAGCTAACCAGATCGCTTACACATTCCCTCCCTACCACCCGGCTACAATGACACTAAACAGCCCCAAACACACCTCAATCAGTCATTTTGTTTTCCCTAAATCTAACAAGAGAAAGGTTATCACAGCAGTAATAAGAAAATTAAGCCCATAATACTGATCTGGCTGGTAAGAAACCCCATTGGCCACATGTTTTTGACAATGTTTTGAGCCCAAATATTTCAATGAAAAGGATAAGCATTAGTAATTATGACAGTAATAAATATTGTGAGACTTTATTATTATTATTATTATAATAGTAATTTTTTTATTATTATTTTCATTATTATTTTTTTTATTATTATTATTATTATTATTATAATTATTATTACTATTATCTAAAACTAACAATGATTTTAAACCTCTCTGAAATTACATTACAAATTACTTAATGCATGCCAGTATCTTAAAAGCTGATACCTTACCGATCTCTATCCCAGTGGCATTTGAAATCCCTTTGAGTTCATCCCTGTATGGCTGAGGTAGAGCCTCCACAACGGCTGGCTGGAACAGTGGAACATGCTTTATACACATGGGTATTGCACACTTATCTGTAAAAATTACCTGCAACCTACTGGTAAAAGCTGTTGTAATAATGGGTTGTACTATGTTAGGCAAATTACTTTATCATATCATATTCTTGATAAGAAATGGATTGGAACATACTGATTAAGTTTCGCACATCTATAGCAGTAGAAAGTAACTCCATCATAGAGTGAATGCGGTTATAATAACAATAATTTTAAAATACTCCTAATTTATAATGGTGCACATAAAAGAAATGTTTTTTAATTATTATTATTACTTTATTATTATTATTATTATTATTAATGTACATGATTAAACTGACCTGTTTTAATGAAAACAACATTCCCACGGGTTTTATTCACAATCAATAAGAAAACTGATCAAAATTAGATTGCCACATGTTAAATAAAAATAAAATGTTTAATAAAAATAAAGTAAATGACAATTATAAACCAATTATTTACATTAACCTTAAATCATACTTCTATGTATATTTACTGAAATATAAAAAAATATGTATATGATGGACATTTATGCTTCAACATTCCTGAACATACCCCAATAAGGTCTATGATGTAAACAAGCTCAGCTGCCCAATCCCCAAACTCATTTGCAAACTTCTTAAAAGTGTCAAGAATGGTTCGGATCTGAAAACAAATTGACACATATTTGTAAGACTCTAATTGAAGTTGGCCTTGAATTGTGAGCCAATGCAAAAAATTATGGGTCATTTTCCAAATGGTGGGCTGACTGATGACATCAGTCCTGGACAGTCAGACAAAACTGACAAAGAATGAAAACAATCAAACATGTGAACTTTCTCTGAGGCCATAATGGGAGATTTTTACTTGCAAAGGGGGAGATTTGTTATTTTCATATAAACAAAGATTGGTGCTATCTGTGTCGATGAAGGGAGATTTCTGAAAGTGTGTATAACACTCCTCATTTTCAAATAATTTTGAACCTTTAAAGAGGGAGCCTCCTTCCAAAAGAGGTAGAGTTCACATGTATGAACAACACATTTTTACATTTACTCTATTTACATGCTCCAAGACAAAAGAAAGTTAATTTGAAATTAATTTGTTAAGAAAGGCTTTCTTTTAAGTTTCATATTTAATAGAATGAATAAAATTCTTCCTATAATAATGTTATCGTTATCAGTGCTATAAATTAGACCTAATATCAAAGCATTCATTTTTTCCATTTGCCCAGATATATATGCCCACAATTGAGGACCGACCCTCAATCTGCAGATTGTATATACGAGGGATGATCCAAATTTATCCAGATTTTGTGAATATTAACCAAACCCATTTTTCATTATTCTGCTTTTCTTTAGAGTATTGTTTATTATTTTGCAGTAAACTGTATTACTACTGAAACAAAAATCCGGTTGGTTTTGGATCATCCCTCGTGTATATATATATATACACATATAGTTACATGTACAAAATTTCAGGTAATTGTTTTGTGGAAAAACACATAAAAAAAAAAAAAATCTTTTAGTCATCTGGCAATGATGTTGACCCTAGAGTATAGGTCTGCCTTCACTAGTATGCTGTGAACATACTTTTAGGCCATGAGACATCAAATTAACCAAGAGATGTCAGAGTGCAAAATGGATTTGTGTGTAATGTGAACTGTATTTATACAGCAAATGTCACCAAAATGAGATTGTTAGGTCTTTGTAAAACAATTAAACTTTCCATGCAGCCTGGTTAAACCCACTGACCCCAAAAGCAAATCTAAAATCACTGTTATAGTCGCTGTGATTATAACCTTGTGACCACTGACCCAACAACTTACAGGGGTCCTACACTCATCAGAACAAATATCCCATCCAAGTTTGAGGATTGTGGGGTTGTGTGTCCTACCAGCAGAGACAGATCAACTAACATCTGCAACACAATATGCTTCCTCGCTTTGGAAGTGGGACAAATAATATAGGACCCTTGATACAGGGTGACCAAAGTATTTATGTTATGAAATTACAACCTTAATAAAAAACAAGAAGGATTATAAGGTACACTGTAGGTTTGAGGTATTGGTTTATACAAACCCTGTAATTGCATATCCCTCAAGAGAGGTTTGTTTGTTGGGATTTTTTTCCCACCAACAGTATTACACTTATCTGGAGATGGTGTCCACTTGAAGCAGATATAGTGCAGCACTGTTGCCTTCACTGTGTATAGGATGCCGTGAACACCTGACATGATACCACACCCTGTCACATTATCCTAACACCATGCCAACCAGTCTTGGAACTACCCTTATATTTATTTGCTTGAGCGTTAGCAAGGGAGCTATATCACTACCATTTTTAACGACTTTGGCATGTCACAGCCCGGGAACGAAACCGGGGCCTCTCGTACCTGGAGCTGATGCCCTACTGATTGAGATACCAGGTCTGGTCAAGAGAGGAGCTTGAGTGGTGTGAGCAGTTACATGCAATGTTATAACACAAATCTCATAGATACACTGAAACATTTATATCTCACCAACTGCCTAACTGTTATCTTGAACATTTTTAAACCACAAAAATTGAATACCATAATCTATCTATAAGTCAATGTCAGTTGGGCAAAAGCCTTAAAGTTAAGTTTTATCATATCCAAAAATCAATGCTTCAACACCCTAAAAATTGATGTAATCACACAGGCACATAAGATATCAGATGATCACGTGTCTGATATTGATCAATCATGAAGGTGTATTTGAGCAGGACTGGGTATATAACAGTATACCTCCTTCCGCCGGGCTGTGGTGACCTGATTCCATCGCTCCTGAGGTGGTAGGTCCAGATCCACAGTGAACTCCTCAACAGCCAAGCTACAAAATACAAAACTAAACTTACATATATGTCTTGGTCATTTTATATTATTTTGGAATTATCATCACACCAACTGTCTTTAAGTTATACCAAGATAAAGTCCAATTGGAAGCAAATAAGGTGCTGTCTTTATCATATTAGCATGTCATGGCATTAAAACCCCTAATCAAGAAATAAATCTGTCACAGAATATCAACATTTAGCCAACCAGTCATAGAAAAGCCTCATTTATAAACTTGCCATAGGTAAATCAATCTATGTAATTGACACTTTAGTGTCAGCAGTGGGAGAGGTCACATGTATGTAAGTGACCAAATTTGTTTAATATTTTATGCTGTCATCTTTCGTAGATTACAAATTGATTTGTGAATGTCATCACCTTTGTGTAAGATTGTCAATACAGGGTATAAACAGTAGAAGATAATTTGTAATAGAAAGAATAATGCATGTAGAAAAAGTTAACAAAACATGATTTTTAAAAAAACACATGTGCTTACTATATTGTTAATAACACAGTAAAACTTACGACAGAAAGAAGTCTAAGGTGATCAGTTACTAATTAGTATAAACTTAGGTATTTAGTAATGAGCAAACTTCTAAAATTAACACTTTTCTAACTGCACAACTGAAGAGACCAAGACAGCACTTGACTGCTGAAAAATACATGATAGGTTTCAATCAGAAACAGTTAAGCATCTCCCTTCTTCTAAGGGGGATAGTGGCCACTCACCCAGTAAAGAAAAATGTTTTATTTAACATAGTTAAAAATACTGGTATCTCACCTCTTATTAGGGGGATAGTGGCCACTCACCCAGTAAAGCAAAATGTTTTATTTAACATAGTTAAAAATACTGGTATCTCACCTCTTATTAGGGGGATAGTGGCCACTCACCCAGTAAAGCAAAATGTTTTATTTAACATAGTTAAAAATACTGGTATCTCACCTCTTATTAGGGGGATAGTGGCCACTCACCCAGTAAAGCAAAATGTTTTATTTAACATAGTTAAAAATACTGGTATCTCACCTCTTATTAGGGGGATAGTGGCCACTCACCCAGTAAAGCAAAATGTTTTATTTAACAATAGTTAAAAATACTGATATCTCACCTCTTATTAGGGGGATAGTGGCAATTCACCCAGTAAAGCAAAATGTTTTATTAGAAAGTTAAAAATACTGATATCTCACCTTTTATTAGGGGGATAGTGGCCACTCACCCAGTAAAGCAAAATGTTTTATTAGAAAGTTAAAAATACTGATATCTCACCTTTTATTAGGGGGATAGTGGCCACTCACCCAGTAAAGCAAAATGTTTTATTAGAAAGTTAAAAATACTGATATCTCACCTCTTATTAGGGGGATAGTGGCCACTCACCCAGTAAAGCAAAATGTTTTATTAGAAAGTTAAAAATACTGATATCTCACCTCTTATTAGGGGGATAGTGGCCACTCACACATGTGATGTTCATCTATTAAAAAAGACATGCATTGTCTTAATAAATTGTATACAAACTGTAAATATAAACATTATGATAATTTCATCTAAGAGTGTGACCATAAAAATGGCAGTGTTTCCACAATACGCCAGATTTTTCTTGAACATAAACTGTCTGACATATACTACTCCAAACATAGTTTTTATGATTAGCTCAGCAGTTTGAGGCCTTAAAATATTAAACACCTTGAAATCTGTTACAACATATCAATCTCCCATATTGAAGATAATTTATCTTTTGGACAACTGTTCGTATATGTCTGCATTTTAACAAGGAACCAGCAGTAATAAATAAAATGTTCACATGTGTGTACATTGTTTTCTTCAGACACTCTTGGTCTGCTCCACCTTTGGGGGCTGGAAGACATTGTATAATTATTATTTAATATTTATCATTAATAGATAGTTTCCACATCAGTGAAAATCCCTTATCTTAGCAGCCATCTTTGATGGTAACTTCAAGGGATTTTCATATGAATTGTATAGAAGAGTAAATTTTATTTTCTTGTAATTTCTTCATTTTTGGTCCGAAAATTAAAAGCTATACACCATTGGAAAGCTCTTGAAATTCATATTTTTAGAATACAATATTTTTACAGTTGATAAATGCATAAAGAATTAATACACAGAAATAAAAAAAACTATTGGCTCATACTTAAAACAAAATAATAGTGTATCATTTTCGGTTCTATTTCTTTAACCTTTTAAACTATCAAAAAAAGTTTTGATATTTAAAATACTTTATAAAAGCTGTTAAATTTGATATAAAATTCAGTAAAATAGACTGAAAAATAAAAACACAGTGGTGAGTTTAATACAGCACATATTTCCCGATTTCAGCCTGCATTATCTTCTGCCCACAAAGATGGCTGCCTTAAACTGTCTTATCAGTGTCGATGACATCACATGGAAACTATTTATAAGAAGAAATATGTACAACATTGTAACTTATATATATATTAATACATGTCTACCTCAGTTATCTTGTCTGCCAGAGCTGACCCAGCCAACCAGGGAGAGACAAACAGAAGTATGGGAAGCAGCAGCATCATATATACCGGGTAAGTGTACACACTGAAAGTAAAGCAGGTAGAATTATAATTCTTTGGTTTGGCCAGGCTTGTTGAACCTTAGCCTCTTGATTTACCACTGAGCTAAGCTGCCAAGATGCTCTAGCTCTGGTAAAATGTCACATATGAAATGACGGACCGGAGGAGAAGCACATAGTCAGAAAAAAACAAATCACAAAAAATAAACATGTACATTTAGTCCGTTGGCTTGTAAATTGTGTAATCGACTGAACGAGTGACACTAACTCCACTGTAAGGAATGCGTATGTCTATTTACAATGACCGCATCAGGTCATATGTACTGCAACTACTTGAATTTTGTTAGTTGTAGATCCCTTGGCCTTATTCAATTTATTAATTAGACATTGTACATAAACAAATGAAATAAATGTTAACTTAGTTATTATTAAACAAACCAATCATAATGTCTAATTGAATCTAAAGTTGTCATTGTAAAATCAAAATGAGATTAAACTCAATTAACTTAAAACGAAATATCTTACCTTAAACACAAATAAAATGATGATTGCGGAACTAAAATGAAAAGCGTCACATGTTTATTTACTTTCGGTCTATTGACAAGGGAAGCAACTCCTGAAAAAAAGACAACTCTGCATTCGATTCACATTCGGCCTTTTCCGTACACGTTCGGAAAAAAACTAGAATATGTAACATTGTTGAATAAGTACATATGCCAAAGCATTGTGTTTGCACGTGAATACCTTTGTCGTGTGCCTTTTAAATTTTTGATATATTGCAACACATATCAGAATTTTAAAAGGCACTGGACAAAGGTATTCACGTGCAAGCCAAATGTAAAATTAAGAAAAGGTCCGCGCGGTTTCTAAAAACTGCAATTTACTTTTTTGTATCCATCACCTTTACACACGTGTACTGTCTTTATTCGCATCATATAAACTGTGCTTATAATGTCAGATTTACCTCCTGTAACAAAAAGTAGACGTACATTTTAAATACTTGTTGCAGTATTGCAGATAGTTTGTGAATGTTGTACATAGATCTCGGCGAAGAAATAAAATAACTCGATAGGAATATCTCTTTAAAAGGTTGGCCAAAAATTACTAGTTTCACAAACTCAAAAAGTGCGACACACAGTATGTATGCAGTAGTTTTTAAGTTGTTTGTTGTTGTTTGTTTTGCTTTTGCTTTTGATTTTTGTTGTTGTTTGTTTGTTTTTGTGTGTGTCTTTTTACGTTGAGGGATTTGGGATTTGCCGGCATTTTGCCGATACTGTGCAGCGACATTTCTATCATTAAAGCACAGGGGCATTTATGAGGTGCACAGGGACTGAAACCGGACGGTTCATTATACTGACACCGACCAGTCAGGCGTAATGCTGTCCCCATAGCCCTGAATGTTAGGAGGGAAGCCACAACTACCAACTTCAAAGTCTTTGGTTTGACACGGCCGGGGTTTGAACCCACGACCTCCCGATCCGCAAGCCGACGCTCTACCATTTGAGCTATTGCGGACGGGGTTTTTACGTTGCGTCCAAAACTAACATAATTCACATAAATGGGCGTTATAATGAACATCTTCTGTGAAGTATTTATGATTGACTTTATATTAAACATTAATGTAAACGTTTAGTCAAATTGATTTTTATATAATTCTAACTGCAATATTATTTTTATTATCTTAAATTTTATGAAAATTATTATTTAAAAAAAGCAACATTTCAATTATAATTACAACGGTAGCTTTTACATGACAATATTATAAATACTATTAACATTTAAGTTAAGTGGTATATTATTCTCTTTTGAAATAAAAAAAAATCAAGTTCTGTTCTTGTTGTTTTAATTTATTCTGACTTGTTTTGTTTCATATTTAAGGCAGAAGAACTCCAATATTGTTTTGTTTTTTAATCGCAATAAAAATGAAAATAAATTTCTTACTAGCAAAACAGTACGTCACCAACCGATAATACTTTGATAATGTGATATTAAATGAAACTAAACAAAAATATTTTAAAATGCCATCTAAAGATCATGTGATGTATAAAGCATTACGTCTCAGCTTGTACTTACGCAATTATTTCTGCCGCGCCGTATATTTGTCCCGCGGATTTAAACAGAACAGAACAGGACATCGTTTATTGAGATTTGTACATATGTACATCATCTGATACAAACATACATTCACACAATAAAATACAACAGTCACGTGATACAGTCACAATTTTACAAATATAACAAATAACATGGAACATTTGGAGAATAAATCATCAATATCAGTGTATAGTTGATATAATCGTAATAAAAGAAAAACAGCATTTAACTTGTTAAGTAGTTTTTTCGTATAATAAAGGCTTGCTTTATAAAATTAGCAACATTTAAAAGAGCTGTAATAACTTGAGTTGACATTAATATATTAAATTTGTAAACAGATGGTCTATTATAAAAATAAGAATCAATATACTTTTTGCGCATGGTTTTATATAGTGGACATATGAGTACAAAATGAAATATGTCTTCGATCTCCCTTGTATTACAAAACATTTAAACAAAAGGAAACTATATATGCGATAAACATATAAGCCGAGGAAAATTCCATCCACTTCTATTTGTCGAGGATAAACACCGGTGCGTAGTTCGCAGCGACCTCTTGCATAGTTTCCATGTGATGTCAAAGGCAATGATATGACAGTTTATGGCAGCCATCTTTGAAGGCAGAAGCTAATGGAGGCCGGAATCTGAAAATATGTGCTGTATTAAACGCACCACTGTGTTTTTTGTGTTTTTTTAGCCTATTTTACTGAAGTATTTTAAATTTAAAAACTATATTTTGATAGTTTTAAAGGTAAAAGAAACCAAAATGATACACTGTTCATTTTGTTTTAAAGAACAATTGTTTTATTTTTATTATTTTTTTGTGTATTAATTCTTTGTGCATTTATCAATTTTAAAAATATTGCATTTTAAAAAATAAGAGTTTCGAGAGCTTTAAAATGGTGTACAGCTTTTAATTTTTGGACCACAAATATAGAAATTAAAAGAAAATAAATTTTACGCTTCTATAAAATTCATCTGAAAAGTTGCCACCAAAGATGGCTGTCGAGATAAGAGATCTTCACTGATGTGGAAACTATCTATTTTAACAATATTTTTTTTTTTTTAAAAAATAAAAGTATAGAATTGCAATTAAATTTAAATCACATCGATTGACATTAAAATGTGCAGGGTGTGTAAGGAATTACCACGTTGAAATGGGAATCAAAATCTTCAAATTTTTACCCTAACTCCCTTCCATAGCTTAGAGATCGGGATACTGCTGGCCTTGACCTTTAGATAAAAGGCGAACCAAATGCGTAATAATAGACTTCAAGCTAATTTAGCATTTAAATAATCTCCATCCAGCTAGATATTACTATACATTTTACATTAACTAAGCCTTCGTACCATCGTCGGTATGTTCCGACAAAGTTAAAATAATTAGTTTAATTACGGAACGTTTCAAACTCATAAAGCGTTTATCTTGGAATCGCATGCGCTTTTTATGTTTATATATAATGCTTGTTTGCAGGGGCGGATCCAGAAAGTTGTTGTGTTTTTTTAGGGGGGTGGGGGCGGTATGAATCAAAATCTATTTTATAGTAGTCTATACCAGATATATATATATATATATATATATATATATATATATATATATATATATATATATATATATATATATTATATATATATATATATATATATATATATATATATATATATATATATATATATATATAATGTAATTTTTATATATGTAAATATTGCCTGTTGACTCTTTAGGTATATATATATATATATATATATATATAATGTAATTTTTATATATGTAAATATTGCCTGTTGACTCTTTAGGTATATATATATATATATATATATATATATATATATATATATATATATATATAATGTAATTTTTATATATGTAAATATTGCCTGTTGACTCTTTAGGTATATATATATATATATATATATATATATATATATATATATATATATATATATATATATATATATATATATATATATATATATATAATGTAATTTTTATATATGTAAATATTGCCTGTTGACTCTTTAGGTATATATATATATATATATATATATATATATATATATATATATATATATATATATATATATATATATATATATATATATATATATATATATATATATATATATATATATATATGTATATACCTAAGGAGTCAACAGGCAATATTTACTTTAAAAGCTTAGTATTTTAAGATAACATGTATGTGTTTTCACAACTCTACTCTTTTACCAGGATGAGGAGGGGATATATTTGTGAAAATGTATATATAAATGAAAACATGAACACTATTCAAAAAACATCGCCAGTTTAGTGGAATTATTGCTTTAAAATACGAACGAAAGAATCGCCATAGAATATAGACACAAGTTACCTTTTTTAAAATGTTGAAAATTGAAATTTAAAAATTATGATTTTATTATCCTGTTTCTTTATCATTGAAGCTTATTTATTTTTTAAGACTGGCTTATTATATTCATGAAAAGTATGCTCTATATAGTGACAAAAAAAAACTTGACGTTTTTAATCTTGAAAAAAATGTTTCTGTGCTAGTAAATGGATACTGGTGTGTATATTGCGAAACTAAGCACAGCGACTTCATAGAACATCATACATGAATTTACCATGCATATTAATACAGACAATATATTTTGTTGTAGATAGTGATGCCTTCACTGTGTATAGCATGCCGTGAACACCTGGCATGATACCACACCCAGTCACATTCTCCTGACACCGGGCCAACAAGTCGTGGAACTACGCTTATATTTGCTTGAGCGTTACCAAGGGATCTATACCACTACCATTTTTAACGACTTTGGTATGTCGCGGCCCGGGATCGAACCCGGGGCCTCTCGTACCTGAAGCCGACGCTCTACCGATTGCGCTACCAGGTCCGGTATATTCATGATTTATTGCTCAGTTGGGTTTAATTGTAGTAATTTGTACCCTGTTTGTTTAATAAAATAGATTGTGTTGTAAAACCTATTGCTGGATTTTACTTTCTGATGCGCCATTAATCGAAACAATTAAAAAAAAAAAAACTAACCGCCAAAAAGGTTTTTTGTTTGTTGTTTATCTGAAATATTAATATGGTATGCGAACATTATTTAAATTACCCAGGTATTGCGCGTGTTACTTTCCTTTAAATTATTTATTATTTAATCCTTATATTCTGTCAGGATGTAATTTGATCAATATTCATGTTATAGTTGACCCACTATTTAGTTCTGTGAATAATGGGAAACATTGTTGACATGAAAACTATCCCTGTTACCAAATGATACGATTGAAATTGTTAGTTTGAATCATTTTTTCTTTAGCTCGTGTTCATTTTGATCTGTAGTCATATCACAAACAGTGGCATTTTTTTTACATTTTCATAAATATTACGGCTAAATCCACCTAATAGACCGTTCCGTATCAGATAATTTTAACCAATCAGAAAGCGTTAAGTTCAGTTATCACGATTCATTGACTTGATATTACGGAAAAGGCTTCTGTTACTATTATTCCAACAAAAAAATGTTCTAGATATTCCAAAAACGTGGTTTTAAACAATAATACGAATGGTCTTGCCATTTTGCTAACTTTTAAAACGTTTCAAAATGACGTCAATCTGCCCAGGTAAGGCACGCCTTAACAGTTACCCAAACCGACCCTATTTGATTTTTTTTTTTGGGAGGGGGGGGGAAGCTACAATTTCTCTGATATCGTACCAAAAGTATGCAACTGAAAACAACAAATATATCAAGAAACTGTCCAATAACAAATATGAGGAGAAAGCATGGGTGGTAATAAAGTAAAAACAATACTTAAAACAATTATTTTTGTTCGATTTTGTTTTCAGATACACGTGGAACGATTTTCTTCATTGTTAGAATCAGGACATGACATGAAAATGTTTCTTTAAATTTCATCGGTTGGCTTTCCCTTTGACGACAGCGTTACCTATTGATGACAACAGTTATTGATATGTATAGTCTAAAGCGAAAAAAAACACATAGCCATTGTATTCTGAACGAGACGAAGTACTCATATTATGCACTATGTATTCACTAACAATATTGGACTGGGAGACAATGGCTTGCAGCAAATAAGGACGACCGCACATTTGAAGCAACCAAGGCACAGTCGGTCTTATTTGCACGTGTTAATGTTTTGCATATAGAAGTGAAACTTTATCCGACCTTTATGAATAATTGATGATTCTTCAATAGCGGATCAATTATTTAAATAGTCTTTTAAAAGTTTTATTTTTGGGCAGGAAAATCAAGTGTTTCTTCAATGTTTAAATTTTATTTAGACGTTCAAAGCACCACTTTACTATAAAACATATTTCATACTAGACGTGCGCTCCACAATGACGCCGCGTGTTTGTTAAGTCTTGTTAAGTGCTTGTTGTGGCGCGTTTCGTTAAATAAATATAAGGTGCTGATTCTGTGAATATTTATTTGATTCCAAACGTTAAACTGTGTTCACGCAGTTTCATTCTTTTGTAACCCAACTCACCAGCCTTCTTCCTCGTGGGTTCGAGTTTCGGTTGGAACACGTTTGTGTGGTACGATCTTCTGACGGTTCAACTGTAATTATACGGAAGCATTGGTCTCTTTCACAGTCACAAGGGGTTTAACGTCGCTATAAAGGACAAAACTATGTCTATAAAATATATTTTATTTCAAATACATAGCAACTAACCATGTACACGGTCCTGGATGAACGTGACATTTCGAAAGTACCTTTGCAAGTTGAACTTGTCAATGGAAAATAAATTATTATGACACTTTTATCCCAATGCATTAACATGCAAATTGATACCTCACGTTTACTAAACAAAGTACGACAATACTTTATAGTCAGTGATAGCTTTCTATGTAAATTAAAACAATTCACTTCCATCGATAGTGCCACTTAACTTTTGGCACAGTTGAGTTGCGCACAGGAACCAAACCAATTAGCCATTCAACTGCTCATGCCATTCGGCGAACCGACAGCATTCACTTTATTCATTAATTGATAATCAGACAAGACCGGCCTAGCTAGTATTGTTTGCAAATGTGTCACAGGGTTTGTATGGATGTTAGCACAATACAATCTATTCATGTTTCGCAATTCAAATATGGAAAAGCTTAAATGAAAGCAGCTGTTTTAACTTGTAAATAAACTTGTTTGTGATCCGGGATGGAATCATTGATTGTTGAGCCTATCATCCGGGAAACCAGGAACACCTAACGGACAGGAACAGCTCCTGAAATCCGAGGACAGACGCTGATAATAAACTGCCGAGGATTGATTTAGAAAGAAATATTGTCAATATCAGATCAATAGGAATAAGTTAAAAACAAATAAGTTTTTTCTAGATAAAATTGGAAAAGAAACTTTACGGGATAAGACATGGGAAACATCTGTCACCGCGAAATTGTAATAGGGTGGGAAATGACAAATAACATTTTATTGTAAGGTCTGTGACGAACATGTTCTGTGTGGAAATATTTTCATAAGTGTGTTCAGTCTGAGATGTTATAAACTAAAATAGCTTAAAAGTGGTGATTGCACACGAAAAATATTTGCTGCAAACAGTTGTCATATCGAAAACACATACTGCAGTCTTTATAAGGTTCAAAATACATTTATCATGTTAACGACTGAAAAACTTTGAAATTCAATCTGTTATTTTTTGTGGGCCTGCCGATTGCTGGAGTCAAACATTGGATGGATTAAACATCACAGGCGCCCTACAGCATCATGGTTTTGTTAAAGGTAAGTCTGACTATGGTTTGCAGGAAAGTTCATTGGCTTTTTGTATTACCATGGTTATCAAGGTTTGTGGGAAAGTCCATGGGCTTTCTGTATTGCCATGGTGATCATGGTTTGCGGGAAAGCTCCTTGGCTTTCTGTATTGCCATGGTAACGGAAGTTGCATATTTGATTTATGTCTAATACTGATGTATTTCAGGGAAGTTAGCATTAGGATTTATTCTTTCTGACTAATTTCCGTGTCTGATCAATCGTTAAAAGATTTTGAAAGTGTGTCCTAATTTATCGCTTTATCGCAATTAGCGTCTTGTTTAATTTGCCGTCATTTTATATCCTGAAGAGTCCACACTTCAAGCTCTTCTCGGCGAAGAGATGATGCTAAGAGCAAACATAACAAAATGTCATCTGAAAAATACAACAAGGATTTGTAAACCATGTAAATAAAAAGGCCTCTACATTGCCAGACTTTTGTAATATCTGACTGTCTTGACCGTTGCAGAACGACACGTTCCCTTGTAAAACAAAATAACTGCTGAAAGTCGCGAGTCGGAGATAAGTGTCGTAGGATGTTAGGTCAACTACCCTCATATGCCTTCGTTTTGAACCGTATACTGACTTTATATACACCGTTTTAGCTTCAGACAATAAACATGCTTCGGACTTAGTGCAGCAAGTTATCTAAGTATATTTAAAAATATCTATATATAGGTTTTATATGGATCGGTATCCTGCTAAAAAGTGTTTGTTATTTAATGTTAATCATTTATTGTTTAAATGTTTCGTGTGAATCGTGATTTTCTTAATAGTTAACTTACCGTAGTGCATCGTCTTCTACATGGAAGTTCACTTTTTCATTACTGAACACAAACCAACCAAGAACAAAATGTTCAACGATATCATGATGGAATAAAAAGCGCGGATGTGAGACATCCAAGGCGAGATAATTCGCTTTAAACGAGCAGGTGACTATACTAAGATATAAGCACTCTCTTTCACTGTCGATTCATAATACTAATAGGTGTGAATAACGAATCATAGCTAATGATGGGAACTAGACTATCTGCTACGTTGTTTTCTTCCTTGCTGTCTGCTACATTTGTAATTATACGCTGCTTTGTTGCAATCGGCAAACTTAGTTTCTTTTGTTTAACAAATCATTGTCAAACAGCTGCGAAGTCGTATCAATGACAGCTACCTTTTTTTCAGTAATTGCAAAGTACAATGTCAAAAACAGAATACTCCGTTCTTTTCTCTGTAAAATGTCTTACAGAACAGCTGCGATTTTCTGTTATTGTCTGCTACAATATTGTCCCCATAAAAATGTATTTCTTACGAGGCTCCAGACAGCGCCAACAAGCGATACGCTTCTTCATGCTTCAGGCAAGATGGCACAATTTTCATTTCGCTCCGCCAACCACACTTCCTTTGCATCCACTAAAAAGTGCTATATTGTTATATCTGAATATAGGGGTGTAACGATACGCTTCCTCACGATACAAAACATATCTCGATACATATCGCACGATACGATACGTATCGTGATATATAATATTTTGGTACTGATGATACGTTTTTTGTTTATCACATAGGAACACTATTATACCATGACTTATATTAAACAATATGTAAGCATTGCTGTTAGCTTAACCTAAGAACTTGTAAGTCTATTAGTCAATTATCAGAATGTATGACATAAAAGGTTATCCACACATTAAATGATTTAACTATTAGACTAAGCTTAAAGTTTAAAATGTTAGGTTTTAAAAATTAAAAATAGTAATATGATATTTCTTCTTTCTCATCTTTATTGTGAATTATGAATGTCCATCACAAATAAAAATACAACAGTATTGGTACACTTTCAAAGAAAAACAAGATAAATCTTAATAACAACATGAAGTATCAACACATTCAGCTAGTAAGTAGTTAGTGCTTTGCACGGAACATCAGAGAAATAATGGCGGCAGGTTTTCACTAGGGCTCCATATCGGTCAGAATCGTCGATATGATATGTGTATCACTACAAAAATAATCGATATTCGATAAATCATATCAGAACATATATGTAAGTCCTTATTACTATTGCCAACAGTATAATATATACAGTCCTTCTACTATAACATGGTGTTGGGTATTGGTAAAGTTTATACAAAGGAGCCTGCTTCCTTTTAACATTACAAATAATGGTATCTAAAGCATATATATGATTTAATAATTACTTCTTTTCAGCGGGAAATTTGTTCCCTGGTCTAAAAACAATCATGACCTACTGATGAGGTCAGAGCATTCAGATATTATTCTGTTGTTGTGTTTTTTTGTTGTTGTTGTTTTTAAAGGGCAATCTGTAATGATGCTCATGCTTTCTTTTTCATCATCACCAAGGATCAGAAGATCATGGTTTTATTATTCTATATCATAAGATCACGAAATAAGGATAACACATTTAATGTCATTTCGTTTCCAAATGTATAATGTCATAACACCACCTCCCAAATGACAATTTCTTCACTTATCTAAAATAAGACCATCAACGCTTTCAATAGTTTCTAACTACAGTCACACTTGTATTAAGCAGCCAACCAAGTGACAGCCTAAATTTCACTGCTTAAAACTAGTTGATTGCTTAAGACAAAATATGACATTATTGATAATTTGCCTATTACTTTGAGCATGTATGCTTGCCAATAAGTATTGCATGTACTTAAATAGTATATATACTGGAAAGAACTATTCAAATTTATTCATATATTTATTTATTTATTTATTTATTTATTGGGTTTATCGTCCCACCAACAGTTCAAATAGATATTGACCACAATTATAACTGCTTTCGGAATGTCAATGTGTGATTCAGAATATCAGAAGTTTCTCTCTAAATCAAGAAATAATGTACCATTATAAGAAGTCTGATCATGTAGGTACTAAGCATACCATTTTAAATTAGTCACATCAAATTTATACTGAGAGTACCAATATATTTGTCATATTGTTGTTCGACTAATTACCAAAAAGTGTACATATATTCGGACGACCATGTTCCGGATGGTGCGCGTGTTTAACTATTCTTAACAAAAACAGTAATCGGTGTTTATTAGTCGAAGAAATTAATTGTAAACATCATTTAAATAAGGTTTGTATCAACATTAACCAAAAGGGCATCGATTTGATGTCAGGTAAATTTGGTGGTGTCAATCTATGCATAAATCAACTCGCTCATAAATTAACGCTTCTGCTACCAGTTTCATTCACTACTATATATGCTGAATATGTTTTGGCTGAAGCACTTATTTTGCTCTGACTGTCAAGTAGATGATAACAAGGAATCTTTTTTGATTGGGAGATCGGACAGTGAGGTGTGATAATTTATGTGGCAAAAAGGTCAAAACAAATACCGGAAAATAATTTCTTCTGTAACAATTTCTTAGATATATTACTTAACAAAGATAGAAATGAGAAATGTATTTCAGTATACTTTCGGAAAAATTAAAACAAACTATATGACTAAACGCTAATTTTGGCGTTTTCTCGTTATCGCTTAAAACAATTTCATAATGACGGAATTAAAGTCGATTAGAAAAAGTCTCAAGAGCCAAAGATGTTATTAGTCATGCCAAAATCTACAATGTTTTTCTTTTTGCAATATAGATTGTCCGACTCCATCAGTGATTTCTTAAACAGAGATTACAAGTTCTCGACAGCCGTCATTTTGAATACTTATTAGCTGTACCCAATGCACTTTACCGATCCAAGATATACTATATGGCTTACTAATTAACTTTCTTATGATATAAATTAGAATTAAGAATGACAAATTACTGTTCCGAACGAACTACTGTTGAAAACAAGAATGCTTACATCTCGGCTAACATTGTCATAAAAGTGCTATATCTTTGATCCACTTTGTCGTTTTCCCGGTGTCCACTACTGACTCAATAACTATTCGACGCGAACTCGAGAGTACAATGTACGATTTTTACTTAGATGTATTGCACAGTTCGTACCGTAATTTTTGAGAAGTGAACCGTGAACCGAACCGTCAATACAGAACCGCGGTATACCGTCGGACGGTATATCGATACATCCCTATCTGAATATATCACCATAGAGACACGTTTGGGTCATTAAGTTTATATAACCATAATGAATATTATTCTCTTTGGTCAATATCAGTATCGTTTGTATTGTACAATTCATTTCTCAACATCTCCTGAAACTTGTCTAAAATGCGGTTCAAATTTATTACAAAACGGGAATAGCACTGCCACACGTTGTATTTTAATCTGCAAGTAATTTGATTTGAAACTTGATTTTAAAGGTGTTTTCAATGTCAAAAAAATGCACTGAAGGACATTACCACCGATATGTTTTCCACTGTTTGCTATTTATGACAGGAAGAGTTATTATACGGAACATGTATTACAAGGGCGAAGCAAGACATGATATGATATGTACGCATGGCCGCTAGAGGGTCATGGAGTATGTCCCCGCCCCACACACCCCTACCCCTGGAAAAACTTTGTGTTTCTAGATTGTGCATAGTGGATTCTGTGGAGACATCGGTATCACGATTTAACTTTAACTAGATTTTTAGTAAAATATATTGTTTGTTCATCTTGGGAATGGAATTATCTGGGAAATTCTGATTTGAAATATAAGAGTACAAAACTTGTTCCATACCAGGAGCTACAGAAAATTTAGTAAATCGATTTAGCAACTTTACTTATTGTTCATGGTGCAAATAGCAGTACTAGTTGATTGCAATAAATACACATTGCCATTACTAACCAAAGAATTATTTTGCGAAAGGAAACTATTTAATTGTTTCATGTTTTCATTCTTTGGAGACAATGTGTACGCAGCTGCGTATTTTGCGTACAGGCAGCTACGAGCCTGTATTATAAATATCTATTATTTACTGGTTACAACCGGTTTGAGGAGCTATGGATTGCTTTATTTTTCCGTTTTGTCCGCTTTAAAATACACATAATCGTATGCGTCGAGGTTTTTAAGAGCACACTTTACATGTTCTGTGAAGACCCGGTAAATTTACGATTTTAAAACAATAGTTCCATTAGTAATTAAATATTACAGGAAAAGATGGTTTTTTTTCCTTTTATGCTATATATATTTTATATATATTATATATTTATATATATATTTTTTTAAACATAGGTAATATGTATTTTGTACTTTATAACCGTTGTTTGTGCACGTATTTTTAATTGTGTATACATGTATTGACTCTTTTGCTGGGTCTAGTTGTATTGTTACATCTACCCTTCCTAGTTTGTCTGTCTGTCTGTCTGACAGTCTGTCTGATTGTCTGTCTGACTGTCTGTCTGACTGTCTCTCTGACTGTCTGTCGGACTGTCTGTCTGTATGTATGTCTCTATCAGTCTATTTCTCCTTGTGATCATTTTTCTTCTTGCTCCTCTTCTTCTTACGGACTTCGGGTTTCCGTACTCATTGTCTATGTTCAAAGTTTTTTTCTCTGTCATTTCTTATTTAGTTTTGCGTTAACATATCTTTTTGTTTTCGATTCGTTTGTTTCAGTAAAGTTGCATGTTTGTGTCAGTTTGTATATTTGTATATATGTTTATCTTGTATCTTCATTATTTGAGGAATAAAGATATACAATAAATATGCAATACAGAAATCTTGTTTCTAAATAAGATAATTTCAGATAAAGATAAACAATTTGCTTAAGACTTGTTAAGATGTCACTATGTATTTTATGTGTCAGTCGTAACACATAATAAATAATCCTGCTACTCATTCTCTTCCTGCTCCTGCTACTCATTCTGTTCCTGCTCCTGCTACACATTCTCTTCCTGCTCCACTACACATTCTCTTCCTGCTCCTGCTACTCATTCTCTTCCTGCTGCTGCTACACATTCTCTTCCTGCTCCTGCTACTCATTCTCTCCTGCTCCTGCTACACATTCTCTTCCTGCTCCTACTATTCATTCGCTTCCTGCTCCTGCTACACATTCTCTTCCTGCTCCTGCTACTCATTCTGTTCCTGCCCCTGCTACTCATTCTCTTCCAGCTCCTGCTACTCATTCTCTTCCTGCCCCTGCTACTCATTTCTCTTCCTGCCCCTGCTACTCATTCTCTTCCTGCTCCTGCTACACATCCTCTTCCTGCTCCTGCTACACATTCTCTTCCTGCTCCTGCTACTCATTCTGTTCCTGCTCCTGCTACACATTCTCTTCCTGATCCTGCTACACATTCTTCCAGCTCCTGCTACACATTCTCTTCCAGCTCCTGCTACACATTCTTTTCCTGCTCCTGCTTTACATTCTCTTCCTGCTCCTGCTACACATTCTCTTCCTTCTCCTGCTTCACATTCTCTTCCTGCTCCTGCTACACATTCTCTTCCTGCTCCTGCTACACATTCTCTTCCAGCTCCTGCTACTCATTCTCTTCCAGCTCCTGCTACCCATTCTCTTCCTGCTCCTGCTACACATCCTCTTCCTGCTCCTGCTACCCATTCTCTTCCTGCTCCTGCTATTTATCCTCTTCCTGCTCCTGCTACTCATTCTCCTCCTGCCCCTGCTATTTATCCTCTTCCTGCTCCTGCTACACATTCTGTTCCTGCTTCTGCTACACATTCTCTTCCTGCTCCTGCTACACATTCTGTTCCTGCTCCTGCTACTCATTCTGTTCCTGCTCCTGCTACTCATTCTGTTCCTGCTCCTGCTACTCATCCTCTTCCTGCTCCTGCTACACATCCTCTTCCTGCTCCTGCTACACATTCTCTTCCTGCTCCTGCTACACATTCTCTTCCTGCTCCTGCTACTCATTCTGTTCCTACTCCTGCTACACATTCTGCTCCTGCTCCTGCTACACATTCTCTTCCTGCTCCCGCTACACATTCTCTTCCTGCTCCTGCTACACATTCTCTTCCTGCTCCTGCTACACATTCTCTTCCTGCTCCTGCTACACATCCTCTTCCTGCTCCTGCTACACATTCTCTTCCTGCTCCTGCTAATATTTCTCTTCCTGCTCCTGCTACACATTCTCTTCCTGCTCCTGCTACACATTCTCTTCCAGCTCCTGCTATTTATCCTCTTCCTGCTCCTGCTACACATTCTCTTTATGCCACTTCTACTAATTGTCATCCTTTTCCTGCTACATGTAATCAATTCTTTCCTGTTCCTGCGGGTTCATCACCACCCTGCTCCAGTTCACATGCTTTCCTATTCTTTTTGGTCACTTTTCTATTAAATTAGAAATGTGGGCTTTGTTAAAACGTGATTCCTAATTTTATCCCGATACCGCTCCATATTTAGGTTCTCATTAACACATTCTCATGCATCTACAGTTCTCCTTTACAAAAATAAATGATCAAACCATTAGAAATAAATAGCTAACCCAACGACACTTCTACCAAAATTGCCAAAAACACAACACAACAGATTAAAAATGGTACCTGATAGTTCGAACATATTGTTTTTCTCTCAAAGAGCTTAATAAATTATTGTTGTATGAAAAGAATGTTGATTATTGAAGTCCTACAGCTATGTGAAAAGTGAAGCATAACACATCACTCGTCATTACAAACAGGTATTTCCTATCTAAGCCACGCTGCACAGATGTCTATTTTTAGCAGAAATAAAAATAATGCTTATTTATAGTTTTTAGAAAGAATGGGTATGTAGAATTTATTATTTCAAAATTTCTACTCTCTTACAATTTAGACAGTGTTCAAAATCGTCGTTTGTTAGACTTAAGTTAGACTTTTTGCAGAAATTATGCCCAAATTAACCCAATTCAGGTTTACGTGTATTTGATGAAGACAAAGTTTCGGACAGCAAATATAATAAAGCATTGTGTTTCTAACAAATTTAACTTGCTACACAAAAACACTATTTTCATTTGAATAAAATCCATATGTGTGTAATCAATATCGCCATTTTATGTAAATATAATAATCATGGCGCATTTCAAAGACCTGCATTATCGTTCGATCGGCCGCTATTGATAAGATTTATTAAAATTATATTTACTCAAATATTAATTTTTGTCCCGGTGACCGTTTAACCTTGAATCTAATAAAACTTTGTGCGGCAGCGACAGAACTGGTTTTCATGCCGAAACTGATAACGTCTATGGTATAATGGAATGATTGGTGTTAGGTGTTGTTGTAAACTGTCGTAATGAACCGCCGTGTTTTTGGCTTGTTTAGTTAATTGATTAGTTACTTTAGCTATACGTTTCTTCATAATAATGTCGCTCTAACGTTTCGTGCAGAATTTGACGTTTTGTCCAGAATTCCCGTTTGGCTAAAAAATATGGCTGGTTCCGGGATAGATCACATGATGGCTGGTTTCGTGGTAGATCACATGATGGCTTGTTCCGTGGTAGATCACATGATGGCTGGTTCCATGGTAGATCACATGATGGATGGTTCCGTGGTAGATCACATGATGGCTGGTTCCGTGGTAGATCACATGATGGCTGGTTCCGTGGTAGGTCACATGATGGCTGGTTCCGGGATAGATCACATGATGGCTGGTTTCGTGGTAGATCACATGATGGCTTGTTCCGTGGTAGATCACATGATGGCTGGTTCCATGGTAGATCACATGATGGATGGTTCCGTGGTAGATCACATGATGGCTGGTTCCGTGGTAGATCACATGATGGCTGGTTCCGTGGTAGATCACATGATGGCTGGTTCCATGGTAGATCACATGATGGATGGTTCCGGGATAGATCACATGATGGCTGGTTTCGTGGTAGATCACATGATGGATGGTTCCGTGGTAGATCACATGATGGATGGTTCCGTGGTAGATCACATGATGGCTTGTTCCGTGGTAGATCACATGATGGCTGGTTCCATGGTAGATCACATGATGGCTGGTTCCATGGTAGATCACATGATGGATGGTTCCGTGGTAGATCACGTGATGGCTGGTTCCGTGGTAGATCACATGATGGCTGGTTCCGTGGTAGATCACATGATGAAATAATACAATTTATACACATTTTATTGTCTGGCTAATACATTTGCATCTTTCTAACAAATAACATTTACAGTAGTTAGCTATATAGAACATTTAATTATTTGTTTTGACCTTAATAAGACACATAAGAAAAAAGCTCGGTATATGTACCTGCGCTGTTATGGCAACATGATATATCAGTTGGTGTGACGAGGGGCACAAGAACATCTCTCTCTCCCACCCCACGCACTTAATATACCTATAAACTGGCTGAGCCCGTGCATTGCGGTCCGTACTTAGGGTACAGCGGCTCTCCGTACTTAGGGTACAGCGGCTCTCCGTACTTAGGGTACAGCGGCTCTCTTGGGGACAATGTAAGGTTTCTAGAGGGGTAATGTACAGTTATAGTTGAGAGTGGTAATGTAGGGTGGCAGTCTACAGGGGATAATACAAGGTGATAGTCTTTAGAGATTATGTAGGGTGAAAGAAAGGTAATGTAGGGTGGCAGTCGAAACGGGGTAATGTAGGGTGGCAGCGGAGAGGGGACAATGTAAGGTGGCAGTGGAGAGGGGCAATGTAAGGTGGCAGTAGAGAGAGGGTACAATGTAAGGTGGCAGTGGAGAGGGGACAATGTAAGGTTTCAGTGGAGAGAGGGTAATGTAAGGTGGCAGTGGAGAGGGGGTAATGTAAGGTGGCATTGGAGAGGGGACAATGTAAGGTGGCAGTGGAGAGGGGACCATGTAAGGTGGCAGCAGAGAGGGCACAATGTAAGGTGGCAGTGGAGAGGGGACAATGTAAGGTGGCAGCGGAGAGGGGACAATGTAAGGTGGCAGTGGAGAGGGTACAATGTAAGGTGGCAGCGGAGAGGGGACAATGTAAGGTGACAATGGAGAGAGGACAATGTAAGGTGGCAGTAAAGAGGGGACAATGTAAGGTGGCAGTGGAGAGATGGTAATGTAAGGTGGCAGTAAAGAGGGGACAATGTAAGGTGGCAGTGGAGAGATGGTAATGTAAGGTGGCAGTAGAGAGGGGACAATGTAAGGTGACAGTGGAGAGGGGACAATGTAAGGTGGCAGTGGAGAGGGGACAATGTAAGGTGGCAGTAAAGAGGGGACAATGTAACGTGGCAGTGTAGAGATGGTAATGTAAGGTGGCAGTGGAGAGGGGACAATGTAAGGTGGCAGTGGAGAGGAGACAATGTAAGGTGGCAGCGGAGAGGGGACAATGTAAGGTGGCAGTGGAGAGAGGGTAATGTAAGGTGGCAGTGGAGAGGGGACAATGTTAGGTGGCAGTGGAGAGGGGGTAATGTATTGTGGCAGTGGAGAGGGGACAATGTAAGGTGGCAGTCGAGAGAGGGTAATGTAAGGTAGCCGTCGAGAGAGGGTAATGTTAGGTGGCAGTCTAGAGAAGGTAATGTAAGGTGGCAGTCAAGAGGGGGTAACGTAAGGTGGCAGTCGAGAGCGGGTAATGTAAGGTGGCAGGCGAGAGAGGGTCATGTAAGGTGGCAGTCGAGAGAGGGTAATGTAAGGTGGCAGTCGAGAGAGGGTAATGTAAGGTGGAAGTCGAAAATGGGTAATGTAAGGTGGCACTCGAGATGGTGCTATGTAAGATGGCAGTCGAGAGGGGGTAATGTAAGGTGGAAGTGGAGAGATGTAATGTAGTGTGGCAGTTGAGAGAGGGTAATGTAAGGTGGCAGTCGAGAGGGTGTAATGTAAGGTGGCAGTCGATAGGGGGGAATGTAAGGTGGCAGTCGATAGGGGGTAATGTAAGGTAAAAGTGGAGAGATGTAATGTAGTGTGGCAGTTGAGAGAGGGTAATGTAAGGTGGCAGTCGAGAGAGGGTAATGTAAGGTGGCAGTCGAGAGAGGGTAATGTAAGGTGGCCGTCAAGAGAGGGTAGTGTAAAGTGGCAGTCGCGAGAGGGTAATGTAAGGTGGCAGTCGAGAGAGAGTAATTTAAGGTGGCAGTCGAGAGAGGGTAATGTAAGGTGGCAGTCGAGAATGGGTAATGTAAGGAGGCCGTCGAGAATGGGTAATGTAAGGTGGCAGTCGAGAGAGGGTAATGTAAGGTGGCAGTCGAGAATGGGTAATGTAAGGTGGCAGTCGAGAGGGGGTAATGTAAGGTGGAAGTGGAGAGGGGGTAATGTAGGGAAGCAGTCGAGAGGGTGTGATATAAGGTGGCTGTCGACAGCGGGTAATGTATGGAAGCAGTCGACAGGGTGTAATGTAAGGTGGCTGTCGACAGCGGGTAATGTAGGGAAGCAGTCGAGAAGGTGTAATGTAAGGTGGCTGTCGAGAGGGGGTAATGTAAGGTGGCTGTCGAGAGGGGATAATGCAAGGTGGAAGTGGAGAGGGTGTAATGTTGTGTGGCAGTCGAGAGGGGGTTATGTAAGGTGGTAGTCGAGAGGGGATAATGTAAGGTGGAAGTGGAGAGATGTAATGTGGTGTGGCAGTTGAGAGAGGGTAATGTAAGATGGAAGTGGAGAGATGTAATGTAAGGTGGCAGTTGAGAGAGGGTAATGTAAGGTGGCTGTCGAGAGGGGGTAATGTAAGGTGGACGTGGAGAGATGTAATGTAGTGTGGCAGTCAAGAGGGGGTAATGTAAGGTGGACGTGGAGAGATGTAATGTAGTGTGGCAGTCAAGAGGGGGTAATGTAAGGTGGCTGTTGAGAGGGGGTAATGTAAGGTGGACGTGGAGAGATGTAATGTAGTGTGGCAGTCAAGAGGGGGTAATGTAAGGTGGACGTGGAGAGATGTAATGTAGTGTGGCAGTCAAGAGGGGGTAATGTAAGGTGGCTGTTGAGAGGGTGTAATGTAAGGTGGCAGTTGAAGGGTGTAATGTAAGGTGGCAGTTGAGAGGGGGTTAATGTAAGGTGGCAGCAGGCGCGTTTCTGCCATTACGCACTTTACGCACGTGCGTAACCTCCGTTCGAAAATTCGGAAAATCTAAAAGTACCAAAACACTAAGAATATCGATACCTTTCCCGGGATATGAATGATATATTTTATTTCCCCAGTTTCTATGTTACAAAATCTTATTACCACGCCATTCAAGTTGAAAAGGTCGTTCATATTTTGCATAAAGTTCCTCTCATGTCCGCATTTTACCTGTTTTTCATTAGAAAAGAACCGAATATATTCAAAAATATTACTACAAAGTTTATTTCCCTTGTAATTGTGCGTAACTTTAAAAACGGCCCAGATACGCGCCTGGGTGGCAGTTGAGAGGATAGTGTAAGGTTGCTGTCGAGAGGGGTAATGTAAGGTGGCCATCGAGAATGGGTGATGTAAGGAAGCAGTCGAGAGGGTGTAATGAAAGCTGGCAGTCGAGAGGGGGTCGTGAAAGGTGGCCATCGAGAATGGGTAATGTAAGGTGGCCATCCAGAATGGGTGATGTAAGGAAGCAGTCGAGAGGGGGTAATGAAAGGTGGCAGTCGAGAGGGGGTAATGAAAGCTGGCAGTCGAGAGGTGGTAATGAAAGCTGGCAGTCGAGAGCGGGTAATGAAAGGAGGCAGTCGAGAGCGGGTAATGAAAGGTGGCAGTCGAGAGGGGGTTATGTAAGGTGGCCATCGAGAATGGATGATGAGAGGAAGCAGTCGAGAAGGGGTAATGAAAGGTGGCAGTCGAAAGGGGGTAAAGAAAGCTGGCAGTCGAGAGGGGGTAATGTAAGCTGGCAGTCGAGAGGGGGTAATGAAAGGTGTCCATCGAGAATGGGTGATGTAAGGAAGCAGTCGAGAGGGTGTAATGAAAGCTGGCAGTCGAGAGGGGGTCGTGAAAGGTGGCCATCGAGAATGGGTAATGTAAGGTGGCCATCCAGAATGGGTGATGTACGGAAGCAGTCGAGAGGGGGTAATGAAAGGTGGCAGTCGAGAGGGGGTAATGAAAGCTGGCAGTCCAGAGGTGGTAATGAAAGCTGGCAGTCGAGAGCGGGTAATGAAAGGTGGCAGTCGAGAGGGGGAAATGTAAGATGGCCATCGAGAATGGATGATGAAAGGAAGCAGTCGAGAGGGGGTAATGAAAGGTGGCAGTCGAGAGGGGGTAATGAAAGCTGGCAGTCGAGAGCGGGTAATGAAAGCTGGCAGTCGAGAGGTGGTAATGAAAGCTGGCAGTCGATAGCGGGTAATGAAAGCTGGCAGTCGAGAGCAGGTAATGAAAGCTGGCAGTCGAGAGGGGGTAATGAAAGGTGGCAGTCGAGAAGGGGTAATGAAAGGTGGCAGTCTAAAGGGGGTAAAGAAAGCTGGCAGTCGAGAGGGGGTAATGTAAGCTGGCAGTCGAGAGGGGGTAATGAATGGTGTCCATCGAGAATGGGTGATGTAAGGAAGCAGTCGAGATGGGGTAAAGAAAGCTGGCAGTTGAGAGGGGGTAATGTAAGGTGGCAGTCGAGAGGGGGTAATGAAAGGTGGCAGTCGAGAGGGGGTAATGAAAGCTCGCAGTTGAGAGTGGGTAATGAAAGCTGGCAGTCGGGAGGGGGTAATGAAAGGTGGCAGTTGAGAGGGGGTAATGTAAGGTGGCAGTCGAGAAGGGGTAATGTAAGGTGGCCATCGAGAATGGGTGATGTAAGCTGGCAGTCGAGAGGGGGTAATGAAAGCTGGCAGTCGAGAGGTGGTTATGTAAGGATGCATTCTAGAGGGGGTAATGTAAGGTGGCAGTTGGGATGGGGTATTGAAAGGTGCCAATCAAGAGGTCGTAATGAAAGGAAGCGATGGAGATAGGGTAATGTAAGGTGGCAGTCAAGAGTGAGTAATAAAAGCTGGCAGTCGAAAGGGAGTAATGTAAGGTGGCGGTCGAGAGGGGGTAATGTAAGGTGGTTGTCGAGAGCGGCCAGGCGCGCATCTGGGCCGTGTTTGAAGTTACGCACAATAACAAGGGACATAACCTTTGCAGTAATACTTTTGAATATATCCAATTCTTTTCAATTGAATGACAGGTAAAATGCGGACATGCGGGGAACATAAGCAAAATATGAACGACTAAAATTCTGACGTGTATAAATTTAATCATTTTAAACCTTTTTAACTTGATTGGTGTGGTAAAAAGATTTTATAACATAGAAACTACGCAATAAAAATGTATTATTCCTAACCCGGGTTAGGCATCGACTTTCTGAGTGTTTTTTGGTACTTTTAGATTTTCGATTTTTCGAACGGAGGTTACGCACGTGCGTAAAGTGCGTAATGGCAGAAACGTGCCTGAGAGCGGCTAATGTAGGGAATCAGTCGAGAGGGTGTAATGTAAGGTGGTTGTCGAGAGCGGGTAATGTAGGAAAGCAGTCGAGAGGGTGTAATGTAAGGTGGTTGTCGAGAGGTGGTAATGTAAAGGGGCTGTCGAGATGGGGTAATGTAAGGTGGCAGTCGAGAGCGGGTAATGTAGGGAAGCAGTCGAGAGGGTGTAATGTAAGGGGGTTGTCGAGAGGGGGTAATGAAAGGTGGCAGTCGAGAGGGTGTCATGTAAGGAAGCAGTCGAGAGGGTGTCATGTAAAGGGGTTGTCGAGAGCGGGTAATGTAGGGAAGCAGTTGAGATTGTGTAATGTAAGGAAGCAGTCGAGAGGTGACAATGTAGGGAAGCAGTTGAGAGTGTGTAATGTAAGGAAGCAGTCGAGAGGGTGTAATGTAAGGTGGTTGTCGAGAGCGGGTAATGTAGGGAAGCAGTTGAGAGTGTGTAATGTAAGGAAGCAGTCGAGAGGTGACAATGTAGGGAAGCAGTCTTAAGGGTGTAATGTAAGGAAGCAGTCGAGAGGGTGTAATGTAAGGGGGTTGTCGAGAGGGGGTAATGAAAGGTGGCAGTCGAGAGGGTGTCATGTAAGGAAGCAGTCGAGAGGGTTTCATGTAAAGGGGTTGTCAAGAGCGGGTAATGTAGGGAAGCAGTTGAGATTGTGTAATGTAAGGAAGCAGTCGAGAGGTGACAATGTAGGGAAGCAGTTGAGAGTGTGTAATGTAAGGAAGCCGTCGAGAGGGTGTAATGTAAGGTGGTTGTCTAGAGCGGGTGATGTAGGGAAGCAGTTGAGAGTGGGTAATGTAAGGAAGCAGTCGAGAGGTGACACTGTAGGAAAGCAGTCTTGAGGGTATAATGTAAGGAAGCAGTCGAGAGGGTGTAATGTAAGGGGGTTGTCGAGAGGGGGTAATGAAAGGTGGCAGTCGAGAGGGTGTCATGTAAGGAAGCAGTCGAGAGGGTGTAATGTAAAGGGGTTGTCGAGAGCGGGTAATGTAGGGAAGCAGTCGAGAGTGTGTAATGTAAGGAAGCAGTCGAGAGAGGGTAATGTAAGATGGCAGTCGAGAGAGAATAATAGCAAAATAATTTAATTAGCACGTGCATTTTATTAAATTACTGATAATTTTTGTTGCCAAAAAGTATACTGTATGCTCGCTTATACATGGATTTTTTGCGAAAGCGCACTTGCTCACGCCCAAGCAGACAGTCTAAGGGTAATCGTATTTCTGATCGGCACGATGTCAAAACAATGTGACAGGGTGTGATATACTGTCACATGATCACAGCTTTATATACATAGTGAAGGCAGCACTTTATCTGCTTCAAGTGGACACCGTCTCCAGATAGCTGAACTAGTGGGGGCGACCGGGGCGATAACAAAACCAGCCGGGTATTGCCTTCACATCGATAGTCCCATCAAATAACTTATGGAAAATAGCGCGGAACCGTTCCGATCATTATCACAGTAATCAATAATTCATCACAAATTGATAAACAGACGAAGCACTAAACAGCAACAATAAAAAGGAAACCAATATTATTTACACTCATTTATGCACATTTCTATTACACTATTGTGTTACTTTAAAAGAAATAATTGGATTTTTCGCTATTTCATCTTTAAAGCCATAACAATGAAGGCGAACCGTGTTTTAATTTCTACATAACAGTTTCCAGGAGTATGTTCAAAGTACGACTAGACAGCTTATTGTATGGTCATATTAAATTTGGGAACAGTAAAAGTTTGCAAGTGAATAAAAAGAAAAACTAGAATAAAGTAAAAGCGAAAATAAAAAATAAATTATTGTTTTTGTATGAACTAAATCGATGATATCTTGTATGGTTGTCCTTCCTGTTTTAGAATTGTTTTTGTATCAATTACACTGGTTGACAGAAGTATGGTTTTAAACTCATATACGGTTTCTTATGACAACAGTTTGTATTATCAGCATTTTTCACAGTTATAGAACAGATAACGTCTATGCATTATTAATGAGAGATATTGTTTTCTTTCCAGATACACATAGGCCTGGCCATAATCGGATTACTCGGATGTCCAGGTTAGTATTGTTTAGTTGTAAAGGCTCTGTCCGCCTTGCTGTCTATTTTCAATATTTATAAATTTTCGAGAAGATGTATTAAACGTGGTATCCGACAGTGTGCCTATATCAAACACATCAAACAATATCAAACCACTGCTGAGGAGGAATGTAGGCGTTATTTTTTTAAACCCATATTTTAGTCTTGATAAATATTACTGAACACTAACTAAATGGTTAGACAGAACTTATCGCGAAAAAAGTCACTCTTAATGTATTTTCTTTCCAATTGTGTAAAAAAACTCGCTATTGGTCTCTGCTAAAAATAGATATAGACGTCAGAGCGGACTACCCGGATGACTATGTAATGTTATCTCAAAAGTAAGTGGTCACGTGGTTTTAAAAAGTTTAAAAATAGCTATCTTTGCAGCGTGGCTCGTATAGGAATATACCTTTTGCAATAACGAGTGTAGTTTTAGGCACAATTGTCCACACAAATCTAGGACATCAAGGAACGGCATTTTGAAGGATCTTTTCAGGTTACAATGACCTTCTTTGTTATTTAAGAAAAAGAAATGTTTGTCCAAACTGTTGGATGTCATTGACAAATGGCAGCAAATCATAAAAGATAAAGTGCAATCCATAAAAGTCAAACCAGCGACCTATAGTATGAGTGTTTGTCCCTCTAACCATAAAGTCCCCGAGGCAGATACAGAACATTAGCTGTATAGAAAGTGTTCTTTAAACTGTGCATTTAGTCAAGTTTACCTAGATTATTTATGTCAAAATGGCTAAAATTATACTCATTTACTCACTGAGCAGGTTTTAGCAGTTTTAAAAAAAAACTGGTGATGGTGGTATTTTAGAAGTAATAAGCAAACCATTCGTGAAGTTTTTATTGAACTTAAAGAATTTAAGACGTTGATACTATGGCGTCTTTTTTAATATCGGCGAAATTGTGACCCATAATTGTACAGAAGTTTTTAATGTGGTGTCTGACAGATCATGTACATGTAACAATATCTGACCACTGTTTGGGATACGAGTTCATAACATGCAGAAATGTATGCTTTAGTCTCAACAAAGACGGCTTCGAACACCCTATCTCCATTAACCGGCCGCAATAGCTCAGATGGTAGAGCGTCGACTTGCGGATCGGGAGGTCGTGGGTTCGAACCCCGGCCGGGTCATACCAAAGACTTTAAAGTTGGTAGTAGTGGCTTCCCTCCTAACGCTCGGGGCTACGGGGACAGCATTACGCCTGACTCGTCGGTGTCAGTATAATGGACCGGCCGGGTTCAGTCCCTGGGCACCTCATAAGTGCCCCTGTGCTGTAATGATAGAAATGTCGCTGCGCAGTATCGGCAAAAATGCCGGCTAATCCCATCCCATCCCATCCCATCTCCATTATAAGACAGGCCACGTTGATTCTTTCCAAATCTATAAATAGGCACGATTGGGATACCTGCTAAAACAGACATCAACGAAAGTGGTCGCGTGGTTTTCTTAGGTTAAAAATAGCTAACTGTAAAGCGTGACTTAGATAGAAAATACTTGTTTGTAATGTCCAATGGAGTGTTATGCTTTGCATTTTACGTAGATATAGGACAATGACAAGACTTCTGTTCGGGATACACTTTTTTATTTCGTTGTTTGAAGAAAAATGTTGGTTCCACAAAAAACACAGAAACCACCGTTAAATAACTGTTTTGGCCCATTCTAAAATAAAGGCTCTGATTGGCTGAATGAAAGATTTATTAATGTGCAATAAGATCGCTAAGCTTTGTTAAAACTGAGAAATATTTAATTTAATATACACATGATGCCACTGATTATATTGTATAGTAACATCAAAAGCATTTTATAACATTATAACATTAGTACCATGTAATAATAATAATAATAATAATAATAATAATAATAATAATAATAATAATAATAAGCGTTTCAATTGAAAAATGTAACAAGTCGGACAGATGTAAAAGATAAAACGACATTTACAATGTCTTGTAGAGTTAGGTGATGATCGCAAGCATGTGGTGTTAGCCCATATAATAACATGGAATAGAGTCGTTTGAAGTTACCATACACTTTTAATATTTGTAATTTAGCAGCCTAGAGAATTGATCACGGAAAAAATAATCCACCATTGTGTCCTATTAATTTATAGCCATCAAATGCGAAAAACTATTTTCGCGTGATCAGCAAAATTCAACGTTTCTCCATATAATCTACATTTATAGGCCAATAGGGATCGCCATTAAAAAGCGTTTGCTTGACCCTAGATGTCTATTAGGATTCCTCTAACTTAATCGACAACAAGATAAACCTAAGATAACATACTGTATAGATAGACTAGACGAGTCGGGTGAATAGGCTGATTCTCTCGAAATAATTGTAAGTCAGTGTAAGGTAAATATCCCTTCAAAATAAACGGCTCCCAGCGGACGAACGAACTATATAATTTACATGTTTTGCCACCAGGCGTCGTGACGGGCATGACGTACATACTGGCGCTCCTGGGACAGAACAGTTCGGAAGGAAATTCGTTGGCCACCGAATACAAGCTGGTCTTCTCTGGAGAGATTATCGGCGAGACAATTACTATAACAGGTATGTATAAGTATGGCACGTACCCGCAATAAGCAGGCATTTTATAAGACGAGTAACTATGCCAACGTTCCACAACTGGAAATAAAACCAAAAGTTCAACTGTATCATCACAGCAATAATCTAATTAAAAAAAATGTAAAAGTAAGTTGTATATATCAACTTGACTGGTTTTCGCGTATTCATGTATTTCACGTTTTTATTCTTAACTGATGTTCTTGTGTTACTTAACGCATTCATATCCTTCCTACATATCTTGTACTAACTTACGCCCATCATTTTTCAATCAGGTGTTAGTGGTCAAAAAAAAGCATTATTTGCGAATGGAAATGTGCAACCGTACGTACTAGACAACAGTGTGGCCTTAAACGGCTCTCAAATTGCCAATAAGACAGTGCGTGTTGAAGCAGGCATAAACTTCACGATGCAAGTATTTATCACCCACGGGCAGCACGAAGAAGGGTTTATTGCCATTCCGTTGGAGAATTTGGCCGGTCCTCGGCAGATCAACGGCACGTTTGAATACATTGTGAGCACCTTCTGCGCTACGAGCGGCATCTGCCAGCTTGCCATAGCTGCGGAGCATAACGATACTGTCGTGTATATTAAACTTCCGGGTCATATGACCGACGTTGTGTTCTGCGTCCAGAAGGCGTATTTCCGTGGACACCGCGACACAAGTATCACTTTGCATCAGTTTGACGCCGTCCAAATAGAGCGGCAAGGGGATCTGTCAGGTACCCGCATCTACAGTTTCTCGCCCATTGTTGTGTATGCTGGCTCTCGAAACGTCACGGTGAACAACGTCATTTCTCACAGCGCGGAACAACTTCTCCCTTCATCTCACTGGGATACAGAGTTTTTCGTGACCACGATTGGCAACACTGTCTACGGAGACATTATAAAGATTTCAACCAGTTGGAAGGGAACGCAGGTGGAAATTTCCGGTCATCCAAAGTTCAAATTAAATGGCCCGCATCTGACTGTCTCCAAGAGGATCCCGCGCCAAGCAGCAAAGCGAATAAAGTCATCAAGCCCTATTCAGGTATGATGCATTTTTCATTTTCTTTTGTATATATATATATAGAGAGAGAGAGAGAGGGGGAGAGGGAGAGAGAGATCTCCATGATTATATGTACGACATTCGCTTTTATTTTTATTTTCCGGAAAATAACTTGGAACAATAGTGAGTGATCGCGCGAAAATTTGAATTGTTTATTCATGGTTTATTAAATTACATGTATGGCAGGTAATTATAGTATAACACTCTATAATTAAAAATCCACATTTACGTCAGTTCCTTGTGTAGCCAGGTGATAGGGAGATAATGTGTAACCGGTCCGGTTTGCTCAGTCAGAAGAGCATTCACCCTGTTAGCGAAGGGTCCCAGGTTCGAGTCCCGGTCGCACATTTATCTCCCTATGTTGCATTTGCGCCCAACGTAAATGACCCGCGGACGTTACTGTACAAGTGCTTGAGAAGTGCTTGTGAATTGAATGTAGAGCATATGGTCTATGGACATTCGTGGACGAATTTAAAGTTGCCCGGGGTGTATGTAGCCGGGTGATTGGGAGAAAATGTCTAAGCGGTCCGGTTAGCTCAGTCGGAAGAGCATTTGCCCTGTAATCGAAGGGTCTCAGGTTCGAGTCTATTTTGCACATTATCCTCGCTATGTTACACTTGATCAAATGGATTAAGGTGCGAAAACTTATTAACACGGGTTCAAAACGCTGAAAAGAACATGATTTTTTTAAAAGATTATAATCCCTGAGAACAATATCAATAAGGCTAATAAGATGTTACTTAGGTTAATTGATATTCTAATCGTTTGTTATATTTATTTATATTTTTATATTTATATTTTATATTTATTGATTTTTATATATTTATATTTTTATATTTATTGATATTTTCATATTTATATTTTATATTTATTGATTTTTTTCTTATATAAATAACCAGCGTATGTTGTTTTTTTTGAAGTTATAAATATCACACAATACTTCGAAGTCTGTCATCGGTAACTTGAACAATTTAACTCCACCTATAAGTTAACTCTCTTAGTGTCTGTTTTTCGTTCATCTGCTTGTCCAGTTTGCTTTGCCGGATAATATCACAACAACTTATGCATCTATTCACTTAAAACTTAGGTGTTCTTGTTACGTATAGAAATAGTTTAACGGTATAAAGGCGGTAATAAGCCATCATAATACAATTATATGTGACTGACTAAATCAAAATCAGTCTAAAGACACAATTTGATTAAAATCATATCCTGAAAACCGCTCCGCTATCAGGATCTGACGACGACTCAATAAAACCTTCCCAACCAATCAAATTGTCGCCTACAAAATCGCAAAAGTAAATGATCCGAAACGTTTCGACCGTATTATTTTAAAGGCTACTCATTTACAAAGAAATGTAAACGTGGACATTCCGCACAAGACATATCAAAACAGGTGCGTTGTATGCGGTATCCTATTTGTTTCAACATTAGTAACATCTTCAGGTCGGTAACATCTTCAGGTCGGTAACATCTTCAGGTCGAAAGATAACTAACAAGCAGTTGCAGAACAAACTTAAACTGAGTGACGAAATCAACTGCGTCTTCGATAGCGGCCATTTTGCGACTCTTACCGAAAGCGTTATGCATTGCACTCTCTGATTGGCTATTATAAAACTAGGAATCTGGGAAAACCATTCATGTATAGACAGTATTTGCGTGCCGTCATAAGATCTTACATTTTGTAAGATCTGACTTTAGTAAGATTGTCAAAAGTCATAAAATTAATAGTTTTAGTTTTTATATTTATTTTATAGAGCATAAAAAGACCTCAAAATGATATAAGAACCATCATGATACTATGTTACTTTGGAAAGTTATTCAAATTTAAGTAACACAGTTTGACGAATAAAACTTCTCGTAAATGTGGAGAAAACGGCACTGAAACTTTATAATGGTTACAACTCAGTTGTGATTTTTCAAAGAAGAAAATTACATTTTTGTGGGTGGTACTTATTGATGGGTTGAAGGCTTGCCAGCGAGTGATGTTGTTAATGTTGATCTTTTTAGTACATTGCAAAATGATACATGTTCTCTTATTGGAAAGGTATTATTTTTTTTTGTAACGGGGGATTTTAAGGCACAGGTAGGGTTAAAGTATGATTGTGTAGTATGTGATACAGTAAATATGTATTTAGATGAAGCAGAATACATTCCCGATGTTTTCGCTGACAGGGCCTCACAAGACAAAAACGCATTTGGTACATGTGTAATAGACCTGTGTAAAAGTACAGGTGCACGAATTGTTAGTGGTCGGTGTGGGGGAGATCATAAGAAAGGGGAATTTACCTATATTTCTACACAATGTACCTCGGTAATTGACTATGTGTTAGCATGCGAAAGGGATTTTTTCGTTTATTGTCAATTTTACAATTGGATCGGTTACACGTATAGCGATCATGTGCCCTTGTCATTTTCGTTACAATGTAATATATTTCAATTAGAGAAAACAGAAGAAGCAGAGAAGCGATTTAAATGGTGTGATGATATTAAAATGAGTTTCGGTCAGTCTTAATAAGTAAACTGCCTGAATTTCAAACTTAGTTCGGGGGTATACGGAGCAAACTGTAAGCGTAGTAAATGATACGGAGCAAGTTGTTAAGCTTAGTAAATAATACTGTTAATCAATTCACAGAAAAACTAATAGATGTTGCAGATCCGCTTTTGTGCGCTAGTATTATCTATATGTATATATTGTCATTGCGACTAAATGTGTTTAAAGCAGCATACATTATGGCCATGCCAGTTAATTAGCATCTGTCGTAATCCACCACACGTGTGGGGCAATAAACCGGACAGGATCTTAAATATGTTAGCGACTGTTAGTTTGTTGTAACAAGCCTTCACTGAACAATTATCGGAACCCCTTTCTTGTTTGACCCTTTTTTTCTAAAACTCTTTAATATGCAACGGAGTCTGCTGTTGGAATTATTTACAATTTATTAACTGACAAATATTTTCATAGTGTACTAATGTTATTTATTTATTTATCTATTTATTTATTTATTTTGCTATTTTTTTGCTATTTGCTTTACTTCATGTTACCTCAGTCAGTGGATCATTCGCCCGGTTATCAAATGATTTAGTTTTGCAACATTGTTATAAGGTTCTCATAGTTATTTCTCGTAAAAATAAACAAAAATAACACTAGACTTTATTTGTTTATATTATTAAACTTCAAGACTGATAGCTATGGCATTTCAAGCTGGGAAGTGTACTTGCAGTGCTTAATTGATGACCTTAATTGATTTGTTTGCAATAATCTCACAAGTGCCGCTTTTTTAGATAAAACCATTTGAAAACTCCCTTCGACCATTTATAATTGTCCATTTTCTCACAAAATCTCTTCCTCAGCTTACACGTCCTAAAATTGCCTGAAGACAATACAATAAGATGTAAGTGTTATCTAAGAGTATTTGAATGGTTGTGCCGAAATATTTACACCTATGACAAAATCGCCGACTAATTACATGGAGTCGGTCAAAAAAATGGTTTATTTCACAAACATCTTTGGCCCAATCGTTTGCTAACCTGCCAATAGCGAACACATGTGTTTGCAACAGTTAATATTATTCGGAATTTACACCTACCAAATATCACAACGACTTAAGAGAATCGTCAAACAAAAGACAGACAGACAAATACTTTATTAACACTCATGTACATACATGTACAAAATGAGGATCTGTACAATTTGTTTTATATATTACTATGTTAAGTTCGGTCAAACAAGTGAAATTCTAGAATAGAGGTGATGTAAATGGAAGTAGGGATATTTTGTTAGTAGGGAGTGGGGGTGGAAGGGGGACACACAGGACACTGTGTGAACAGTGAAGCATAAATCCCCACTCGTCATTTTACACTGGTATTTGCTATCTGAACTTTCATAGTGTCGTATTTATTTTCGAAATTTGTACTGTCTAACAATATAGGGACTGTTTAAAAAGTCTTTCCATATACTTAAAGGCATCTCAAAAGCCTTATATAAGTGACCCCCCCCCCCCATTTATTGCCCCACCCAGCATGTGAGGGCATCTGTTTTCTGATAAGCCAGGCTGCCACAGTCTGTAACGATGTGTCTGTCACATAGGTATTGTTCAAGATCCAAGTGTATGTATGCTATATCTGGGGGTTGAACATAGTCATTCACAGTTTGTAAAGGAAACAGTTGTGAATATAACAATTACGCAATCCAATATATATATTTTGTTATTTCTTTCATTCTTTTAGTTCTCATATATATTTAAAGTTATATTTTATTTTGATTTGTAAAATGTAATGAAACGTTTCTAACAAAAGCAATTTAAAAAGTCATTCATTGTCAGAATAATGTCCTTCAGAGTCATTTTGAATACTAAAACTTGTATCTCTCATGTATTTTCAAAATTAAATATTTAGCTATGAAATAAATACATAATCTTGCAGTTACAAAATTGACACCTAGTAATTAATGCAATAAAGAATTTGTAAGGGATCCTACAATAAACAACCCACATTATCACTAACAATAATGTTTGTGGCTTTGTGTAAAACTAGCCTACTGTCTCACATCCATACTAGCAGGTAATTTAGTTTTGCATTAACCCATCAGAGGTATTACTGAGACAGATTAGTACTATGTTGGCTAAAAACTCCCTGCAGTGATGACCAGCAATTAGCAGGTCTGGTCATAGCATGTGGGGGCCTGGCTCAGTGGGATACCACATTCCTTTCGAGATGCCTTTAAGTATGAGTTATAGCAAACAACAATGCCCAGAATCCCCAAAGCAGAGGTAAGATAATAATACTAGTACGCGTATTAAACATGGGCAAACTGTCGGATAACAGCTATAGGCATCGTTGCTTGACTTGACTTAAATTTTAAAAAAAACACAATAGTATTATTTACTCCAGTTTGATGGAATTTTGGCATAATCTTTTCATAAGTAAAGACGATTCTGACATCGACCCTCCTTGTTAGACGGTACAAACCGCTAAAGAACTTTCTCTAGATAAATCAAATGAACAAATGTAAATAATCTAACTGAGCAGCGTAGACAAGAAAGGAAATAACTTTATATGATGACGAGTGGGATGTTATGCTTCATTTTTCCCATAGATGTATAAATAAGTATCATTCTTTTGTACCTTTCCGAGTAACACTACATTGGGTTGTTTGAGAAACAATACTTTGGTCCGAACTATCGAATACCATATTTGATAGGTGTATGTACCCTGTAATGATAGTACATCCTATGGCTTTCCTTTTTATAGGTGATTCAGATTACGGGAGTTGCTTTCACAAACGAGACTTCGACGGGCAGCACGTTCGGTATGACGACACTTCCGGGAGTAAACCACGGAAAAATGATGCACACTGTGGCCTGCTGTCATGGCAGCCAGAACTGCAACACTCGAATCTTGTTCATTGCACGTAGGTATAGCTTCGATTACCACATGGGTATAGCTTAGTGTGTTAGTATTTATTACTTTGAGAATGATGAGAATAACAGTTATCGAACATAATCAAACATGTGCATTATTCACTTTGTTTCTAAAAGTGTTTCCTTTAACATTTCACAGGCAATGTGATCAGAAAGTGTCGACTATTTCCATTAAAGCGATGGCATTGCTTCCATGTCAAGACACTATCCTCATTAAGAGTTTTATTTATTCGTGGAGTTACTCAATCAACACTGTCTTACGTCTTTAAAGATGGTATCCCACAGGTTAAACCAAAACATTTTTTCTTAAACATCTTAATAAACCAGTGTTATCTAATCAGATCTCGCAAAATGCTGTTCATTGATGTCCTACACCTGTCTGAAAAGTGAACCGTAACGTCATAATCGTCATTTCAAACATGTACATGTTATTTCCTATCTGAGCCACAGTGAGCTATTTTTAAACTAAGAAAACCATGTGAACACTTACGTTTTCGCTCATCCACGCCATCCGCTATGACGTCGATGTCTATTTTTAGCAGGAATCCCAGTCGGGTTTATTTATAGATTTGAAAAGCATGAACATTTACTTGTTGATTAACGAGTTTTACAGCCCTGAAATTGAGATACTGTTGAAAATCATCAAAGCTTAGACTAAAGCACGATTTTTCTTGCGGAAAGTATGCATAAATACCCTAAACAGAGGTCAGATATTATTAAATGTATTTGATGTCGTCAAACTGTCTGATACCGCCTTTCATGTCATTCTTTACATCATGTGAATGCCTTTCCGATATTTTCCCTAGACTTATGCTGCAACTGATAACATTAATTAAACTTTCCGCTTAAAATATCGACAAAGTGAATAACTCATTTACATTTTTATAAACATTCAAAGTTTATATTTGTGATAATTATTTTGGCGGACCCCTTAAAACTGCCTTTTCTATGCTTGTGCATTGTAGCTTATAGTCATAGTAAGACTAATATTACCCAGCTGAATGGAACTCCACATTCCCCGTCCGCGTCCTTTGTTCCCTACAGTGACTACACGTTTTTGAGGGCAAACGTCAGCGCACCTCAGTCAATTGCCATTACGTCGACTATTAACATCAGCGGCATCATTACCTGCAATGAATCTGCCGTCATGACATTTGGCACGTTTCTACAGGTAACATTCTTCTGTAATATGTAATATGTAATATTAATGCAATATTTCTAGTCTAGTGGTAGATATTTTCTTGTTCTGTTCATTTATTTCTTACTGATTTTATTCATTAAATGGCAAGTAAAAGAGGAATTATTACCCGTAAGTTAGTAATTGCATTATGTTTTGATGGTACCGTATCATTTGACGCTACTCCTGTTATCCGACAATTTGCCTATATTTATTACATAAATCAACATCTTACGCTTTATTCTGGAGAATTTTGCATAATTGTTGCGAAAATAATACTTCAGTTTACGTAAAGGCTGTTTATAACATTATTTTAATTGTTAGACAATACAAAACATGAAATGTATCGCATTAAATGTCCATTATTTCCAAATACATGTACATCAATAAATCGAATGAGGATGTCAGCTAAAAATAGAAATCGACGTCAGAGATGAATACCCGGATGATCATGTAACCTGATCTTAAAGGTGGTATCCGACAGTTTAGACCATTTTTCTCTCTCTTAAAGAAATAAATAAATTATTGTTGCCTGAAAAGATCACGCAAAATGGTGATTATTGATGTCCTACATCAATACAAAAAGTGAAGCATGACACATCACTCGTCATTACAAATAGGTATTTCCTATCTAAGCCACGCTGCGCAGTTAGCTATTTTTAAACTAAGAAAACCACGTGACCCGTAACTTTATGTAATCACACGGGTAATACGCTCTGACGTCGACGTCTATTTTAGACATTACAATCATGCTCATTTATAGTTGTAGAAAGAATGGGTAGGTAGAGTGATTGAGTTCACGATTTCTGCTGTCTTACAATTTAGACAATGTCCAAAATCGTTTTGTGTTAGACTTCGGTTTGACTGTCTGCAGAAATTATGCCCCAATTCCCCAAATCCGGTTTTATGTGTATTTGGTGATGACAAACTGTCGGATACCACCTTTAAAAGTAACTGGTCATGTGATAGGCCCTAATATTAGTTTAAAAATAGCTAAAAGTGCAGCGTGGTTTGATAGGAAATAGATTTTTGCAATGATATATGTCTTACGTTTTACTTTTTACATTTATACAGGGCACCAATAAAAAAACATCTTGCGGGATATTTTTCCGTTAACAATATTTTATTTGGTTTAGTGAGAGAAAAAAATGACCAAATTGTTGGATACCGCCTTTAATCAGTATTCAACCCCGCGTATACCTGTACCTAAAGTTAAACTGTGATGACGTAGTACTTCTGATCTTGGGGATATGGGAGGTACCGCGATTGATGAATCAATCCCCAATGATAAATTATTCAAACGCTAATGATGTACATAGCTGCTTTGATGTGATTACAAATAGCTGATCGGCCATATACATGTGCGTCGATTCTCAGTCTGGCGAGTATATTATTGACGACGTTTATTCAGATGAAAAACAATGCGTCGGCGATTCTATTCAGGACTTCGGCAGGGTATGTCTTCAATGACAAAAGCGGAACTGGGCAAAATGACTTATCGTCAGTGCTAATATACAAATATCAAATCTAATGCTGAAATCAACCAAATATTATTCCTTGGCCTCTTATTCTTGCATTTTCTATTGTAAAAACTTTCCAAATGGACAGAAGGTGTCGTATTCACAAAAAATCGTAGTTATTTTTCGCAAATTAAGAAACTCTGTTAATTTGGAAAATCCTAAGAAATTTCTTTAATTCAATGTTATTTATGAATGAAATTTCTTATATCTAAGGAAATATTTTAAGATTTAAGAAAATTTCTCATTTTAAGTAAGAAAGATTTAATACGATTTTAATTACAACGACCAAGACGTGTACTTTTGAAAATATATATAAGGAAAAGGAGAAGAACTTTATTCGTATATCAGTATATCAGGCCAGAGCCTCATTTATACACAAGCATATAAACATACATAATAATTAGGACCGACCGCAATAGCTCAAGTGGTAGAGCGTCGGCTTGTGGATCGGAATGTCGCGGGTTCGAACTCTGGCCGGGTCAAACCAAAGACTTTAAAGTTGGTAGTAGTGGCTTCCCTCCTAACGCTCGAGGCTAAGGGGACAGCATTACGTCTGACTCGTCGGTGTCAGTATAATGGACCGGCCGGGTTCAGTCCCTGGGCACCTCATGAGTGCCCCTGTGCTATAATGATAGAAATGTCGCTGCACAGTATCAGCAAAAATGCCGGCAAATCCAATCCTAACCATAATAATTAATGGTATTATGGTTTAACACTGTTTCCATCTTATAACACACATGTGAAATACTACAGTAGCAATTAAAATTTAGTTGTCAACTTATGATGCGATTAGAACGCTATATGTAGTGATTATAACATAATTATTGTTAAAATAACCAAAACAAATCATGTCCATATCTAGAAAATAGCACACAGCAATGTTGTTATATTTTTGTTGATGTATTTTTTCCTTTGTTCGAAGGCTAAAACATGCGAAGCCTATTTCAAACGTACTCTTTACTTGTACAAGAAAATAAATCATCTAATTCAAGATATTTGTATTCATCTAAAAATATGGTTTGATAAAAACCTTTCTCAATTCTGTATATAAAGGAGGACATACTAAGATAAGGCAATCCTCGCCTTCTTGTGTTAGAAAATATTACCATTTTCTTTCGTTTACTGATATTTGTTGTGGTTTGTTCCCTCTCCCTGCTTCAATATGATAGTTTCCACATCAGTGAAGATCCTTTATCTTGGCAGCCATCGTTGATGGCAACTTCAAGGGGTTTTCAGATGAATTGTTTAGAATCTTAAATTTTATCTTCTTGTAATTTCTTCATTTGTGATCCAAAAAATAAAAGCTATCCACCATTGGAAAGCTCTTGAAATTCATATTTTTAGAAAACAATATTTTTAAAATTGATAAAATGCACAAAGAATTAATACACAGAAATAAATAAAATTATTGGCTCATTCTTGAACAAAATTAACAGCGTATATTTTTGGTTGTATTTTTTAAAATAATGTTGAACTATCAAAATATAGTTTTGATACTTAAAATACTTCATAAAAGCTGTTTAATTTGATATAAAATTCAGTAAAATAGACTGAAAGATAAAAACACAGTGGTGAGTTTAATACAGCACATATTTTCAGAGTTCGGCCTGCATTAGCTTCTGCCTTCAAAGGTGGTTGCCTTAAACTGTCTTATCAGTGCCTATGACATCACATGGAAACTATCTATTTCACGCTTATGTGAAGATACACTGAGCTTAGTCAATGCGACTCTGTATTTCTATATTGATACTGTATCTAGATACATTTAAAAATTTAAATCAGTAACCAATTTATATGAAGATGACATGAACGAATAACGAATTTCCACATGCCATTATTAAATGTAAATTTTATTCTTTGTATTATATATCAATACTTTGTATTATAAATCATAAATTATAAAATAATTGACGTTTGCTACTTCACAGTTCGCTAACGCCGATTTGTAACCCCTATTACCGCTTAGCCTCTCACCGCGTGGGTTCGAGACCCGTTCGGGGCAAAGGACTTAATGTGGTAAGGTCTTCCAGCTGACCTGCGGTGCGCCGGTGGTTCTACCCAGACATTTGTTTGCTGTCTTCATCCACCAAAATAACTGGAAGTCGCAAAAATTAACATAATTGGTCGCTGCGATGTATCTCAATAACAACAAACAAAACTGTTCACTAAAGCCATAACATTCGAACAAGATTGTCACGTGACGACCAAGACATATTGGGCCTTATTTCCATACGCGTAATATTACCAGGTCGGCATGTTTGATGTTTTTGTTTATCTTCACTATGAAATGTTGAACTGATATTTTATTTTTTGCCAATAGTCTAATTTGTCTCCGAGGCATTCAACCTAACTCTTCATATACAAGTTCTGTGTTTAAATTTTATCGCACAGAAATTGTTTACAGAAAAACAAATAAAAACGTCCAGTTTTTGATGCATTGTTATGTTATGGCCCCAGACTTTGACCCCATAAATAAGATTTGGTAAAACTTAGTTTACCAATTACAGCAATTTTACGACTGTCTTTTATACAATTTAGTGATTAAGCATTGAAGTTTATTATAAACTTTATCTGCTTGACTTGCTAAGGCAGTACAAGTGTGCCTTAAAGGTGCCATCCACAAGTTTGCCGATAGCAAGTGCATGTAACAATATTTTATGTTTCTTTAGGGAAACTTGGGCATATTTTCGACATTAACCCATACTGCAGTCTTAGCAAAGACGATTTTAGACACTGCATCAATGAAATACATTAATGAATAGTCTCCCATGAATGTCCATAAATGCAAGTGGATCCTTTCATTTGTTTTACTCGGTTTATATGCTTGTTCTCTATGGAGTGTATGTTGACTTTTTTGCCTCTCTTGTGATACCCAGGTTAACCATAATCAACAATCACTTCCATTTTCTTGTCTAAATAACATATCTCGATAAGTATTTATATAAAAAAATTCACTTTTTTTAGCAATTACAATATTTACAAACGAACATGCGATAAAGTCCAACAATTCCAACTAAAAGGACCTACCTACTGTTTGGAATACCTCGGTTGTTAACTAACAAGGGAGACAATTTCTATATCACCAATGTACCACAATGTGAGAAAGTATCAATCATTAAAATCGCTCTTAATGTCCACTCTTTCCAAATCTGTATAGAAGCACGATGTAGATTTCTACAAAACAATTCGTCACAGCATATACCGAATAAATTATATAACGATATAAATTGTCCTAAAGTGAGGCAGATCTCCATGAACTCGTCTTAAACCTAAATAAAATGGGCATAGAGGCAACTAGAAGCACAGAAGCATGATCTAAAATTCTTATAAATCATTTCGAACCTGAAAAACACAACATCAGGTACCCTATTGCTCTAAAGCACTCAATATCAGTCTGCAAACACTGCAGAGTTGGGACCCCTGTGTTACTATCCCTTTAAAAACTTTTAAACGACAGCACGGACAGACAAAATCAGACCAGCAACAGGTGTCTTAAACTTACCGCTAGGTGGTTATCGCATATACAATACATAAAATACACGAAAATGTACATACTTTACAGAATTTAAAGTCCAAATTTGACAAAATCCGTTGTATATGCCGCCATTGGCACCGCTCTCCATGAAATCATCGACTTAAAGCACCGATCTCCGCACTTTAGGTTAGACCCCTTGTAAAGTGACTATTTGCCATTTTAACATCAAAGTATAAATTAAGGCCAGTGTATAGTGACGAATTTGGAGCGTCTGCGCAGACGATCGCGCAGATTTGTTGAGATTTGAACTATCCCGCTTTCACGGCGTTGTGCTGCACCTTAAATTTCTGCATGGGATTACTGTCCACATTCGTTTTTAGGTTAACTTCTCCTACACCACTCAAAGGTTTTTAATGAAACTTAAGACAAATGTTAGACACTATTTGCAGATATGCATGAAGAAATATTATCATTCTCTGATCCGTCTGCCAGGCTGTCTGGTCCTTTTAAATTGTATTTTTTACATATTATAAGCTCAAATACTTAAATTTTACAAGGTAAAATCTACCTTTTTTGTTTTTTGTATGTACAACAAAATGATTTCTATCTATGTGTAAAGTTTAAAGACTACTGCATCTCAAATAAAACATATGTGATATTTTATGCATATTTTTAATTAAAAATATTATTTTTTAATATTTGACAAGCCAAAGCTCTTCAGTTTGCATGGTAACACATGCATTTTTTGTATTTACTTTAACCAGAATAAAAAGTTCTATCTATATGTGAAGTTTAAAGAACTCTGCATCTAAATTAAGTATTTTCTGATAGTTTTTCTATATTTTTTCAAGTTTAATTTATTATTTTATTTTTATTTATTATGCGATATTTTTATAATTATCACTTCAGGGATAGCCTTGTTTGGTTTTAAATGAAAGCTTTATTTGTGCTGAATGTTAGGAACTTCCGTTTAGGCTTGTTTACCTTTTTTCACAAAAATATTGTTGATATGATATAATAAAGTTAATGTCTAAAAATGGCAACATTGCTTGTTTACATCAACCATACACATGACGCAATAAAATGATTATTTCAATGGTAACCCACTGATTTTTTTGGTTATTTATAATCTACAGCTCATATATGAACTATACTTAACTTTTCAGAGTGATTGCAACTAACAAATTTGTCACTATCCAGTAATCTTAAGCAGGAATGAAGATTAAAAGAGAATTTATTGAAAGGAGATATTTTTCTGTCCTTCATTGCGAGATTTTCTAAGAGACGCCAGTATTCAAAAATCAAACAATGTTTAAGTAATTAACATGTATTATGAAGTTTACGTGGGAAAAAATCTTTGTAGATGTTTTTGTTAGGTCACAAAACAATTTATACATGCAGAGTTTGTCAAATTATAACACTGTTGCTGATCTTTTCGTATTAACTATGTAGGTAGCTTTTATCATTGTAAAATATTTGATTAGGCTTCATATGTCAAACCTTATTATCTGGAAAAAAAATCCGCATTTATGGATATTGCAAATGTTGTTGATTTTGCATATTTGAGCTCCTTTTTTTAAAAAAGAACATAATTGTTTTGGTAAAAAGTGGCTATACATACATTAAGTTCTAAAAATGTCATATTCTCCAATATAAGTTAAAATGTTGTTTTGAATGTTTTTATGTAGTGTTTCTATTTCATGTACACATTTATAACATGAATCCCCCTGTTTTCCATTCAATACGTTACATATTTTGTTTTATTACACTACTGTAAAACAGCTTAAGCTTTTTGATTGATGACGTCGTCGACGTCATCATATTGCAAATTGTCTCACACCATTATTTCACCATGTATTGTTACACCATCGAAAAATATTTTATTGGCGATTAAAATCATACATAAATGAATCTGACACTCGTTTTAATTTTATCGTTTGTTATTTTATTTATTTTAGGCTCGCTTACTATCAATTTTGAACTCAATTAATAAATGTTTATATGACATGATAACTCGTGTCAGATCAGATCAACACGAATTGTGTATATATATCACGCAATTTCAATGGTGCATGTGGTTGAATAAGTCCAGAAAATCACTGGTCGTAATTTTTATTTTCCCAGATCCCGGACCCCTCCCCATCGGCAGGCAGCGACAGTGCCACCACTGAACCGATATGCATTGGTATGTATATTGTGTAACCTTCTGCGATAAATATGACAACAATAAATAAGGCTTCACTCGTTCAAAATGAAATTAGAAGTTGCCATACATTTGTAGCCAGCCAGGAGCTATCAAAATTAAAATTCTAGCGATTTATTTCAATAGAACTCCTTTCTATTTTCTATTTTACAATGAACAAAATAGTTCGATCTATTATACTAAATGATTTTATTTTCAACTGCGCATGTGCAACAAATTACGCATTTTGGTTGGAACATTGTATTTCCTTCACGTCGAGATAAAAGACAAACACCGGCCGAGATAAAAGACAAACAACGGCCGAGATAAAAGACAAACACCGGCCGAGATAAAAGACAAACACCGGCCGAGAAAAGACAAACACCGGCCGAGATAAAAGACAAACACCGGCCGAGATAAAAGACAAACACCGAACGATGATATCGCCATGCGATAAAAGAGTTGCGGGTTGTGAGCACTGGACTTTTGTGCTAGTGTGTCTTTTTTTAAGGTGGTAACCAACAGAATGTCGATTTAAAATTCATATAACAATATCTCACTTAATTTCTTAATTGTTGGATACTTACATTAATATACTAATCAGGCGGGTGTAACTATGTGACACACTTTTAAGACGACTTACCAATCAGAAAACATTGCAAGGGTATGTAATTCAATAGTATCAATTTATTTAGACTTTTTGCACCTGGCACATGTATGCACGATGAGATATGAACTGAGGAAAGCATTGTAACGACCACAGCGGTAGAAATATAAGCCCTTCAAACTAGCCTCGCTGCTCGGTTAAATTCTTAATGACGCGGTTTAAGCGGCTTGCAAAGTTGTCAGTTTCAAGGTGGTATCCCACAGTTGGGACCAAATATTTTTTCTCAAATATTCAAGTAGGTCACTGTTACCTGAAAATGTCCTGCAAAATGCTGTTCAGTGATGTCCTCGATATGCGTGAACAGTGCAGCTTTAATACCTACTTGTCATTGCAAACAAGTATTTCCTATCTGAGCCACGCTGCAAAGATAGCTATTTGTTAATTAAGAAAACCACGTGACAACTGGTTTTGAGGCTACGTTTTATCGTCACCTAGGTATTCCGCTCTGACGTCGATATCTATTTTTAGAACAGACCACTATCCTGCGTATTTATAGATTAGGAAAGAATGAAAGTTAGAATATTTTATCGCAATGTGTACTGTCTAACAATATGGTTAGTGTTCGAAATCGTCTTTACTCACACTAAAGTATCAGTTTATACAGAAATTATGCCTTCATCCTTCAAAACAGTGGGAAAATATTGTTACATTAATTTGATTTAGGCAAACTGTCGCAAACCACCTTTAAAAAGCAGCGATTACTGTGTCTTGTGTATGGATAGGTGACTGTTGGAGTCTCGGCTTGAGTTCGTCATTATAGGCCGAGATGATATTAAGTAGATGCAACATCTAACGTGTTGTTTATCTAGAACACCGATATATTGTCTATCGCAACACTAAGGTACAGACATATATACAAAAATCAAGTAATGCGAGCTGATAACATGCGTCGACAAAATAACTGTGAGCAAAAAAAGAAAAAAAAAACAAGTGAAATTTAAAACGAGTAAATACACCTTTAAAGTACCTGTCACAAAAGAGCTATTAAACGAAATATCGATCACCCCTGAACAATTATAATAAATCAGTGTTTTTCTTCCAACAGAGGGACGATCTGCGACCACTGTTTACAACAAAAATGACTCGTCCCATACTGTTCACACCATCGAAATGGCAGGCTACTCCATCCTTAAACTCAGGGTGAAAGTTTGCGGCTCCGCAGTCGTGAAATTTCATGACTCATCCAATTCAACAACCATCTACCTGCTGAAAATGAGTGGCTCCTATATTCAGGTGTTTGACTGTTTACATGGCAATTGCAACTTCAGCAAAGGAATCAGGACAAAGTAAGTTCACGAAAAATACACTATTTCTATTAAGTCTGTTTTGAATAATACCACATAAAGAATTATATATGAAATTATATTCAAGGGTTGACTTCAACACATTTAATCGTCACGATTGTGACAAAACTTATTTCACGAAACGCGTTTAATGGAATAGCATAAGCTAAAGGAATAACATGACATATTGTTGCAAGGTAACTTTACAGGCCTTCCGTCTCGATCGACAACATTGTCGTAGAAACCTCGTTATATTGCCCATAGCATATCACTGAGAAAAACAAATACACAATTGCAATGAAGCGACTCTTATAGATTTTACTGTAGAATAAATTACAATCTTCTGATTCTAGTTTGAACTATTCATTAAGGAGGCACGTGCTCTCAACTTATATTCCTCCCTCTCGACTGCCCACGTCCTGTGGAGAATCAGTACTGTATATGTTGAAAACTACAATCAGACTCGAGGGGAAAAAACGCACGCTAATTACGATTTACTTGTTGATGTTTGGCCTTCTTTATCACCCATTTTAATGCATTTCTTGTCATTTGTTACCTGCAATCCGATACTAAGGCATAATTTTGGAATGGCAATGTGATAAAAGAACTTTCATTATTCACCCTTTCCCTCAAGAAAGTCCTTTTTCACCAAATTTGATAAAACTGCCTTGATACAGCGATGATCTAGATGTACATGTAAACATGTACGCAACATTCTTTGGCGTCCGAAATCTAGTGAATAAGATGGGAGGGCTCTAGGTTTGAAACCCTGATCCGACCGCGCGATGTTAGTTTTCAAGAAAACTATTTAATGCACCTTGATGTGATAATTATCCTGGACCAGATTATCTACCTAGATCTGATCATTTTCCTGAATCCGTTCGTTTACCTAGATCTGATCATTGTCCTGAATCCGTTCGTTTACCTAGATCTGATCATTGTCCTGAATCCGTTCGTTTACCTAGATCTGATCATTGTCCTGAATCCGTTCGTTTACCTAGATCTGATCATTGTCCTGAATCCGTTCGTTTACCTAGATCTGATCATTGTCCTGAATCCGTTCGTTTACCTAGATCTGATCATTGTCCTGAATTCGTTCTTTTACCTAGATTTGATCATTTTTCTGGATCGGATCGTTTACCTAGATATGATCATTAACATTGAGCCGATCATTTTCCTGGGTCCGATCGTTTACCTATTTATGGTTATTAATCTAGATTTGATCAGTAAGTGGATCCTATTATTTACATATGTCTGATCATTGATCTACACAAAGTATTTATTTAGACATGGTATTTATATAAACGTGATCATTTACATATACCCAATTAATTACCTACATCTGATCAATAACCAAGATCTGATCAATTTTCTATATCTGATCAATAACCTAAATCTTATCAATAACATATATCTGATCATTTGCTAGATCTGATCAATAACCTAGATCTGATCAATAACCTAGATATGATCATTCACCTAGATATGATCAGTCACCTAGATCCGATCATTTACCTAGATATGATCATTTACCTAGATCTGATCATTTACCTAGAGGCGATCGGTAATCACTTACATGGACTTAATCATTTATTTGGACCTGACTTGTATACATACCCTATCAATCACTAGGTCTTACAATATCCTAGACCAGGTGATTTACCAGACATGATCTTTACCTAGACCTTACCATTTATCTCCACATGGTCATTTATTTAAATTTAATTATTAATCTAGATCTGATAACTAACTTAGATCTGATCATTTACGAGTACAGTTACCTTATCTTTATTAACTAGATCAAATCACTTTCTAGATCTGATCAGTTATCTAGATCTGATAACTAACATTATATTTTACATAGGTATGACCATTTTCATAGAAATGATAATTTATCTTGACAATTTAATTTGATTTGACCCGAACATTTACCTACACCCAATCAATTACCTTTATCTAACCCTTTACCTAAATATGATCATTTACCTAAATCTGATCATTATCTAGATCTGACTATTTACCTTATCCCGATCACTTACATAGGTCTGACTATGTACCATATCCCGATCTTTTACAAAGATCTGACTCTTTATCTTATCCCGATCATTTACATAGGTCTGACTATGTACCATATCCCGATCATTTACATAGGTCTGACTATGTACCATATCTCGATCATTTACACACGTCTGACTATGTACCATATCTCGATCATTTACACAGGTCTGACTATGGACCATATCCCGATCATTTACATAGGTCTGACTATGTACCATAACCCGATCATTTACACACGTCTGACTATGTACCATATCTCGATCATTTACATAGGTCTGACTATGTACCATATCAAGATCATTTACACACGTCTGACTATGTACCATATCTCGATCATTTACATAGGTCTGACTATGTACCTTACCCCGATCATTTCCACAGGTTTGACTAATTTCCTTATCTCGATCATTTACCTAGATCTGACAATTTGCCTTATCTCGGTCGATAACATAGATCCGACTTATCCCGATCTTTTACCTAGATCTGAATATTTACCTTATCCCGATCATTTACATAGGTTTTTTACCATATCCTGATCATTTACCTAGAGTACGAGGTACGAAAATATATTATGACACAATCAATTACCTAGACCCAATCATTTACGTAGACACTATCATTTGTCTAGACCTAGTCATTTATCTAGATCCAATCATTTACCTAGACCCAAACATTAACCTAGACACTATCATTTGTCTAAACCCAGTCATTTACCTAGACACAGTTTTTTGCTAAGACCTAATCATTTAATTTAGCCAAAGATCCATTTACCTAGATCCAATCATTTACCTAGACCTTATTATTTAACTTGACCCAATCATTTACCGAGACCCAATCATTTAACTTGGCCCAATCATTTATCTACACCCAATCATTTAACTTGGCCCAATCATTTATCTACACCCAATCATTTAACTTGACCCAATCATTTATCCACACCCAATCATTTAACTTGACCCAATCATTTACCGAGACCCAATCATTTAACTTGGCCCAATCATTTACCGAGACCCAATCATTTAACTTGTCTAATCATTTATCTACACCCAATCATTTAACTTGACCCAATCATTTATCTACACCCAATCATTTAACTTGGCCCAATCATTTATCCACACCCAATCATTTAACTTGACCCAATCATTTACCGAGACCCAATTATTTAACTTGGCCCAACAATTTATCCACATCGAATCATTTAACTTGGCCCAATCATTTACCGAGACCCCATCATTTAACTTGTCTAATCATTTATCTACACCCAATCATTTAACTTGAACCAATCATTTATCTACACCCAATCATTTAACTTGAACCAATCATTTATCCACACCCAATCATTTAACTTGGCCCAATCATTTACCGAGACCCAATCATTTAACTTGTCTAATCATTTATCTACACCCAATCATTTAACTTGACCCAATCATTTATCGAGACCCAATTATTTAACTTGGCCCAACAATTTATCCACATCGAATCATTTAACTTGGCCCAATCATTTATCCACACCTAATCATTTAACTTGAACCAATCATTTATCCACACCCAATCATTTAACTTGGCCCAACAATTTATCCACATCGAATCATTTAACTTAGCCCAATCATTTATCCACACCCAATCATTTAACTTGGCCCAATCATTTATCCACACCCAATCATTTAACTTGGCCCAATCATTTATCCACACCCAATCATTTAACTTGGCCCAATCATTTATCCACACCCAATCATTTAACTTGGCCCAATCATTTATCCACACCCAATAATTTAACTTGGCCCAATCATTTATCCACACCCGATCATTTAACTTGACCCAATCATTTATCCACACCCAATCATTTAACTTGGCCCAATCATTTATCCAGACACTTCAACGGAAATTGAAAGAAGGATTGGAATTGCATCATCTGCCTTTGGCAGGCTGAAAACCAACATTTGGAACCAACTATCAATAACAAATAAATTGAAAGCACGCCTCTACAATTCACTCATTCTGCCAATTGTACTGTATGCCTCCGAGACCTGGAGTGTCACCACGTCAGATATCAGAAAACTTGAAGTCTTCGAAATGAGATGCTTGAGAGCAATTCTAGGTGTTAATAAGCTTGAAAGAATTACCAACATCACTATAAGGAAAATACTTAATGTCCAAAACATTAGTGAGGTCATCAGGATGAGGAGGCTAAAATGGTTCGGACACATTTCGAGAAGACCAGACGACAGCTTTGTCAAAACTGTCCTAATACAAGACTTCCAAGGCAATCGCGGTAGAGGGAGACCACCACTGAGATGGCAAGATCAAGTTAGGAAAGACACTGGTATTCCTATAGCTACTGCAATAAGACAGGCACAAAACCGCAAGAAATGGTCTGCTACTGTGAAAGGTGCCAAGGGCCACCCGGCCTGAGCATTTGATGATGATGATGATGATGAATCATTTATCCACACCCGATCATTTAACTTGACCCAATCATTTATCCACACCCAATCATGGTTACCTAAATCTGATCATTCAGGACGGTCCGACATAGACCGGGGTATTTGCTTAGAAACGATCATTTACATAGACCAGTGTTTTTACCTAGATCAGACTATTTACCAAAGTCGGAACATTCAATTAGATCTGATTATTTACCCAAGTAAAAACATTCACATAGATCTGCCCATTTACCCAAGTCAGAATATTCACCTAGATCTGACCGTTTACCCAAGTCAGAATATTCACCTAGATCCGACCGTTTACCCAAGTCAGAATATTCACCTTGATCTGACCATTTATCCAAGTCAGAATATTCACCTAGATCTGACCATTTATCCAAGTCAGAATATTCACCTAGATCTGACCGTTTGCCCAAGTCAGAATATTCACCTAGATCTGACCATTTATCCAAGTCAGAATATTCACCTAGATCTGACCATTTATCCAAGTCAGAATATTCACCTAGATCTGATCATTTACCCAAGTAAAACATTCACCTAGATCTGACCGTTTACCCAAGTCAGAATATTCACCTAGATCCGACCGTTTACGCAAGTCAGAATATTCACCTAGATCCGACTATTTACCAAAGTCAGAATATTCACCTAGATCTGACCATTTATCCAAGTCAGAATATTCACCTAGATCTGCCCGTTTACCCAAGTCAGAATATTCACCTAGATCCGACCGTTTACGCAAGTCAGAATATTCACCTAGATCTGATCATCTACCCAAGTAAAACATTTATCTAGATCTGCTCATTTACCCAAGTAAAAACATTCACCTAGATCTGACCATTTACCCAAGTCAGAATATTCACCTAGATCTGACCATTTACCCAAGTCAGAATATTCACCTAGATCTGACCATTTATCCAAGTCAGAATATTCACCTAGATCCGACCATTTACCCAAGTCAGAATATTCACCTAGATCTGACCGTTTACCCAAGTCAGAATATTCACCTAGATCTGACCGTTTTCCCAAGTCAGAATATTCACCTAGATCTGACCATTTACCCAAGTCAGAATATTCACCTAGATCTGACCATTTACCCAAGTCAAAACATTCACCTAGATCTGACCATTTACCCAAGTCAGAATATTCACCTAGATCTGACCATTTACCCAAGTCAGAATATTCACCTAGATCTGATCATTTACCCAAGTCAGAATATTCACCTAGATCTGATCATTTACCCAAGTCAGAATATTCACCTAGATCTGACCATTTACCCAAGTCAGAATATTCACCTAGATCTGATCATTTACCCAAGTCAGAATATTCACCTAGATCTGATCATTTACCCAAGTAAAACATTCACCTTGATCTGACCATTTACCCAAGTCAGAATATTCACCTAGATCTGATCATTTACCCAAGTCAAAACATTCACCTAGATCTGACCATTTACCCAAGTCAGAATATTCACCTAGATCTGATCATTTACCCAAGTCAGAATATTCACCTAGATCTGATCATTTACCCAAGTAAAACATTCACCTAGATCTGACCATTTACCCAAGTCAGAATATTCACCTAGATCTGACCATTTACCCAAGTCAGAATATTCACCTTGATCTGACCATTTACCCAAGTCAGAATATTCACCTAGATCTGACCATTTACCCAAGTCAGAATATTCACCTAGATCTGACCATTTACCCAAGTCAGAATATTCACCTAGATCTGACCATTTACCCAAGTCAGAATATTCACCTAGATCTGACCATTTACCCAAGTCAAAACATTCACCTAGATCTGACCATTTACCCAAGTCAGAATATTCACCTAAATCTGACCGTTTACCCAAGTCAGAATATTCACCTAAATCTGACCGTTTACCCAAGTCAGAATATTCACCTAGATTTGATCATTTACCTTAGTCAGAATATTCACATAGATCTGACCGTTTACCCAAGTCAGAATATTCACCTAGATTTGATCATTTAACTAAGTCAGAATATTCACATAGAGATTTAAGATTAACCTAAGTCAGAACGTTTACATAGATCTAAAACTGTACATACATTCCGATTATTTACCTTGATCTGATCCTTTACCTAGGCCTGATAACTGTAGTTTTAATTATACTTTGGAAATGTGGAAATAATATTGGGAAAAATATTATTTGAATCAAGTAACCCAACCAAGTTAAATTAACGTAAGGGATAAAAACCTCACCCAAAACTTATTTAAAATTTCTACGGTAAATGAGAATGTTATCCTTAATTTTTTAAAGGTGTTTACGTCAAGAAGCCCGACGGGGTCTACAAAATTACCTTGATTAAGTGGCAGAGAACTTAATCAGCACTTCGCTTTCTTTACTTCAATCCTTGTAAATATCATAATGAAATCAAAGATGTTCCCTTACGGTCTTACGGATTCACTTACTTCGTCCGTCAGTCCGTCCGTCCGTCCGTCCGTCTGTCTGTCTGTCCGTATGTCCGTCTGTCCGTCCGCCTGTCCGCCTGTCCGTCCGTCCGTCCATATATATATATATATATATATATATATATATATATATATATATATATATATATATATATATATATATATATATATATATATATATATATATATATATATATATATATATATATAATATAACACCTATATATAATAAAGTAATAATAATGTTCAATAGTGAGACGTTGGCAAAGACTAAATTTTTTTTTGAAATTTGTTTTGTCTTAAAATCGAAAATCAATATTATTTCAGTTACACCAATCTTGAGGACTGCACCAAGGGAATGAACTTTTACTGGTTTGTTATAATTCACGACCGAGCACCAAATCTATGCATAGGCGCTGGTCCTTTCCCGGACGTGACGTCATCAACCTGCATCAACGGAGACTTTCAATTACCTTTGGACAATAGAAATATAAGTCGAGTCTCTCTGACAGGAAATGGAGCGACTGCTTCTTTTCTGTATGGTGTGTGTGCTTCTTAAATATATTTCACAAAGTATTAAAAAGATGTAAAAAAGCTGATTGATGATGATAATGATGATGATGATGATGATGTAAACACAGGAACTTGAAAATGTTTTCCAACGACCACTTTGGAATTTAGAAAAAAAAAACGTGTTCAGTCTCTTCCGATACCCCTTTGTCAGTCGTGCATCGTGCGGCGTCAACAATGTGCTTGTGGAAACATAATCCAATTTTCGTCAAACTAGATCAGAATGTTTATCAGCAAGTTAGATGAGTTCGTAACTGAGTCACAGGGGGACAAAAACTAGGTCACTAGATGAAGTTTAAGAAAAGCCTTGTGAACACACTAGAGGCTGCATTTATGGCCCAATCAACACATAACTTGGCCAGAATATCTTTGATGAACTCGTAACTTGATCACGTTGGGGGGGTCAAGACTTAGAAAAATATTGTGAACACGCTAGAGGCCATATTTATGACCCAATTTTCACCAAGCTTGGCCAGAATGTTTGTCTGATTTTGAAGTCTTGATTGAGTTTATTACTGGATCACGTGGGGTCAAACACTAGGTCAAGTCTTACATAAATATTATGAATACGCTAGGGGCCACATTTATGGCCCAATCTACATCAAAATTAGCCAGAATGTTTGCCTGCATGACATCTTGGACGAGTTTGTAACTGTATTACGATGAGTCAAAAGCTAGGTCAAATCGTGGAAAAAAAACAAACTTATAAAAGCTCTATGTTTTTTTACCAAATCTTCACACATCTTAACCAGATTGTTTGCACCTTGGATGAATCTGCAACGGGGTCATGTGGTTTAAAAAGTTAGGAAACTAGGTCAAATCCTAGAACAACGCTGTGAACACTTTGAGTTTGCAACTGGGTCTCGTGGGGTCCAAATGTATGTCAGTGGGTCAAAGGTCAGGAAAACCTTGCGAACATGCTACAGCCTACATTCCAGATAGACTTTTAGTAGGCTCATAACTGATGTGAGTTACCATGGGCCAGTATGGCCCTCTTGTTTGTTTGTTGTTTGTTTTTTTACTTTCACTCACTGATAAGCCGATTTTTGTAAACATACTTGACAGACCGCTTTGGAACCGTTATATCACTAGGTTCGGGCATTATTAAACGAAAGGATGAATCCCAGATTCATAATGTCGTGTGTGTATATTAGAATCTCTGTTACCATTTTCTTTTCCTGACAATAGCAATGCATGCTTGCTCCACGTAGGACTTTATGTCGTTCCTTTAATTTCAGATCTGGAGACACATGACTGTCAACACTATGAACCAAGTAAGTGTACAGGCAATACACAATATACACCATACCAGGTGTATGCCAGACATCAAAAAGCAAACCCAAAATATTAACGAGATATTCGAGCGCACACCGCATCGGGAGTCATATTGAGCCAGTATTAATTCACTTAGATAAATATTTACAGTGTTCACTTAGACTAAACGTAATAGGTTAAGCACGTGCACATTTTTCTAGTTTGTAACGGTAAACGTAATAGGTTAAGCACGTGCATATTTTTCTGGTTTGTAACGGTAAACGTAATAGGTTAAGCACATGCACATTTTTCTAGTTTGTAACGGTAAACGTAATAGGTTAAGCACATGCACATTTTTCTAGTTTGTAACGGTAAACGTAATAGGTTAAACACGTGCACATTTTTCTAGTTTGTAACGGTAAACGTAATAGGTTAAGCACATGCACATTTTTCTAGTTTGTAACGGTAAACGTAATAGGTTAAGCACATGCACATTTTTCTAGTTTGTAACGGTAAACGTAATAGCTCAAGCACATGCACATTTTTCTAGTTTGTAACGGTAATTTTTTTTAAGAAAATGAATAAAGGATAATAGTCTTAGATTGTGTTATATATTCTTGATTATCACATTTTCAGATCTCAAACACACGTTTACGCTCGCACTCCCACACACGTGTACATGCACATGCGAACATACAACTAAAATGCAAGATATTACCATTACTGCATGCATGGACATTATGTTTTTATTTTGGAACTTTTTTTAGTTATGAGCATTTTGTCTGATGAACATAATACATTATCACCGCGACTGCATTTCAGGAACTAGCCCGCTAATTAAACTTTATTTTTATGTACTTGAACAAATAAATATAGATGCATAAGCATTCTCTACTAAGAACACAAACGTTTTCGAAGAAACTGAATAGACATTATGTTTCAGCTGACTTCTAGCTTTCGGCGTAAGTTTTGTGTAAATTTATCATTTACATACATCCGTATATGTCATTTAGATTAGGATATACTCATTTCGATTTGATAAAATCCACTTATTCTTATCCCAAAGACATGTGGATTTAAGTATGGACTCAGTAGTCTTAAAAGTTCGTCGGTGGTTCTACCCAGACATGTGCGGGACATCGCTGCAATGACCGTATTTGTTAATGCCATTGACATTGGAATGATTGTATCGATAAGTTGTTAATTTAAAATAATTCATTTAGATATGATATGTATTCCGTTTCTGTCCCATACAGCACTGCTATATCATTCTTAACCAACCACATGGACTTGATAAATTTACGAATTACTCAGGCTAACGCGAATAGTGCATCGTCATACACCCACGACCGATCCATTCCGTTACTCTCCATGCATTGCCCTTATGACAATACATAGGCTTGATAGTAGCGCAATTGTCAGTCATCGACAATACATAGGCTTGATAGTAGCACAATTGTCAGTCATCGACAATACATAGGCTTGATAGTAGCGCAATTGTCAATCATCGAAAATATGTAGGCTTGATAATAGCGCGATTGTCAGTCATCGACAATACATAGACTTGATAGGAGCACAATTGTCAGTCATCGACAATACATAGACTTGATAGGAGCACAATTGTCAGTCATCAACAATTCATAGGCTTGATAGAAGCGTAATAGTCAGTCATCAACAATGCGTAGGCTTGATAGAAGCGCAGTTGTCAGTCATTGACAATACATAGCCTTGAAAGAAGCACAATTGTCAGTCATCGTCAATACATATACATAATACATAATACATAAATGCAATTGCAATACGTAGGCTTGATAGTAGTGCAATTGTCTGTCATCGACATCACATAGGCTTGATAGAAGCGCAATCGTCAGTCATCAACATTGCACAGGCTTGATAGAAGGCAATTGTGAGTTTATGACAATACATCGGCTTGATAGAAGCGCAATTTTCAGGTATCGGCATTACGAAGGCTTGATAGAAACGCAATTGTCAGTCATCAACAATACTCAGGCTTGATAGAATAACAAATGTCAGTCATAAACAATACTTGGGCTTGAGAGTAGGCAATTGTGAATTTATGGCAATACATCGGTTGATCGAAGCGCAATTGTTAGTTATCGACATTATGAAGGCTTGATAGTAGCGCAGTTGTCAATCATCGACAATACATAGGCTTGAAAGAAGCGCAGTTGTTAGTCATTGACAATACATTGGCTTGAAAGAAGCGCATTTGTCAATCATTGACAATACGTAGGCTTGATAGTAGCATGATTATCAGTTATAGACAATACGTAGACTTGATAGAAGCGCAAATGTCAGTCATCGACAATACATAGGCTTGATAGTAGCACAATTGTCAGTTATCGACAATACGTAGACTTGATAGAAGCGCAATTTTCAGGTATCGACACTACATAGGCTTGATAGTAGCACAATTGTCAGTTTTCGACATTACGAAGGCTTGATAGAAACGCAATTGTCAGTCATCAACAATACATAGACATCAAAGAAATGCAATTGTCAGTAATCGACAACAAGTAGGCTTGATAGTCGCATAATTGTCAGTAATCGACAATACATAGGCTTGATAGTAGCGCAGTTGTCAATCATCGACAAAAATAGGCTTGATAGAAGCGCAATTGTTAGTCATTGACAATACATTGGCTTAATAGAAGCGCAATTGTCAATCATTGACAATACGAAGCTTGATAGTAGCGCAACAGTCAGTCATCGACAATACATAGGCTTGATAGAAGCGCAATCGTAAATACTGTGTTGATCGTGTAGTGCTATGTTTTCTGTACATTCAGTGTTGATCGTGTAGTGCTATGTTTTCTGTACATACAGTGTTGATCGTGTAGTGCTGTGTGTTCTGTACATACTGTGTTGACCGTGTAGTGCTATGTGTTCTGTACATACAGTGTTGATTGTGTAGTGCTATGTGTTCTGTACATACTGTGTTGATCGTGTAGTGCTATGTGTTCTGTACATACTGTGTTGATCGTGTGGTGCTATGTGTTCTATACATACAGTGTTGATCGTGTAGTGCTATGTGTTCTGTACATTCAGTGTTGATCGTGTAGTGCTATGTGTCCTGTACGTACTGTGTTGATCGTGTAGTGCTATGTGTTCTGTACATACAGTGTTGATCGTGTAGTGCTATGTGTTCTGTACATACTGTGTTGATCGTGTGGTGCTATGTGTTCTGTACATACAGTGTTGATCGTGTAGTGCTATGTGTTCTGTACATACAGTGTTGATCGTGTAGTGCTATGTGTTCTGTACATACAGTGTTGATCGTGTAGTGCTATGTGTTCTGTACATACCGTGTTGATCGTGTAGTGCTATGTGTTCTGTACATACTGTGTTGATCGTGTAGTGCTATGTGTTCTGTACATACTGTGTTGATCGTGTAGTGCTATGTGTTCTGTACATACTGTGTTGATCGTGTAGTACTATGTGTTCTGTACATACAGTGTTGATCGTGTGGTACTATGTTTTCTGTACATACAGTGTTGATCGTGTAGTGCTATGTGTTCTGTATATACTGTGTTGATCGTATTGTGCTATGTGTTCTGTACATACTGTGTTGATCGTGTAGTGCTATGTGTTTTGTACATACTGTGTTGATCATGTAGTGCTATGTGTTCTGTACATTCAGTGTTGATCGTGTAGTGCTATGTGTTCTGTACATACTGTGTTGATCGTGTAGTGCTATGTATTCTGTACATACAGTGTTGATCGTGTGGTACTATGTTTTCTGTACATACAGTGTTGATCGTGTAGTGCTATGTGTTCTGTACATACTGTGTTGATCGTGTAGTGCTATGTGTTTTGTACATACTGTGTTGATCATGTAGTGCTATGTGTTCTGTACATTCAGTGTTGATCGTATAGTGCTATGTGTTCTGTACATACTGTGTTGATCGTGTAGTGCTATGTGTTCTGTACATTCAGTGTTGATCGTGTGGTGCTATGTGTTCTGTACATACTGTGTTGATCATGTAGTGCTATGTTTTCTGTACATTCAGTGTTGATCGTGTGGTGCTATGTGTTCTGTACATACTGTGTTGATCGTGTAGTGCTATGTGTTCTGTACATTCAGTGTTGATCGTGTAGCGCTATGTTTTCTGTACATTCAGTGTTGATCGTGTAGTGCTATGTATTCTGTACATACTGTGTTGATCGTGTAGTGCTATGTGTTCTGTACATACAGTGTTGATCGTGTAGTGCTATGTGTTCTGTACATACAGTGTTGATCGTGTAGTGCTATGTGTTCTGTACATACAATGTTGATCGTGTGGTGCTATGTGTTCTGTACATACTGTGTTGATCGTGTAGTGCTATGTGTCCTGTACATACAATGTTGATCGTGTAGTGCTATGTGTTCTGTACATACTGTGTTGATCGTGTAGTGCTATGTGTTCTGTACATACTGTGTTGATCGTGTAGTGCTATGTGTTCTGTACATTCAGTGTTGATCGTGTGGGGCTATGTGTTCTGTACATACAATGTTGATCGTGTAGTGCTATGTGTTCTGTACATACTATGTTGATCGTGTAGTGCTATGTGTTATGTACATACTGTGTTGATCGTTTAGTGCTATGTGTTCTGTACATACTGTGTTGATCGTGTAGTGCTATGTGTTCTGTACATACAATGTTGATCGTGTAGTGCTATGTGTTCTGTACATTCAGTGTTGATCGTGTGGTGCTATGTGTTCTGTACATACTGTGTTGATCATGTAGTGCTATGTTTTCTGTACATTCAGTGTTGATCGTGTGGTGCTATGTGTTCTGTACATACTGTGTTGATCGTGTAGTGCTATGTGTTCTGTACATTCAGTGTTGATCGTGTAGCGCTATGTTTTCTGTACATTCAGTGTTGATCGTGTAGTGCTATGTGTTCTGTACATACAGTGTTGATCGTGTAGTGCTATGTGTTCTGTACATACTGTGTTGATCGTGTAGTGCTATGTGTTTTGTACATACTGTGTTGATCATGTAGTGCTATGTGTTCTGTACATTCAGTGTTGATCGTATAGTGCTATGTGTTCTGTACATACTGTGTTGATCGTGTAGTGCTATGTGTTCTGTACATTCAGTGTTGATCGTGTGGTGCTATGTGTTCTGTACATACAGTGTTGATCATGTAGTGCTATGTTTTCTGTACATTCAGTGTTGATCGTGTGGTGCTATGTGTTCTGTACATACTGTGTTGATCGTGTAGTGCTATGTGTTCTGTACATTCAGTGTTGATCGTGTAGCGCTATGTTTTCTGTACATTCAGTGTTGATCGTGTAGTGCTATGTATTCTGTACATACTGTGTTGATCGTGTAGTGCTATGTGTTCTGTACATACAATGTTGATCGTGTGGTGCTATGTGGTCTGTACATACTGTGTTGATCGTGTAGTGCTATGTGTCCTGTACATACAATGTTGATCGTGTAGTGCTATGTGTTCTGTACATACTGTGTTGATCGTGTAGTGCTATGTGTTCTGTACATACTGTGTTGATCGTGTAGTGCTATGTGTTCTGTACATTCAGTGTTGATCGTGTGGGGCTATGTGTTCTGTACATACAATGTTGATCGTGTAGTGCTATGTGTTCTGTACATACTATGTTGATCGTGTAGTGCTATGTGTTATGTACATACTGTGTTGATCGTTTAGTGCTATGTGTTCTGTACATACTGTGTTGATCGTGTAGTGCTATGTGTTCTGTACATACAATGTTGATCGTGTAGTGCTATGTGTTCTGTACATACTGTGTTGATCGTGTGGTGCTATGTGTTCTGTACATACAATGTTGATCGTGTAGTGCTATGTGCTCTGTACATACTGTGTTGATCGTGTGGTGCTATGTGTTCTGTACATACAGTGTTGATCGTGTAGTGCCATGTGTTCTGTACATACTGTGTTGATCGTGTAGTGCTATGTGTTCTGTACATACAGTGTTGATCGTAAATTGCTATGTGTTCTGTACATACAGTGTTGATCGTGTAGTGCTATGTGTTCTGTACATACTGTGTTGATCGTGTAGTGCTATGTGTTCTGTACATACAGTGTTGATCGTAAATTGATATGGGTTCTGTACATACAGTGTTGATCGTGTAGTGCTATGTTTTCTGTACATTCAGTGTTGATCGTGTAGTGCTATGTGTTCTGTACATTCAGTGTTGATCGTGTAGTGCTATGTGTTCTGTACATACAGTGTTGATCGTGTAGTGCTATGTGTTCTGTACATACAGTGTTGATCGTGTAGTGCTATGTGTTCTGTACATACAGTGTTGATCGTGTAGTGCTATGTGTTCTGTACATTCAGTGTTGATCGTGTAGTGCTATGTGTTCTGTACATACAGTGTTGATCGTGTAATGCTATGTGTTCTGTACATACAGTGTTGATCGTGTAGTGCTATGTGTTCTGTACATACAGTGTTGATCGTGTAGTGCTATGTGTTCTGTACATTCAGTGTTGATCGTGTAGTGCTATGTGTTCTGTACATACAGTGTTGATTGTGTAGTGCTATGTGTTCTGTACATACAGTGTTGATCGTGTAGTGCTATGTGTTCTGTACATTCAGTGTTGATCGTGTAGTGCTATGTGTTCTGTACATACTGTGTTGATCGTGTAGTGCTATGTGTTCTGTACATATAGTGTTGATCGTGTAGTGCTATGTGTTCTGTACATACTGTGTTGATCGTGTAGTGCTATGTGTTCTGTATATACTGTGTTGATCGTGTGGTGCTATGTTTTCTGTACATTCAGTGTTGATCGTGTAGTGCTATGTGTTCTGTACATACTGTGTTGATCGTGTGGTGCTTTGTGTTCTGTACATACAGTGTTGATCGTGTAGTGCTATGTGTCCTGTACATACTGTGTTGATCGTGTAGTGCTATGTTTTCTGTACATACAGTGTTGATCGTAAATTGCTATGTGTTCTGTACATACAATGTTGATCGTGTAGTGCTATGTGTTCTGTACATACTGTGTTGATCGTGTGGTGCTTTGTGTTCTGTACATACAGTGTTGATCGTGTAGTGCTATGTGTCCTGTACATACTGTGTTGATCGTGTAGTGCTATGTGTTTTGTACATACTGTGTTGATCGTGTAGTGCTATGTGTTCTGTACATACAGTGTTGATCGTAAATTGATATGGGTTCTGTACATACAGTGTTGATCGTGTAGTGCTATGTTTTCTGTACATTCAGTGTTGATCGTGTAGTGCTATGTGTTCTGTACATTCAGTGTTGATCGTGTAGTGCTGTGTGTTCTGTACATACAGTGTTGATCGTGTAGTGCTATGTGTTCTGTACATACAGTGTTGATCGTGTAGTGCTATGTGTTCTGTACATACAGTGTTGATCGTGTAGTGCTATGTGTTCTGTACATTCAGTGTTGATCGTGTAGTGCTATGTGTTCTGTACATACAGTGTTGATCGTGTAATGCTATGTGTTCTGTACATACAGTGTTGATCGTGTAGTGCTATGTGTTCTGTACATACAGTGTTGATCGTGTAGTGCTATGTGTTCTGTACATTCAGTGTTGATCGTGTAGTGCTATGTGTTCTGTACATACAGTGTTGATTGTGTAGTGCTATGTGTTCTGTACATACAGTGTTGATCGTGTAGTGCTATGTGTTCTGTACATTCAGTGTTGATCGTGTAGTGCTATGTGTTCTGTACATACTGTGTTGATCGTGTAGTGCTATGTGTTCTGTACATATAGTGTTGATCGTGTAGTGCTATGTGTTCTGTACATACTGTGTTGATCGTGTAGTGCTATGTGTTCTGTATATACTGTGTTGATCGTGTGGTGCTATGTTTTCTGTACATTCAGTGTTGATCGTGTAGTGCTATGTGTTCTGTACATACTGTGTTGATCGTGTGGTGCTTTGTGTTCTGTACATACAGTGTTGATCGTGTAGTGCTATGTGTCCTGTACATACTGTGTTGATAGTGTAGTGCTATGTTTTCTGTACATACAGTGTTGATCGTAAATTGCTATGTGTTCTGTACATACAATGTTGATCGTGTAGTGCTATGTGTTCTGTACATACTGTGTTGATCGTGTGGTGCTTTGTGTTCTGTACATACAGTGTTGATCGTGTAGTGCTATGTGTCCTGTACATACTGTGTTGATCGTGTAGTGCTATGTGTTTTGTACATACTGTGTTGATCGTGTAGTGCTATGTGTTCTGTACATACTGTGTTGATCGTGTGGTGCTATGTGTTCTGTACATACAGTGTTGACCGTGTAGTGCTATGTGTTCTGTACATACTGTGTTGATCGTGTGGTGCTATGTGCTCTGTACATACAGTGTTGATCATGTGGTGCTTTGTGTTCTGTACATACTGTGTTGATCATGTAGTGCATATTGTCCTGTACATACCGTGTTGATCATGTAGTGCTATGTGTTCTGTACATACTGTGTTGATCATGTAGTGCTATGTGTTTTGTACATACTTTGTTGATCATGTAGTGCTCTGTGTTTTGTACATACAGTGTTGATCGTGTAGTGCTATGTGTTCTGTACATTCAGTGTTGATCGTGTAGTGCTATGTGTTCTGTACATACAGTGTTGATCGTGTAGTGCTATGTGTTCTGTACATACCGTGTTGATCGTGTAGTGCTATGTGTTCTGTACATACTGTGTTGATCGTGTAGTGCTATGTGTTCTGTACATACTGTGTTGATCGTGTAGTGCTATGTGTTCTGTACATACTGTGTTGATCGTGTAGTACTATGTGTTCTGTACATACAGTGTTGATCGTGTGGTACTATGTTTTCTGTACATACAGTGTTGATCGTGTAGTGCTATGTGTTCTGTATATACTGTGTTGATCGTATTGTGCTATGTGTTCTGTACATACTGTGTTGATCATGTAGTGCTATGTGTTCTGTACATTCAGTGTTGATCGTGTAGTGCTATGTGTTCTGTACATACTGTGTTGATCGTGTAGTGCTATGTATTCTGTACATACTGTGTTGATCGTGTAGTGCTATGTATTCTGTACATACAGTGTTGATCGTGTGGTACTATGTTTTCTGTACATACAGTGTTGATCGTGTAGTGCTATGTGTTCTGTACATACTGTGTTGATCGTGTAGTGCTATGTGTTTTGTACATACTGTGTTGATCATGTAGTGCTATGTGTTCTGTACATTCAGTGTTGATCGTATAGTGCTATGTGTTCTGTACATACTGTGTTGATCGTGTAGTGCTATGTGTTCTGTACATTCAGTGTTGATCGTGTGGTGCTATGTGTTCTGTACATACTGTGTTGATCATGTAGTGCTATGTTTTCTGTACATTCAGTGTTGATCGTGTGGTGCTATGTGTTCTGTACATACTGTGTTGATCGTGTAGTGCTATGTGTTCTGTACATTCAGTGTTGATCGTGTAGCGCTATGTTTTCTGTACATTCAGTGTTGATCGTGTAGTGCTATGTATTCTGTACATACTGTGTTGATCGTGTAGTGCTATGTGTTCTGTACATACAATGTTGATCGTGTGGTGCTATGTGTTCTGTACATACTGTGTTGATCGTGTAGTGCTATGTGTCCTGTACATACAATGTTGATCGTGTAGTGCTATGTGTTCTGTACATACTGTGTTGATCGTGTAGTGCTATGTCTTCTGTACATACTGTGTTGATCGTGTAGTGCTATGTGTTCTGTACATTCAGTGTTGATCGTGTGGGGCTATGTGTTCTGTACATACAATGTTGATCGTGTAGTGCTATGTGTTCTGTACATACTATGTTGATCGTGTAGTGCTATGTGTTATGTACATACTGTGTTGATCGTTTAGTGCTATGTGTTCTGTACATACTGTGTTGATCGTGTAGTGCTATGTGTTCTGTACATACAATGTTGATCGTGTAGTGCTATGTGTTCTGTACATACTGTGTTGATCGTGTGGTGCTATGTGTTCTGTACATACAATGTTGATCGTGTAGTGCTATGTGCTCTGTACATACTGTGTTGATCGTGTGGTGCTATGTGTTCTGTACATACAGTGTTGATCGTGTAGTGCCATGTGTTCTGTACATACTGTGTTGATCGTGTAGTGCTATGTGTTCTGTACATACAGTGTTGATCGTAAATTGCTATGTGTTCTGTACATACAGTGTTGATCGTGTAGTGCTATGTGTTCTGTACATACTGTGTTGATCGTGTAGTGCTATGTGTTCTGTACATACAGTGTTGATCGTGTAGTGCTATGTGTTCTGTACATACAGTGTTGATCGTGTAGTGCTATGTGTTCTGTACATACAGTGTTGATCGTGTAGTGCTATGTGTTCTGTACATACTGTGTTGATCGTGTAGTGCTATGTGTTTTGTACATACTGTGTTGATCATGTAGTGCTATGTGTTCTGTACATTCAGTGTTGATCGTATAGTGCTATGTGTTCTGTACATACTGTGTTGATCGTGTAGTGCTATGTGTTCTGTACATTCAGTGTTGATCGTGTGGTGCTATGTGTTCTGTACATACAGTGTTGATCATGTAGTGCTATGTTTTCTGTACATTCAGTGTTGATCGTGTGGTGCTATGTGTTCTGTACATACTGTGTTGATCGTGTAGTGCTATGTGTTCTGTACATTCAGTGTTGATCGTGTAGCGCTATGTTTTCTGTACATTCAGTGTTGATCGTGTAGTGCTATGTATTCTGTACATACTGTGTTGATCGTGTAGTGCTATGTGTTCTGTACATACAATGTTGATCGTGTGGTGCTATGTGTTCTGTACATACTGTGTTGATCGTGTAGTGCTATGTGTCCTGTACATACAATGTTGATCGTGTAGTGCTATGTGTTCTGTACATACTGTGTTGATCGTGTAGTGCTATGTGTTCTGTACATACTGTGTTGATCGTGTAGTGCTATGTGTTCTGTACATTCAGTGTTGATCGTGTGGGGCTATGTGTTCTGTACATACAATGTTGATCGTGTAGTGCTATGTGTTCTGTACATACTATGTTGATCGTGTAGTGCTATGTGTTATGTACATACTGTGTTGATCGTGTAGTGCTATGTGTTCTGTACATACTGTGTTGATCGTGTAGTGCTATGTGTTCTGTACATACAGTGTTGATCGTGTAGTGCTATGTGTTCTGTACATACTGTGTTGATCGTGTGGTGCTATGTGTTCTGTACATACAATGTTGATCGTGTAGTGCTATGTGCTCTGTACATACTGTGTTGATCGTGTGGTGCTATGTGTTCTGTACATACAGTGTTGATCGTGTAGTGCCATGTGTTCTGTACATACTGTGTTGATCGTGTAGTGCTATGTGTTCTGTACATACAGTGTTGATCGTAAATTGCTATGTGTTCTGTACATACAGTGTTGATCGTGTAGTGCTATGTGTTCTGTACATACTGTGTTGATCGTGTAGTGCTATGTGTTCTGTACATACAGTGTTGATCGTAAATTGATATGGGTTCTGTACATACAGTGTTGATCGTGTAGTGCTATGTTTTCTGTACATTCAGTGTTGATCGTGTAGTGCTATGTGTTCTGTACATTCAGTGTTGATCGTGTAGTGCTATGTGTTCTGTACATACAGTGTTGATCGTGTAGTGCTATGTGTTCTGTACATACAGTGTTGATCGTGTAGTGCTATGTGTTCTGTACATACTGTGTTGATCGTGTGGTGCTATGTGTTCTGTACATATAGTGTTGATCGTGTAGTGCTATGTGTTCTGTACATACTGTGTTGATCGTGTAGTGCTATGTGTTCTGTATATACTGTGTTGATTGTGTGGTGCTATGTTTTCTGTACATTCAGTGTTGATCGTGTAGTGCTATGTGTTCTGTACATACTGTGTTGATCGTGTGGTGCTTTGTGTTCTGTACATACAGTGTTGATCGTGTAGTGCTATGTGTCCTGTACATACTGTGTTGATCGTGTAGTGCTATGTTTTCTGTACATACAGTGTTGATCGTAAATTGCTATGTGTTCTGTACATACAATGTTGATCGTGTAGTGCTATGTGTTCTGTACATACTGTGTTGATCGTGTGGTGCTTTGTGTTCTGTACATACAGTGTTGATCGTGTAGTGCTATGTGTCCTGTACATACTGTGTTGATCGTGTAGTGCTATGTGTTTTGTACATACTGTGTTGATCGTGTAGTGCTATGTGTTCTGTACATACTGTGTTGATCGTGTGGTGCTATGTGTTCTGTACATACAGTGTTGACCGTGTAGTGCTATGTGTTCTGTACATACTGTGTTGATCGTGTGGTGCTATGTGCTCTGTACATACAGTGTTGATCATGTGGTGCTTTGTGTTCTGTACATACTGTGTTGATCATGTAGTGCATATTGTCCTGTACATACCGTGTTGATCATGTAGTGCTATGTGTTCTGTACATACTGTGTTGATCATGTAGTGCTATGTGTTTTGTACATACTTTGTTGATCATGTAGTGCTCTGTGTTTTGTACATACAGTGTTGATCGTGTAGTGCTATGTGTTCTGTACATTCAGTGTTGATCGTGTAGTGCTATGTGTTCCTGTTCTGTACATACTGTGTTGATCGTGTAGTGCTATGTGTTCTGTACATACTGTGTTGATCGTGTAGTGCTATGTGTTTTGTACATACTGTGTTGACCGTGTAGTGCTATGTGTTCTGTACATACTGTGTTGATCGTGTGGTGCTATGTGCTCTGTACATACAGTGTTGATCATGTGGTGCTTTGTGTTCTGTACATACAGTGTTGATCATGTAGTGCATATTGTCCTGTACATACCGTGTTGATCATGTAGTGCTATGTGTTCTGTACATACTGTGTTGATCATGTAGTGCTATGTGTTTTGTACATACTTTGTTGATCATGTAGTGCTCTGTGTTTTGTACATACAGTGTTGATCGTGTAGTGCTATGTGTTCTGTACATACTTTGTTGATCATGTAGTGCTATGTGTTTTGTACATACAGTGTTGATCGTGTAGTGCTATGTGTTCTGTACATACAATGTTGATCGTGTGGTGCTATGTGTTCTGAACATACCGTGTTGATCATGTAGTGCTATGTGTTCTGTACATACTGTATTGTTCATGTAGTGCTATGTGTTCTGTACATACTTTTTTGATCGTATAGTGCAATGTGTCCTGTACATACTGTGTTGAACGTGTAGTGCTATGTGTTCTGTACATACTGTGTTGATCGTGTGGTGCAATGTGTCCTGTACATACTGTGTTGAACGTGTAGTGCTATGTGTTCTGTACATACTGTGTTGATCGTGTGGTGCTATGTGTTCTGTACATACAGTGTTGATCGTGTGGTGCTATGTGTCCTGTACATACAATGTTGATCGTATAGTGCAATGTGTCCTGTACATACTGTGTTGAACGTGTAGTGCTATGTGTTCTGTACATACTGTGTTGATCGTGTGGTGCAATGTGTCCTGTACATACTGTGTTAAACGTGTAGTGCTATGTGTTCTGTACATACTGTGTTGATCGTGTGGTGCTATGTGTTCTGTACATACAGTGTTGATCGTGTGGTGCTATGTGCCCTGTACATTTAGTTTGTTTGTTTTTCAGACTGGCGCTGTGAAGACTATGACAAGAGATGTCCCACTTTTAACATTTCGTTTTGCCAAGATCCACAGTTTGAGCATTTCGCCAAGTTTCGCTGCCCCAAATACTGCGGATTTTGTGAGTTGTTGACATTATTTATTCATTATTATTATTCATTATCCCTGTAGATTATCATTTACCCGCTTTGAAATCTATATAGCAAAAATATAGCAAAAATTCTCATCCCTTTTAAAAAAGATTAGGACAATATGAAAAAAAAAATATATATATATAGTGTGTTATAGTATGACAATATCACACCACTGAAATACAGATAAGCGTCTTAACTTAAGAAAAGAATATATACCAGATGCCATAAACCATTACTAATTTTATATTACTACACGAATGCTATAACATGTATTAAACACACACCTAACAAAAGTTTGTGAAACAGTTAAGATCTTGTGCAACTTAAGGTAAAGCAAGTGTATCAGACAATATATAGAATTTGAAAATTAGCACAACTATTGAGTGTATACTTTAATGTTGATAGGTATGCCAAATTTTAAGAAAATTCTCCATCCAGTGTTGAATATATGGATATTTGTTACTTCTAAAAATTGATATTTAAGATGTATGTTTTTTAGATATGAGAAAACTCCAAATATTATTTTACATCCTCATTGTAAGAAATGTTTTGCTATTGAGTATCGTTCGGAAACAAATTATACCATTAGATAAACCAATGAAACATGCCACTTGATTGGTTTGATGCAAACAAATCCAAATATGTAATTAATTGTTTACAAACCCATCACGTTTTAGGATGATTTTCCCATTTTTTCTGCTGACTGTGCTTAATTAATTTAGTCACCGAGCTCTTGATAGCCAAACGATTTATTTCACAGATGCCCCAAATTGTTCTTTAATGTATTTGTAGTTGATTCTGCAAAATTTAAAATAATTGCACCACATGGTTTTGATTGTTTACACTTTGGTTATATCAGGTTATGAAATTGTAATCAAATGATTCATTTAACATTGATTTACAAAATATAATTTAATAACTAAACATGTTTCATTATACAACTGTGAGGAGTGATGCAGAAAAAAGTGTCAAAGTTAAAAAGTAGAACAAAAAATGACCATTCGTGTCCATACCGGGATTCGAACCCGCAGCCCAAAGTTTTGTAGCATTTTTACCCTAATTTGATATTCTTTAATCGGAGGTACAGAAATACATTCGCTCTACCTTTATATTGAACTTACATTTACTAAGTAAAACATGTTATATTTGTTAATACATGGTAATGTGACACACAAAATAAGTGCACGACATATACTATTAATGGGATTGAAGAACACGTTTCTTTAAACGTCTCCAAGATACGCCCGATGAACTAAGTATTATGATATGTGAGTACAAGCTTGTGTAGATTTTAATATTAGCGTTAGTTCGGCTGAATTAAAAATACATTTGACACACATTAATACTGCGATCTTGTGCTGGTTTGCTCTTCCCGCTAAAGAAGAAGCAATTTTTTAGCTTAGACGTCTCTGATGTAATAAAACTATATTAAGCAACCACTTGTGTGAAATAATCAGTTAAACATGTCTGTTCCCTGGTCATGATATAATCTGTTTGAACTGGTTACTTTATTCTCTCACAGCTTTGGCACTGTTATTATGCTATAACATTGTATAAAGTTGTTCAATATTATTCAGGCAAACCTGACAGTTATGGGCGAAAGTTCGTGTTTCGGCCTGAAACCTCAGAGAAGACCGTAATGTTAATTGTCATAACCGGTTTGGAATCTTTGGGAAATATCGCCATCGGAACCAAGTCAAAAGTACTGCCGTTAACATATGCAAATCCGGATCAACGCGTAACTACATGTATGTATAATAAAGAAAGTAGTAAAACGGGCGAACCTCTAGTGATTATATCAGATACAGATATATCGGTGACCGTCGTATTCAGGATGGATGAATTGGTGCCGTTTATGGGCATGTCGAAGTTACAAATTACGCCTTTATATCCTACAGATACACTTGACACAGAATACATAATAATACCAGACTATCAGGCTTTTAACATAAGATGTTACATTATCGTCGACCGAGGTCAACAGGCACAGGTGAAAAAATACACAACAAATCAGGCAGAACTTTTATTTGAGGAAGAGGATTTTTCGTCCCCTGGATATATGTTTACGTCCGACAAACCAATAGCTGTAATTTGTGACAATATTCAACAGATTCCAACTTCAATGGCGGCATCTGTTTATACGCTTCCCTCGATGGACTTCACTCCAGTTAATCGACCCTTTGAGATCATTCTGCGACTCATGGCCATTCATGACAACACAGTTGTTCGCCTTAACGGTTCATTTAATGACAACTTTATTTTGCAAGAACGTGGAATGATCGAAGATCGGGCAATAACCAATGGGCCGATTATAATAATGGCGTCACAAAAGGTGATAGCCGTTCTTTGCTTTAAGCAAGAAGTTGCCTCAACGTTATGTGATAATCTATTCATTCTTACGGACGCAACTCAGTCAGTCACAACTCCAGTAACTATAATCCCGGACACAATTCTTAGTGATCATGAATTCTTAAACTTTAGCTCCCTTTCGGCTAAAACTTTTTTCAAGAATTCCGTGGAGACAACATCACTGAACACAGGAAAGATAAGCGTGGTGCGAAAGAACAATGCGACAGGAAAAAGGCTTACGATGATTGCTGGGTCAAACAATGCTTGGACTTTTTTAATGCAGCCATTCTTGAATGAGGACCAGCAGGCACTATCCCAACAGGTAAGCGCCAGACACTTGATCCTCTTGGGTATGCTAGCTCCCTTCTTCCTATTGATGTCATTATGAGTGTTTGTCTCCCCGCGTGTGCAATCTCTAACGAGTGTGCGTGCATGCGTTCGCGCGTGTGGGAATGTTTGTGTGTGCTTGTGTGCTTGTTTTGTGCTTGCGTGTGCATGTGTGCGTGCTAGCGCGTGTGTTGTGGTGTATATGTGTGTGTGCGTGCGTGTGTGTGTGCTTGCGTGTGCATGTGTGCGTGCTAGCGCGTGTGTTGTGGTGTATATGTGTGTGTGCGTGCGTGCGTGCGTGCGTGTGTGTGTGTGTGTGTGTGTGTGTGTGTGTGAACGTTTTGTCTGTTTGCACAAACTGCATGCTTTTTGTTCTTCAATAAGTTACATTAGACCTGTTGTTTACCAATCACCATAGGCAAACAATTTTTAATCAATGATATGCAGCACATAATCATCACAATAAAATATAAGCAAACTTAGAGCAATGTCTACAATAACAGACCAGGTACGGGAGGCTTCAGGTTTATACCCCAACCGCGACAAACACATACATGTGAACTCTCCCATCTTTGGAGAGAGACTCTCACTCCTAAGGTTCAGAATTATTTTAAAATGAGAGCTGTTTTACACAATTTCATAAATCTTCCTACTTGGAAACAGATATTTTTCTTCCTTGTTTATTTCCCACTTTTCAAGTAAAAATCTTCCACTTTGGCCTCAGAAAAAGTTCACACGTTTGCAAACCAATATCGAAAGGTGCTATTTATTCACCATTGCTATAACGCTCAACTAAAATAAGGTAGTTCCACGACTGATCGGCTTGGTGTCAGGATTCTGACTTGGTGTGTTATCATGCTAGGTCTTCACGACAAGCTATGCACTGTGAATGAAGCATTATTTATGCTTAAATTGGGCAGTGTTTCTGGGTAAGTGCTGCTGAAATTTTGTTTTCGGACATAAAACAAACAGAAATAAACATACGAACACAATTGTTGACATATTTGCTTTTCTTCATGCATATACAGTAATGTATAATGTATAGGACTGTTAATTGTTATATAACGGCTGGGTCACAGTTAAGCGTTTATGCATTACCCAAATCACCACGCCTCCCACCATTCATATGCATCAAAATTATTGTTTCATTATTGATCCAATCAGTGATTTGATGAAGATTGAACTATAGTCTATAGATGTGAAGTAGATCTGTTTTCCCTCACGAGAATGTTGATAGGGGGTTTAAGGTTTTTAAACTTAAGACCTGAGTTAGGGATTGGGATTGGGATTAGCCGGCATTTTGGCCGATACTGCGCAGCGACATTTCTATCATTATAGCACAGGGGCACTTATGAGGTGCCCAGGGACTGAACCCGGCCGGTCCATTATACTGACACCGACGACTCAGGCGTAATGCTGTCCCCTTAGCCCCGAGCGTTAGGAGGGAAGCCACTACTACCAACTTTAAAGTCTTTGGTATGACCCGGCCGGGGATCGAACCCACGACCTCCCGATCCGCAAGCCGACGCTCTACCACCAGAGCTATTGCGGCCGATAAAGACCTGAGTTAAGGTATTAGATGTGTAATAGTGACTGAATTGAATCCTGACAAAAGATATATCATATAATTCAGCATTGTATTCTGGATTATTTTCCAAATTTTAACTTTTCATCTCAGCTTACTTAAGTTTTGCGAATTTTTATGTACTAGGCCGACGTCCTCAAATCTGACCTTTAAATAATCCCATACATGTCAAATGGATGAAGAAATATAAAGAAAACACAGTAATGTCATTTGTTTTGTACATTTTTAGTAAAAATACTCCAAAAACATGTGAAAAACACACTTCTTTCTTTTTTTGCTTTAATTTTGCTTTTTTACGAATCTTCCTCGCTGACAGCGATTCCTTGTCGCCATTTTGGAGTGAAGAAAGTGACGCTATTTCATTGGACAAAATTGGAAAACTAAAAATCGGATGATTTTATTTTCGGAAGGCCGAGTGTTGACGTAAATGATCGAACATGTAACATCGTAAGACGCTATATGCCGACATTACACGAATATTCATGAGATTGATTCCACATCTAATACCTTAACATGTGTTGACAAAGGTGGTGAGGAAAATTATTAATGAGGAATTTTGGCCGCCTTATAATCAAGTTGGCAAAATAACGGAATACGTTATATAAAGGAGCTGCAATATCTACTTTCGTGTCATGTACTTGCATATTTTTATCCTAAATTAGTTTTAACCTTTTTTGCTAGTTTCAACAAATGTTAATTGTATTTATTCTATTTTTTAAAAACAGATGTACACAGCGTCGTGGTAGCATTATTAGTTAAGTCGATTGTTCTCCTTACCGATGAAAGCGATGATCGATTGAGAGAGTTTTCTACAGATTGTCATCAATTACTTCACATTACTGATTATTGTTTAATTAACAGAAGACATGTCAGATTTCCCAGTCCGATGTCGTTGACAATATGGACAATGACTGTGATGGAGCAACGGATGAAGACATTTGCTCTTCTGGCATAGGGGCATACAGTCAAGGTAAAGTGACCAGAGTTCAATAAAGAAGATTTGCTGCTATATCACCAGTGCAGTCGATCTATTGATTGCTTTCGTAAATACGTTCTTCATTATAAAATTATTGACTTCATTCTATATGTACATATGGTGAAACGATTCTTTTATTTGTTGCCTAGCTTTCGTTTTTAGCTTTATAAATTAAATTTTCCCTTTCGTAGACACATTTAATGGAATATGATATAACGCTGTAAGTAGTTGGCATATAAATACTAAAAATTGTTAAATATATACAAGTTACGCGCCTTTCAAACGATAATGGTAATAAGAATGTCGTTTCCTGCAAAATGGCGCTCACACCACTGTAAAACTTTTAACTATTTTACTTGTCTTAAGGCCTGGACTACGTCAGGGCCTCATTTTCTAGCATGCACTATGTACTTAATGCATATAAAACTTGCTCTAACGTCAAGCCGGCGTCTTCGTTGTTGTTTTTTTCAAGCATATGTATCTTTAGACAAGGGCATAGAACGTGAACATTAATAACAAAAATGTACACCAATACATGTACAAACAATATTGAAATGCAAACTTATAAACACGAGCGCTACGTGGTTGTAGGCGGTGCTTAGTGGTGTGGGGGAGGGCGGGTGGGGGCGTGGCCAAAAAATTGGAGTCGCCTTCTTGAAACTCCCCTGAACTTTGATTTAGGGAGGTCTCACAACCGATTTTCTACATAGTAATATGTCTGGGAACTTCCAGACAAGCAACGGCGGTTTGTTGCCAATATGATAATAACAGTGTCAGTTACAAATCGCTTCGCCTCGATTGTTCCTTTTGATGAAAGCTTTATAATTAAAAACAAGCATTTTTTTATTCCAGACTACGACCTCGATGGTGGATTCGGAGAGGATTGCAAGTCTGTCGTAGGTAAGTTTTATACAGAGGTCGTCTTGACCTGGGTCAAGTTTTGTGTAACTGAGAAAATGGAACGTGTTGCTAGTTCCGAGAACTAAGATCGTTACCTTTACTTACCAATAGGATCCGAAAGTGGAAATGACAGACTGCGTGTACTGTACGCGTAATATGTGCCTCCCTTTTTCAGCGAAGCTATCACTTTTGGCCTACTTTACAGGTTCTGTCGCAAATCCAGCCCGAATAAATACAAGAAAGAGCATGGATGGGAGATATCCAAGGGGCCGTAGAGGCCATGTGCTTTTAGAATAACGAACCGTAATTCTGTTTTCTTCTTCGTTGTCTGCTACATCTGTTACAGCTGCACTTCTTACATCGGCGTTTCTTTTGTAAAACAAGTCCTAGCCAGTTTCGAACTACTATCAATGCCTGCTACTTTTATAAAACATCGTACTTGCATGTATCAGTTGTACCAGACATCGTACTTGCATGTATCAGTTGTACCAGACATCATACTTGCATTTTTCAGTTGTACAAGACATCATACTTGCATGTTTCAGGTGTACAAGACATCGTACTTGCATGTATCAGTTGTACCAGACATCGTACTTGCATGTATCAGTTGTACCAGACATCGTACTTGCAAGTATCAGTTGTACCAGACATCGTACTTGCATGTATCAGTTGTACCAGACATCGTACTTGCATGTATCAGTTGTACCAGACATCGTACTTGCAAGTATCAGTTGTACCAGACATCGTACTTGCATGTATCAGTTGTACCAGACATCGTACTTGCAAGTATCAGTTGTACCAGACATCGTACTTGCAAGTATCAGTTGAACCAGACATCGTACTTGCATGTATCAGTTGTACCAGACATCGTACTTGCATGTATCAGTTGTACCAGACATCGTACTTGCATGTATCAGTTGTACCAGACATCGTACTTGCATGTATCAGTTGTACCAGACATCGTACTTGCAAGTATCAGTTGTACCAGACATCGTACTTGCAAGTATCAGTTGTACCAGACATCGTACTTGCATGTATCAGTTGTACCAGACATCGTACTTGCAAGTATCAGTTGTACCAGACATCGTACTTGCATGTATCAGTTGTACCAGACATCGTACTTGCAAGTATCAGTTGTACCAGACATCGTACTTGCATGTATCAGTTGTACCAGACATCGTACTTGCATGTATCAGTTGTACCAGACATCGTACTTGCATATATCAGTTGTATCAGACATCGTACATGCCTTTTTCTGTTGTACCAGACATCGTACATGCCTATTTAAGTTGTACCAGACCTCGTACTTGAATGTTTCTGTTGTACCAGACCTCGTACTTGAATGTTTCTGTTGTACCAGACATCGCACCTGCCTTTTTCAGTTGTACCAGACATTGTACTTGCCTGTTCCAGTTGTACCAGACATCGTTCTTGCCTATATAAGTTGTACCAGACCTCGTACTTGAATGTTTCTGTTGTACCAGACATCGTACCTGCCAGTTTCAGTTGTACCAGACTTTGTACTTGCCTGTTCCAGTTGTACCAGATATCGTACTTGCCTGTTTCAGTTGTACCAGACATTGTGATTCATGAACCTAACTGTTTGCCGCCTTCGGTACACAACTGGTCTTGTGTGGCCGTTTGCCAATGTAAATGTTCGTGGGTGAGGAACCAGGAAGCGTACTTGAACATGACAAAGGAGGAACAGATGCTAATGGTTCAGGGCAAATCGCTGGAAATCATATCTGCAATTCAAGTATGTGAAAGGAAATATAGTATTTTATTTTTAAAATTAAAAGTCGTATTATCCTTCTCAGCAATGTTGATTTTCTGTGGTTAATGAATGTATCAAGTCTCCACACAGAACGCACCTAGTTTAAATCTTATTTATAAACAAATGATTCCCTGTAGTGGCACATGTTGTTTGATCAATTCTCATTTGTTGAGAAACGAACGTTTTGTATGTTAATTATCATTTTAATTTGGTAGTGAATATTAATTAAAGACTGCATGGGCTAATTATAATAATTATGCACCACATATTTTTGAGGCGGTATACTTAAATCACGACTTGTCTGTAAGAAAAACATGTACAGGTTTTTCTTAGAAACATTTACCGGACCTGGTAGCGCAATCGGTAGAGCGTCGGCTCCAGGAACGGGAGGCCCTGGAATCGATCCTGGGCCGCGAGATACCAAAGTCGTTAAAATGGTAGTAGTATAGCTCTATTGCTAATGCTCAAGCAAATATAAGGGTAGTTCCACGACTGGTTGGCCCGGTGTCAGGATAATGTGACTGGGTGTGGTATCATGCCAGGTGGTTATGGCATGTTATACACATTAAAGGCAGCACTATATCTGCTTCAAATGTACACCGTCTCCAGTTAACTGAAATACTGGTGGTGGGACGATAACCCAATAAACATAAAAAACATTTAAGCGACATATATTGACAACATTTGGAACATGCATTCAAGTTAATGATGTTCTGGCTTAGTATGCTAGTTTCATTGGTATGTAGTGTTTCTGCTAATTATCATTATTCATTAAATGCCTTAAAAAACGGTATGCGGGACATACAGAAAATAGTTCCAGTTATTGCTAAATTATCAAAGTCAATTGATGGTTTCAGCCCAAAACAAAACATCTTTCAACACCAAGTGTACAATATGCATGGACCTCCCAAATCATAATAAACTTGTCTATATCTGGTAAGTCGAGAAACTTGACATTCATGGCCATGAGTCTATGGCAGTGGAATATGTAACGAACGGTCACTCTGGATATGATGATGTGTCCGGGGGTTGTGAGTTTGTGTCAGGTGGTTGTACATCAAACTGGAATGAAATGATATCTTGTGCCCTTATACTTTCCATTAAAGCCTCTATGTGCTTTTTGTCATCTTTTCCACAGTAAGCATGCCACTTTAATGTGATGCAGTTGAGAAGAAAGTCAATTTCTATAAGTGTAACCAGGGAGTTCATAAATGAGTGACGTCGTTTCTAGTTTCTTTATTCTATTTATTGGTTATTGGTGAACGGGAATGTAAACCGGAAAATGTTTATTGGGTTTATCGTCTCTAAACCGGAGAATGTAGCCTAAAATAAAATAATAAACAATTCTAAGGTGATGAAACATATAGTCCTAAAGAAATGGAGAAACTATGTTGTAGAAAGTTGTAGAAATAAATAGACGGCGAAAGATGAAGATGTAGACACAAAGAAGTTCATAACAATAATTCCATTTCTTAATACAGTGTTTCATAATGGGTTTTCAGAGATACAATTCACAATACAGGTAAATATAAAAAAAAATATCAGTAATGAATATTTCACAATATTGCATTATTACATTAATACATATTTAAGATATAAAGAAACTCACCAGGCTATTCATCAACTGTTATTGTGGCAAATTCTGGCTCATTTGGAAGTGACTAGCTTAGGTGGTGGCAAGGAACGGATGACTTGGGACAGAGAAGGCTGGGGAAAGTGTATAAAAGGCATGTGCGAAGTAGGCAAGAGCGGGAAAATGGAGTGATGTTATGAATATTAATAAGAGGGAAACTGGATCATCCAATCCAAACAACTCGCACACATTCTAGTGAATATTCATATCTGTAAGCTATTTATAGATATACGTGTATGGACAACTGGACATTGACTGTGGGAAGATTAAGAAAGTAAAATATATGGTACAAGAAAATCGTTGATGCGAAGCATCAAAGGCGACGACAACTATTAAAACAAATTTAAAAGAAATTGTGACATACATTTAAAAAGCTTAATTTAAGGTTGTATCCTGCAGATTTCTTTATTCAAATACATGTAGATAAATAAATTAAAATAAATAAAACAAAATAAAAAATAGAACTCCATGTACCGAATAATGACCCGTATTTTACCAGGGTTATGGAAGCCTGCAAAACAAACTTTCCCCATGTGCACATTTCAGTGAGCATTACCGAAATAGGCGTCGCGCTCCAGTGCGTCGCCAATAATGTAGTAATGTGATAGTGAAATCTATGTACAGGGCTACACAAGGATCAAATAACCAGTACGATCTTATTAAGAAGTGTCTTACAATGTTCTGTTTATACGATTGGGATGCTTAGTCGCTTTTTTTATACATTTATGAGAGATTTTGAGGGAATATATCCCGTAAATGTTGAACTAATTACTTTCAATGTAATACATGACAATGATTCATTTGAAGCTGTTTTTGTTTCTCTCTTTCCACATGCTACTGACTCGCTTAATTGTTGGATTGCATTGGGCATTACATTATTTAGATCCAAAACCGAGATACAGCACATGTGTATTTATGGATAATGACTTTGCAAGGACGTTGTCACTTCAAAACGTAAATTTCAAATATTAGTGGAATGAGACCTATTGTTATAAATCTGTTTCATAAAGGCTAAGCAGAAATTCAAACGTTAAGCGCGGTATATTTTTAATTTAAAGTTTTAATAACAAATTTAAATAGGAAATATCAATGTCGTGCTTTATTTCAGACGAACAAAGATACGCTGTCGTCAACTGAATCCAAGAGCGTTAGTGCAAGAGATGATCGGCAGAGCTCGGCAAACATCGGCTATATCGGCATTTCGATTTTCGTCATCGTGTTTGGTTCCCTCTTCCTTATGGACCTTGGCTCTCTGCATCGAGACTTTCGAACCTGGTTCCAAAACCTGAAATTTGGCCTAACACGATTACAGAACTACGTCCGCGGAAATTAAATTTCTGGATTAAATTGGCAATAATGAAATTCGAATATTTCAAAAAGGGTTGTTATTTGATAGCTTGTTTGTAACTGGAAGTACGTACTTACGACGGTAGTTACTCTGTGATAACGACAGTTGTTATTTTATGACAACAATCTACGCAATGATTCAAAAACACAAGCAGTAGCACCGGATAAAGGCCGTCTGTTAGTGTGTCTGATTTTTTTGTTTAAGTTCCGAAAATTCACAAAATGAAAAAAATTCTTTTCGTAAAATGAAGGAATTTAAAACATAATCACTGTTTTTTACTTAAATCAGGAAGAAAAAAGATAAACAAGAAAATAGATGTATGACAATACGCCGACTTCTAAACCATATGAGTAGCAAACATTTAACCATTCAATCATCTCGGCAAATGCTCCTGGCTTAAATAGTGTTTGTTTACGTAATTTAATCGGAATTCCTCGACCATTTTTGTGGAAAAAGTGTCCAAGAAATTATTTTTACAACTCTATTTCGTTACCAACGCAGTAGATTTTATTGTGAAAATGATATCGAGACTCATTGAAGACCAATGTTAGAAAGTTAAAACGTGAATCAGGCGTAATGTTAAACTGAACAACTGGCAGACATATTTTTAAATAGATTTAATACGAAGACTGATTGCCGAAGAATTTTGATTACCTTTTAATTGCTTTTAAAGAACTTACAAAAACAGCACAGAAATTTAAATCTATTAGATTTTCCATGCTGTACATTTATTGAAACCCGAGACACCAAAGGTCAACTTGGACAAACATTGAAGTGTTAAATTAGTTTCCACAACTGCAATGCATTAAAAAAAACTTAAGCTGTTAACCTGGTGAAATTATTTTGACGAGGTATAAGCTTAGGGGTACTCCGATGAAAAATACATGACGTCAAAAAAGACAAACATTAGTTTTATTTTGAAAGGGGGTATTTTATTATCTTTTCTTAAACTATTTGATATTTCATATGAGATTGTGCAAGATTTTTTTTTATCGAAATTTATTCTATTGTGCCATATTGTCTGAAAAGCTTTGTGTGCTTCACTACCTTTAGATTATTTACTTACAAAATGTTGGTTACTATGAGGAGAAGACAAATGGAAGGTGAACTTCTAGGATTTTTCGCTAGGACGAAATTGCGAGGGGTAGTTAAAGAGCTATATTCCACAAGACCACTACCCGATTGTATAAACAATGGTTAAGGTTAACATTTGGTTATTTTCTAACAACTGGTAAACTTAAACTTCCTTGGTTAGTTAACCAAAGTGGTTATCTATTTGTACAAAGGCAATTAACTACTTTGTTACTTAACCGAACTGTTTCATTTTAAGCAAAAGTTAAAGTAACCAAAGTATCCCACAATGCAACATTCTTATTAGTTCTAATTAATGAGCGGCAATTTTTATTTTTGGTAATAACTTTTACAGACTACTGAGAGAATGGTTAAAGTTAACAAAAATGATTTAAATCAGAATAGCTAAGCAGCAAGTTAACCAAAATGTATTAGGTAACCAGACTTTAACAAGTGGTTAAAATTTAACCACTGTTTATACAACTGGCGCTGCAGAACGGCTAAATATGTAGATACAACTTGCGGGAACAAAATAGGGTTTTGCATCAGCATTCAAGTAAAACTACAGTATCTAGTCATAGGCTTGATTGTGCCTTCATTTTTTACAACCTGCCAAGATGAACTTTATTTTTCGTAAAATAACCGGTTGAAATCACAATGTCGCATTAGTGCCGTTAAAAACGTGTTAATAACGCGTTAAAAAGTGTAAATAACGTGTTAATAACGAGTTAATCACGTTTTCTTCTTTGTTCAGCTTGACTATATCTGAGAAACTCCTCTGGTTTATCTTGGAACAATAATTTCTTTCATTTTCTTTCTGTCATGTGAACAAACTAGCAGACAAGACCTGTCATTTTTGTTAAGGTAAAACCAGTAGTTGTCGGCTGCAGTGCTCTTTCAAGCTACTTGTCCTTTCTCCCACCATACCCTGTATGTAATTGGTATATTATAGCCACATGTATATGCTCAAAGCTGACACGTGGCCTTAGCAAGTGTCCTTCATTACACCTTGCTGGAGTGCTACAATTCAAGGTGAAATTCTTGCTCAAGAAATTTATCGACGGCATGAACCAGGTTCGAACCTCGGACCTTGTTATTCGTAGTCATGCATCCTACCAGTGGACTGTTCATTTACTTGAAATAATATTCAATTATGTTAACAGTTTTAAGTTTCCATTTTCTATTATGCATATTCTTATCCACTATAATATCACACAAAAACACTTGAAAGTTGTATGACTCGGACTGTGCACGAGGAAGTTAGTGATACTATTTCTTCTAGAAGTGTTTTACTTGAGATGTGCGTTTTATTGTTTACTTTCATCATGTATATAACTGAACAGCTTGTTAAAGGTGGTACCCGACAGTTTGCTTTTATCAAATAAATGTAACAATATCGAACCACTGCTTTATGGAATTATGGCATATTCTTTTTCTATAAACCAGAAATTAAGTCTTAATAAATAAGTTTTTGAAAACTAACTGAATTGTTAGACAGAACTAATCGCATAAACCCCCACCCTATTCTTTCCAACTGCATTAAACGCTTGATTGTGGTCTATGCTACAAATAGATATCGACGTCAGAGCAGATTACCCGGCTGACTATATAACGTGATATCAAAAGTAAGTGGTCACGTGGTTTTCTAAATTTAAAAATAGCTATCTCTGCAGCGCGGTTCGGATAGGAAATACCTGTTTGCAATGACGATTGGGGATTTATTGTTAACTGTTCACACAGATATACGATATCAATGAACAGTGTTTTGCAGGACCTTTTCTAGTGTCAATGATTTCTTTTGGTTTTCTGAGAAAATAAATTTTGGTCAAAACTTTCGGATACCACCTTTAACCTTCTTCTAGCTTTGACTAATGTTGTGTGTTTTTATCATATATCATTATCTACGATGTGGTGTTGTATTTATTTACCAATCCGGTGATTTTGATTTAACACTTAACCAACAGGAGTAAATAAGGGACATTAGTAAGCGTAAAATTCAGTGGATGCAGGGGGTAGGGGCGAAAAAAAGAGAACGATAGTGAAAAAAAAGAAAAGACCGACGGTCCGAGCGATCGAGTGAAATATGAAATAATGGTGGAGGAAGAAGAGAGAAAGCTAGGAATAATGATATAACTATCTGTATGTCCCTTGTTAAGAAATGCTGCCATGTACCGGATGATGTTAATTACGGTATCCGGACTATATCCGGAATATATGCCAATACATGTTTTACCCACCATGTACAAATGTTCATAGGTGTTTTCAGCCCACATTGTGGGCAACCATTAGGATTTGAACCCGCATTTACAACCGTGGGCTCAGTGGGGATGGGGATTGGTTAATACGGAATCCGAGGTGGGGCCGTGTTTTGTTCTACATATTTGCTGATACTTTTTACTTTGCCACATAAGCATTAGTTTAACACTTTTGACTGAATTACTATTTAAACATTGATGAGACCTTACATGTATATACCTGCAGAACCACGGCGACTAAGCCTAGTCCTACTTTGTATACCCTGCAAAACTATGGCGGCAGCGCCTAGCTATAAGGGCAAAAGGGATATAAACGTTATGTATTTGTTTGAAAGGAACAGGAAAGAGGCAGGGTCAAATCCCTCCCGGGCAAAATTCCTTCCGCCCATTTTAGCTCAGGCAATCAAAATCCATCTCGTTAACTTTAATCCCTTTCTGCACATTATTCACATTTTAAACATGTGTATATGGTTCACACAGGTATACAGCGTAAATAAAATCCTAATAACACGTGAGATTTTCTTATTTGAACCCACCTTCGAGAGATATTATAGTGTTCTTTTTAATGTTCGGAAAGGATTTTGCCCGGTTTTGAAACAAATTCAATCGCTACCGTTTTCTACGGAAGCCCTGTAGGGACATTTTTGTTATTGTTGTTACTTATTTTTTTACTCATGACTTCAATGTAAATGATTAAAGCATTCATCGGTAAACGTTGATAAGAGAAGAGATAACATATGTGGTATTTACATCTGGAGGGGTATTTTTGTTACTTGTTATTACCTATTTGTTATCGGCAGTCTTAAAAGTAACACACACTGAATTACAAGTGGTGATAACCTGGGTGTTAAGTGGTACCTAGTCCTGGGCATACTCTAACCAGCACAATAAAATATCTCTTTTAATCTCCCTCTCTCCGTCACATTGTTTATATTCGAGGGAAATACGAGTTGAAATAATCAGTTCTATATCAGATTTGATTTGATTTGACTGGGGTTACCCGTTTTAAACATTTACCAACCTTCATTCATGTACAGGAGAGTTAAATATCCGGATTTGAGTCATTAAAACGAATTAATGAACTAAACAAATGTATGACAGCCCTGGAGGGACATTTTTACTGATTTTTTGTTACTTATTTGTTAATATTATTTGTTATTATTATTTATTTATTATGATATAGTTTTGTTAAAACGCGGGAAAAATACGCGATGGCAGCAAGATGGACACTTCAAGTGAAAGTGAATCGGTATGTTATTTGTTATCTGGTTAGTGTATACCCATGAAGAGGTACATTAGTAACACACGGGTCATCATCACTTGTAATCCATTTTGTTGCCACTAGACTGTCGAAAACAAATAAGATATAAAAATTAACATAAATGTCCCTCCAAGGCTTCCGTAGTTTTCAGTGTAAACACCAAACGTTTATCTCTTCTCTCACGAACGTTTTACCAATGGGCGGTATCCGACAGTTTGCCTATATAAAATAAATATAACAATAATACAAATAATACTATACGAATATTTTTTTCAAAACATAACATGTTTTTATAGCAAATACAATACAATACATACAAATTATTGTAACAAGGGACAAAACATATGGATTTCTTAGATTTTTACAACAATATAAGACAACTGTTTTAGGGAATATTGGCATCGTTTTGTATAAACCAGTACCTTAATCTTAATAAATAGAGTTTGAAAACTTACTGAACTGTTTGACAGAACTAATCACGAAAAAATCTTTTTGACTGTGTATAGTTTCCAACTGTATAAAATAGCGATTGTGGTCTTTGAAAAAAATATATATCGACGTCAGAGCGGGTTCCCCAGATGACTATTTGGCGTGAGTGATATCAAAAGTAAGTGGTCACGTGGTTTTCTCAATCGTAAAACTTCGGGTATTTCCGTATGGTTCGTAAAATACACCTCGTACATAGCTCTAGAATACACCAAAGTGCGTCGCCTGAGTTATGAAACAGTGTCCGTTCGCGAGAAAGTAACAAATTATATATATATCATTTAGTTGAGTATATCTTGCAATAACAACGATTTTTTTATCAATACAATCTATATGATTTACGGAAAATTGAAAAGTCAACATTAAATACCCAGTATTAAAACTAAGACACACAAAGAAGATCCAAGATGGCGCCTTATTATGTCAGAGGTCTCTTGCATAGCATAAAGGCCGAGGTGATCAGATTGGTGGTTTTCTAAGTTTTAAAATAGCCATTTCTGCAGCGTGGTTCGGATAGGAAGTACCTCTCTTTGCAATGACGAGTACTGATTTATGCTTGACTGTTCACACAAATTTAGGACATCAGTGAACAGCATTTTGCAGCAACTTTTCAGATAACAATGACTTATTTCGTTATTTGAGAAAATAAATTTTGGTCCAAACTGTTGGATACCACTTTTAAATTCTTTACACTGAATGATAATTATACAAGTAAGCTTTGCACTTCACACACCTTTTCAAAGAATGAACTCTGCACGTCTGCAACTTAATTTGTAATTTAATTAAAATTTTAGCTTGTTATCTTTGTGTGTTTACAATCCATTTTATTGCATTAAAGTTTGAACTTTTGCTCCACTGTTGTTTTGTTGTTTATTCACTTTACACTTTCTTTACATTTAAAAAAAATACGAAAATGTTGACAAATAATTATGGACAAATCTCTGTTATTATAGTTAAATGGATGGTTATGGTATGGTTAAATCTTAATAAGTATTTAGTCGATGCCGTTTTTGTTTTAAAGAATCATTTTGTAATAAATTATTAAACGTTATTTCTGATATATATTTAAATATACCAAATACATATTTAAAATAAAACTGCGGTATTCACTGCTTCGAATAAAGTAGTGACATATATATATAATGGACCGTCCCCTCTCACAATATACATCTCTGCTTTGAATGTAGCGGACATGTATGAGCTTACAGTTGAAAGTCTTGAAAAATGGCCGACTGGCACACTTCAAGGCGGGAGAGCGGCCACTGAGTTCAACGGTGTGACTCTGCCTTTCAATTCACATTCTATTAATGGAAGCACGTAGAACTACTAAACTAGAACTACTTTAAGTTTCGCGCTGGAACATAGTCTGATATTGTTAGATCGGCATTTTTTCCTTTGTTTATTGGGTTTATTGTCCCACCAACAGTATTTCAGTTATCTTGAGACGGTGTCCATTTGAAGCAGATATAGTGCTCTCTTCACTGTGTATAGCATGCCGTGAACACCTGGCATGATACCACACCAAGTCACATTATCCTGACACCGGGCCAACTAGTCGTGGAACTACCCTTATATTTGCTTGAGCGTTAGCATGGGAGCTATATCACTACCATTTTTAACCTTTGGTATGTCGCGGCCCGGGATAGAACCCGGGGCCTCCTGTACCTGGAGCCGACGCTCTACCGATTGCGCTACCAGGTCCGGTGCTAGGTCGGCAGTTAGTGTGAAGTAGTAACACTTGGGTCGGTGCACACGCTGTGAATACAACAACTGACACATGCACAGAATATTTATACGATTCAGGACTAATTCGTAATAAAAAAAACAACGATAGCGCTTCTTTCAAATGTTTGTTAAATCTTACGGTTTGCATTCGAAATTTGCCAATAAATTTTTGAACGTCATTTTCGTTTGTAAGTAATACTTAATCTGAATATTTCTTTTATTAGTTGTTGTCTATGGTGACCCATATGCACACGAGCAACATGGTCGCAGGTAGGTCTCTCATCGTTAGATATCGGTTCGCGTGCTTTAATTATTTCTAACGAAATTAAAACGGTAATCCAATTAAGACATTGTATTCTCACCTAGCACAGTTTTCATTTAGCCATGTGTGGACATTTGACGTATTATCTTTGTACCCACAGTCTCTTTACCGTCTGTCTTGACAGAAGATTTCACGAAGAAGTATGTAAAATTAACACCAATATGCGAATATATTGAGCTAGCGGCATGTTACCTAGTTACAAAAATTGTACAGGATTTATTTCGCCGTCGATAACACATATCGGCGAAGCTCTGAGACTGGCGGCGTAGTGTAAGTCAACTGCTCACAAGTCGTGTGTTCAAATAAGTTATTTGATAATTGTTTTACATAAACTATTTTGGCTAAATACATACACACGCTGAATCTTGAATTGGAATGTCAATGATTCGAACTCCGCTGTTGTTACTGTTCTGACATTTCTTTTTCAGTCTTTTTATGGTTGTTTTTTATTCATCGGTAATATGTTCATTTTGCTCGTTTTATACTTTACTATATATTTTCATTGTTTTCTTAAAAGACCTCTCACAAAAATATGCCTTTCAAAATGATTTACACGAGACAAAAATGTGAAAACGTGAATAGTATAAATATCAACCTTTTTCAACCAGAGACCGAACACGTGGCGACAGTATCTACAAACCTGGGGTATCGCTTTTTTGGTCAAAATGGACAATGTTATAATTGTGATAATAATAATAATAATGAAAGAGATGGGATTTGCCGGCATTTTTTTCCGATACCGTGCAGCGACATTTCTATTATTATAGCACAGGTGCACTTATGAGGTGCCCAGGGACTGAACCCGGCCGGTCCATGATACTGACACCGACGTATCAGGCGTAATGCCCCGAGCGTTAGGATGAAAGCCACTACTACCAACTTTAAAGTCTTTGGTTTGACCCGGCCGGGGTTGACCCCACGACCACCCGATCCGCAAGCCGACACTCTACCACCTGAGCTATTGCGGCCGGTTAATATTAATAATTATAATAGTTATAATAGTAATAATAATAATAATAATAATAATAATAATAATAATAATAATAATAATAATAATAATAATAAAGTAATAATAATAATAATAAATATTAATTACCAAAGCTTGATGTTACGGTTATAAAAGACTTTTAGCATCAGTCGACACAAACAATTGGATTATATATATGGCGACATATGGTAAAAACCATTTGTTATTGGTACTCGGGCCTAACAAAGTACATTGGAAATGATTTAAAGGTACTGTCCGATTGCTGGGACCGACAAAAACATAGTTTACGAAATATCAACTGTTGAGAAAATGAACTTATAAGATTTGAAACGACTTAAGCTATGACGCTTCATATTTTATCCATGAAACAGCTCTTTAACGCTTACAACGCGCACTGGTAAAGTTTGCGGTTGGTGTAAAGCAGTGCAAAAATACAAATCATCTTGTGAAAAAAAATACTTATATAAACTAGACACTACACAATATATCCCATTTGGACATGGCATTGTAACTACGCTACTAATATGTGACGACCTGTTTGTTTAACTGCTTATCGGTTAAATAAGTAATACAATATATGGCAATTTTGTTATATTTAAATCATAACAGTATAGTAAATTCTATGTACATTGTATGGTGAGTTATTTTTAGCCGAAATGTGTTATGCAATATTTATGGTGAAAACTCATTAAAGTAGCTCGTTTAGTTTGTGGTAAAGCAAGTATAAAAGACACTGTACAGAATTTGAAAATTAACACAGCTAATGTATACTTTATAATTGAGGCGTATGCCAAATTTTAAGAAAATTTAGACTCAGTATTGAATTTATGGATATTTTTTATCTAACATTAATATTTAGGGTGCCGCCTTAATAAAATAAGAAAACTCCAAATATTATGTTCTATCCTCCTTAGATAAAGTGTTTTGCTATTGAGTGTCCTTTGGAATCAAATCTTGGCATCAAACCAACCAAACATGCTACTTGATTAGTTTGACTCAAACATTCCTAAATATGTAATTAATTGTTTACAAATTCAACACGTTTAGACTGATTTTCCCATTTTTCTGCTGTCTGTGTTTAACCACATGGTTTTGATTTTTTTTCGACTTTGAATATATCAGGTAATAAATTTGTAGTCAAATTATCAGCACAAATCAATTAAAGGAAATTCATTTAGAAAATAAAACTTAAAAACTAAACATGTTTTAATCTTCATCTGGTATAGTGATGCAGAAAGAAATGTCAAAGTAAAAAAAAGAGGCCATTCGTGCCTGGATTCGAACCATCAACCCCCTGTTTTGAAGTATTGTAACCCTAATTAAGCTGTAGTTGCGGCATTACATTTGTTCTGCTTTAGATATTTCGCTTTAACGGACGTGTAACATGGGCATGTAACAAGATGTTACCATATAAAGCCCCTCAATTATATGTAACCAGTTAATCGGAACTTGTTTTCCGAATAATGTGGACTGTATTAATCTGTCGCTGAATTTGCAGTTGTACGGTTGACATCCAATTGTAATAACATACACAGATGTTTCTTGAAGGTTACACTCCAGTATATTTAGGCTTGATCTTCTACGCAGACCTTGTTTTTGTCAGATTAAGAAGACGTGTCAGTAGTTTGATCAAACTTTAGAACGTCAATGTTTGTTTTTTCTTAGGCAACTTCCTAAAATATAAAACATATATACATAAAGTAAACAAAATGCAAAGAAAGTAATAGTTCCAGCATATTCATTAATCAAATGCTACATAATTCCTTAGTCAGCCAATTGCACCGTGCGTTTATTATACACTGTTCATGTGGATGGTAATTTTGATTGGCGCCGCTCTTGAGAGCGGTGCCTCTTATGGAATGCATTTTTATGGGAACGATAGTGTAGCGTGCAAAAACTAGAAATCGCAGCTGTTCTGTGAGGCCTTATTCAGAGAAAATAACTGAGTTTTCCGTTTCTTTAACGTTGTAGCTTGCAACAATAATGTGTAGCTTTCATTTATAGGATTTCGCGGCTGTTTGGCGAATAATTGTTTAACAAAAGAAACCGAGTGTACCGATGAGGTAAAATGAAAACAAGCAAAGTAGCAATGTAGCACGAGTTATGATTCGTTACTGTCAAATGTTTATGTAATTATTCGACAGTGTAAGAGAGTGTTTAGTTCACAGGATGGTAATCTCTTTGTTTAAAGCGCATGCTCTCTACGGCGCCTTGGATGTCTCATATCCTAGTTTTTTATTGTACGTATATGTCCGACTAGAATTGCTTGTAATTAGATGCCTTAAATCTTATTTCTAATGTCATTACATTTAGTGATGTGCAACCTTCGAGGACCACCGCCAACCTACACCAGTTTTCATCCGCAGACTTTTATCCCCTCCAAATATTATAGCCTGTGGATTAATACACGGCTCCACACTTAGTTGAATTCTTTATTCCGACGGACGGACAGGATTCTGTATCCCACTTGTTTAAGTTGACACCTGATCGGAGCCTAAAAGTACTATGAGGCTATTTGTCTTCTTGTTGGCGTTGTGTGCCGCCATTGCCGCCAGCCAAGCATGTTCCTGTATGCCGATGGATGCCAGGAGTAAATATTGCGAATCAGATTTCTGTAAGTTGATAAGAATAGTGATAGTTGCCGAATTATGTCTACAAAGCCTCTCAGCACGTTGGTCCGAGTCCTGAAAAAAAACAGCTTCGTTGAAAGATGAGTTGTTGTGCCCATTTTATTGGTAATACAGAAATATAAGTGGTATGTACCAGTTTGACAAAATGGAAAAAACTGTATATGGGTTTTTGTGTGAGGTACCGTCTTCCGACTGACCTGCGGTGAGCCGGGGTTCTACCGTGAGCTTTGTCTTGGGTCTTCCTCCACCTATAAAAGATGGTGGCCACTATAGCGGCCATAAGTGTGCATCTGTGATGCATTTTCAAGACTAAAGACAATCAGGAAAGTTTCGCGAAGACGGACATATTAACTTGAGGTGAGAGGCTATGGAGTATAATGCTCTTTCAAGTATCTTGCGCGAACTGGTCTCATTATTTACTCACGTAAGTAACCCGAAACTCTTGGGAAAGCGGGTACACGGGTGGGCTATGGGATTCACTCTAGAAGAACGTGGCTTTTCTTCAAATGTTAATTGTTCATGTTCTCCTTCGAAGCTATGGAATTCTTGAATTCGTGCCGACACGTACTGTCGTAAATCTGGACCATTTTTTTTTCAGTTTAATGAAATATTTGTCTATAATAAAATATATTTATGTAAGGCCTGTTATTATTATAATTTCTATTATTTATTTATTTATTTATTTATTTATTTATTATTTTAGTTGTGGGACTGAGTGCGCCCTTTATCAATTCATTATTGATAATAATTGTCTCTTCACAGTTGCGGAAGTAAAAGTCACAAGCAACATGAAGAATCCTTCAGGAAACATCAACGAACTGAACGCTTTCTACAATATCCGAATGTTGAAACTGTACCGGGTACGTTACACTAGGGGCGAATCTAGGATCATTCAGACAGGACGTTTTTTATTCTTCACTTGCTTGTTTCATATCGTAAACTGTACCGGGTACGTTACACCAGGGGCGAATCTAGGATCATTCAGAGAGGGCGCTTTTTATTCTTCACTTGCTAGTTTCATATCGTTAACTGTACCGGGTACGTTACACCAGGGGCGAATCTAGGATCATTCAGAGAGGGCGTATTTTATTCTTCACTTGCTAGTTTCATATCGTAAACTGTACCGGGTACGTTACACCAGGGGCGAATCTAGGATCATTCAGAGAGGGCGTTTTTTATTCTTTACTTGCTTGTTTTATATCGTAAACTGTACCGGGTACGTTACACCAGGGGCGAATCTAGGATCATTCAGAGAGGGCGTTTTTTATTCTTCACTTGCTTGTTTCATATCGTAAACTGTACCGGGTACGTTACACCAGGGGCGAATCTAGGATCATTCAGAGAGTGCGCTTTTTATTTCTTCACTTACTATTTTTACGGAGGTAGTTGTATGTTTAACGAACTTATGACATGAATATATTTTGTGGTCGCTTAAAAACTTCTTTTCTTTTAAAAAATCCAGATTGTGTGGTTGGGTTTAGTGGAAACATTTGAAATCATTTTACAGATCACAGGGATCATTTAAGCATGTATTTAATGTCCCAAAGAGAGAAAGTAATAATGGTGAAACATTTGAAAACGTGTTTGTATTCCTGGAAATAGACATTTGAAAACATGTTCTTGATCTTTTTTCTCCTTTTACATACGTGGTTTCTATTTTCTTGCCAGCTGCGAAACCTTTACAGTCTTGGGACGGTCGTGAACCGCCTGTATACCGCAGCAAATAGCGCCATGTGCGGAGTGACTCTGGAACGCCGAAGATACATGATCTCGGGTAAGATAAAATTAGAAATTAAATAATATTGATAAATATAGTACTATAGTTACTGACTATGTATAGGATAGAGTTTATTAATACGTTTCTATAGAAAATTGAAGCCGAAACGAAGGAAGAAGAATATGCCAAAAATGTAGTTCGCACAAAACATGAACAATAGCATCGTTTGACAGCTGCATGTCTGCATTGGTGGGTAAATTAAACCTGAATGATTTAAAATTGAAGCCGCCACAAAGTGAAGTTTTACGGGCATCGTACTATAGTGAGCTGTCATCCGAGCTGCCATCTTTGTTTTGACGTCTGTCACAAAAGAAGTCCCATTTAAGAAAATGGCCGAGACAATCCGACTACCAACATACATCCGAGAGATGATTCGTGAATTATCCGAGGTGTTTCGATTGGTGTATCTGGTGCAATGATACTTACCGAAATCACGATCGTTTTGTTTGCCGGAAGAAGAATATCTAAAATGTAGTTCTCACAAAACGTTACCAATGCCATCGGTTGACAGATGCGTGTCTGCTGTGATGAGTAAAATTAAATTGAAAGTTTTTCAGGCATCGTAATGTAGTGAGCCATTCGAGCTGCCATCTTTGTTTTGACGTCTGTCACAAAAGTAGTTTCGAGAAATGGCCGAGGTGATCCGACTACTTATATACATCCGAGAGATTATTTGTGAATTATCGGAGGTATTCCGATTGACATCCGAGACGTGATTCTTGAATTATCCGAGGTGTTCCGGTTGTACAATGTAGTGATGGGTAGAGAATAGTGTTTTGTGTGAATAGAGGCATTGTAAAAACTTACGAACAAAGAAAAATCGCATCAAAGTACATGTACGTTTAAAGACCCTTCATTGATCCATACAGTTGGCAAAGTAATTACGCCATCATAAATATACGTGTTCTACAACTGTAATGAAGTAAGTTTAGTAATTGTAGGGCATTGTATAACCATTGCAACGTTTCTTCAGATCATGTTTTTGTCGGAAATTGCATGGACATAGTCACCGTTTCTTCGCACCTAATAGTTTCTTTTTCAAGTAAGGTGAAAGCTTAGATAGTTTGGTGACTTTTTATCTTTGAACGCTTTTTACCTTTAACACTTTGACAGTACCTGTCCCGCGTCAAGCTTAAACAACTGAGTGTTGATTACACTTACTGCAAAAAGAAACACACAGTTGTACGTTTAAGAGATGATAACACTTACTGCAAAAAGAAACACACAGTTGTATGTTCACACGACAACTTATATATTATTATGTATGTATATACATGTACATCGCATTCACGATTTATTCTGGATTCCGTCGATTACTATGGTGATGTTTTGTGTTTATTTGTCGTTACTTTTACTCCCAATCAAATGCATATCTTTTTTCCAATTTCCTTGTTTCCTAGGTACATTGTATTAAGCTATTTGTTTAAAGGCTCGATTTCGCTTGACGGAAAGCTTCGCATCATGTCGTGCCTGTCAATCATCGATCAGTCGCCATATGGAAGAGATGTGATGGGATTGAGATCTTCTCCACCTCGCTGTCCCATTTTGAAAATCGCGTAAGTGCTGGTTCTACTCCAAAATGTAGTTTATGTGTGTTAACAACTTTTAAAAAAATCCCTTCCAATATTAAACATACATTTTTTCTTTTCTGTCAAAGCATCATACCGCATCGTCTGATTTTATTATGTAAGCGTGTTCATTGTTTGAAAGAGAACATAATTGATAAATGGATATTTTGTTCCCAAGCGGGAGCAAGAAAATGTGTCCTACCAAATTTCTTGTTGGAAATAATAATCATTCTTTAGTGACACGTATTACATATCATGTGAATTTGTTTTTGTTTTTATGTTAGTGTTATGTTATTGTTTTCTATTCCACAGGGATACTATCGCCATGCCAGAAAAATGAAACTGACGTGTATCGAAGTCATAACAAGTTTAATAAAACTATTAAGATTAAATCGTTCTCTTGTTTATCACTGTCTTTGCATCAGGATAAAAAACGGCATAGCGAGAAACATTAAATTTGATCTTGTGAGGGTGTTGTGGTTTTTTTATTTACCTTTTTAATTAGGCTAACACCAATGAATGCATATCTTTTTTCACCAAAATTTTCTTGTCATGTGTCTAGATTGTGTAGTTATTGCGAATAGCAAGGTGCAAATGCACCTTGTGCAATTAAAATGTTGCAAGACAAAGATACTTGTTGTAAATAGTGCAGATTCTGACCAGAAAGCTCCCAGCGATAGCTGGCCCTTGGGCCTTAAGTTCTAGTTCTGATCAGTCATTAAAAAGTATAGTTTATAATCAGGAGTAATCAGAAGTAAGCATCGTTTTCACACCAGTAGGCCAATCGAAACTCCTCGGGTAATTCCGTCCTCGGGACAATCATCCCTCGGATGTATCTGGTGCCAATCGGAACTCCACGAGTAATTTCGTTCTCGGGACAATTATCCCTCAAATGTATCTGGTGCAATAATACTTATTGAAATCACAATCGATTTTTTCGTCGGAAGTCGGAAGAAGAATATGCCTAAAATGTAGTTCGCACAAAACATGAACACTGGCATCGTCTGACAGCTGCATGTCTTCTGCGCTGGGTAAATTAAACTTGGGTGATATAAAATTGAAGCCGCCACAAAATGACGTTTTACAGGCTTCATACTGTAGTGAGCTGTCATCCGAGCTGCCATCTTTGTTTTGACGTCTTTCACAAAAGCAGTCCCATTTAGGGAAATGGTCGAGGCGATCCGCCTACCTACATATATCCGAGGTATGATTCGTGAATTATCAGAGGTGTTCCGATTGATCTGTTGCAATGATACTTAAAGAAATCACGATCGTTTTGTTCGCTGGAAGTCGAAATAATATGCCTAAAATGTAGTTCGCACAAAACATAAACAATGGCGTCGTTTGACAGCTGTTTTGTTTGATGCGCTTTGTAAATTAAACTTGGATGATTTAAATTTGAAGCAGCCACAAATTGAAGTTCAACTCGCATCGTACTAGAGTGAGCTGCCATCCGAGTTGCCATCTTTGTTTTGACCTTCTGTTACAAAATAAGTCCCATTTAGGGAAATGGCCGAGTTGGATCCGACTACCTACATGCATGCGAGGTGTTCCGATTGACCAGTAGGCCTCCTTCCGCGACGTTTGTAATGGCAGGATTTGTTTGTATCATCAATTCTGGCCAAAATCTTATTTCAACTATATTATTTTACTTACTTAGACATGAAATAAAATTAGCAATGCACTCATGTTCATTGTAAATTAAGTCTAATTGGAAACTTTTTTATTATAGATAGTTTCCATGTGATGTCATAGGCACTGATAAGACAGTTTAGGGCAGCCATCTTGGAAGGCAGTAGCTAATGCAGGCCGAAATCTAGAAATATGTGCTGTATTAAACTTATCACTGTGCTCTGATTTTCAGTCTAATTTACTGCATTTTATATAAAATTTAACAGCTTTTATGAAGTATTTTAAATATAAAAACTATATTTTGATAGTTCAAAAGGTAAGAAAAATACAACCCGAAAAGTTACACTGTTAATTTTGTTTAAGGATGAGACAGTAATTTTATTTATTTCTGTGTATAAATTCATTGTGCATTTATCTATTTTAAAAATATTGCATTCCAAAAATATGAATTTCAAGAGCTTTCCAGTGATGATAGCTTTTAATTTTTGGACCACAAATGAAGAAATTACAAGAAAATAACATTTACGCTTCATCTGAAAATCACTTGAAGTTGCCATCAAAGATGGCTGCCAAAATAAGGGATCTTCACCGATGTGCAAACTATTTATAGGGTCGAGTGGTAAACACGTTATTTAAACTTACATCAATTGCCTCCTTCCTGGGTAGAACCAGTACCAATATATCAAGTACCTACATAGTCCCGTCAGACAACAGAAAATGTGTTATCCCACAGTTTTGGCCAAAAATATGGTTTCATTAAACATCATAATTAACCATTGCTACCTGAACAGATCTCACAGAGTGGTTTTTATTGATGGCCTACACCAGTCTGAAAAGTGAAACATAACGCCACTATCGTAATTTCAAACATGTATTTCCTATCTGAGCCACGCTGCAGTTTTTTTTAAAACTAGGAAAACCACGTGAGCCCTTATGTTTTAGCTCATCCACTTTATCCGGTGTGTCGACGATGTCTATTTTCAGAAGGAATTCCAATCGTTCTTATTCATAAATTTGAAAAAATGGACACATAAGTGTTGCATAAGGTGTTTTACAGCCCTATAATTGGTATACTGTTGAAAATCGTCAAAGCTTAGACAAAATATGATTTTTTTTTTCTGAAGAGATTATGGAAAAATATCCCCAAACAGAGGTCATATATAGTTACATGTATTAGATATAGGCAAACTATCTGTTACCACCTTTAAGGGGACTAAAAAGATGATAAATATTTATCCAGTCACTATGCCGGATTTATCACTATGAAGAATAATAACAAGTTACAGAATACAAAGTAAGCAGCGGAGATAATCCTAGTTTATCTGACGAGTAGCAAGAAATAAACTTGTCAAGCCAAATCTATATATGCTTAATGCATGCACATAACCTTTCTGTATTATATGAATTCCAATTGTCCTCCTACTTTACTGGCAGAAGCAGTTCCTGGGTAGAAGCCATCCTGGGCACTGTCCAGTGAATTGTCTTGCACAAGATGGCTTGCACACATTATTTACTGAACAAACTGGAACACAATGCAAATATTTCATTCCAGTTTATTTGGATCAAACATGGGTAGTAACGACCCTAGGCACTGTGCAGTGAATGGTCTTGCACAAGATGGCTTGTACACATTATTTACTGGACATACTAGAACACAAGGCAAACATTTAATTCCAATTTATCTGGACCAAACTTGGGTAGTACCTACCCTAGGCAATGTGCAGTGAATGGTCTTGCACAAGATGGCTTACACACATTTATTAACTGGAAAAAGTGGAACACAAGGCAAATATTTTATTCCAATTTATTGGGATCAACATCCATCACTATCACAGTTCTGTGAACGAGATTGTCTGATTTACATAATGTTGTGATAACCAAGTGTTCTTTCATCTAGTATAAGAAATTGTCTGATACTCAAAAGTATTTTCCCTTAGCCTGCTAAGTTAATATATATCAAGTTATATTAAGCACAAAGTGGAGATCCTGATCAGCCAGCTTTGGTTGGAAGCTTTCTGATCAGGATCTGCACTGTCTGCTGCTAATTGCTTATCCATAAGACTTGATGCATTGGCCTTTAGTTTCATGACAAAATAATAAGTTATTGATTCGTTTAAAATTGTAGCAGGTAAAAAGACAAAAATAATAATACTTAGGTTTAATAACAGAATCTTAAAATTCTACAGAGCTTAAATATTTAAATATTCATTTTATTCTACCAAGTCTCATGATAAAACAGACAGCTTAACTTCAAACACACAAAAGGTTATCATTCATATCACAGATAGAGTTAAAATAAATATACAAAAACATAACAATTTAAGATCTATTAAAAACACAACGAATTCTAGAGATAATAGACAATCATAAAAAATGTACATAGTATTAAATTTATTTACCCTACATCTCACAACTCCCTTAAACACATATACAAGTTAAAATACTTTGCTCATCAAAGATTATGGGTTGCTTATGCTTGCATGCAATAAGTCGGAGCTGTGGGACTATTCAAGCTTAACAGAATTTGAAACAAAGGCCACCAATGGTTTTCTTCTAGGAAAGAGAAATATCTATCAACATCATTACATGTCCACTGACCTAAGAACTTTTTTTTTCATTACACAACCTAGAAATTCTTCTAGACTATGCTAGGGACAAAATGCTTTCACAATGATGTTCACTTCTTTAATAAATGTCTTTCTAGTTAAGAGACTATCATCATTTAAGAGAAACATTAATCAACACAAGTACATATCATGTACATAAACTTGGCTATGAGAACCAAAAAAGACATACCAAACCAGCATATATCTTCGGCATGGGCAGAAAAAACAACAGAGATGAACTACCACAGACTTCCACAAATGGACGGTTGTCAGTTTGGATAAATGTACCTCATTGTATTTACTTGTTGGAACTTAAAATAACTTACTTAGAGTACTATCAAATATCTCGAACTATTGATTAAAGTTCAAACTTTGAAACAGTATGATCCTACATTGAGAGCATACACATGTTAAAACAAGCAGAATTAACTTTAACTTTTTTAGCTGAAGATCATTTTACTTTAGAACAATCATCACAACAGCAGACATGACAAGATATAAATGGTCAAAAGGTGAGACTGCAAAATAGTAACTTCCGATTGATAACCTCTCTAGTACTGAAGGTTACTTTAGTCAAACATCATCCATCGGATACATATTTGGTTGCTTAGCATTGGGTTATCCAATAAAAAATAAAGTGGGGACATATTTGGTTGCTAAGCATTGCGTTATCCAATAAAAACAAACAAGGACATCAGGAAAGCAAAACAGTTCACAAGTTCTGTCATTTCTGTCCACAAGCAGCATTTATTTCTACGAGAGCCATTGGATAAGAGAATACAAAGTGGACCAGAAATATGATACAATTATTTCAGCTGTTGTCAGTGCAGATGAGGTATGATTGTGGACCCACTGTCCCTAACAGTTCTTCTTCCAATGCTTTTCTCTTAAAAAGCGTCAAAAGGGGCAGTAACTATTTTCCATCATGGACATTGTTTATTTATTTATTTGGGTTTTATGGTACACTGACACTTAACAGGTCATACGGCGCCAAATACAAAAAAGTTTAATGCGAATAGAGAATAATCAGGTTAGAACTAAACTAAGTAAAATATAGAATAATACAAAAACCTATCCGGTTCATGGACGTTGCATACAGGTGTCTTCTAACCATGATGTTAACAACAGCATTAATGTTCAGTATGAAGGCAGTGATTTAGTAAAATAGTGGAGAGAAATGCATGCAAATGGTGTTATGAACAATGTTCCACACATATTGAACACAGAATAATTTAAAAACATAATCCTCATACACAACATCTAAAACAAGCTCATGCCAGGTTGTTTAATAAGTTACTTGCATATACATTGTTTATGTCAAAATTTATTCATTTGTATAAAAATATAGTAACCTCAGTTTCATAATTTAAATAAGTGATGAGAATGCATTATGTGTAAAATTGTAAAAATAATAGTTTCATATATACATCTTAAATGTGAACTGTACAAATCAATAGTGCACTTTCCAATATTTGGAAATAAACAGGTGTTTTAATTATGATTTAGTACATAACTTGTACTTACAAAATACTGTTTAACTGACATACTTGGTTTTAACAACAGGCTTAATTTATCAAATGTAAATATATATTTGAGACAAATTAGACAATCAAAAATTTAACAATTTTAGGTGACAAAGATGAATATTTGTCAACAGATAATACAATATAAATAAACCTTAAAAAATGTTAAACATATGAAAGGCTGATAGATTTTATGTTTGTGACCAGACCTTTTAGCGCAATTGGTACAGCGAGGTTTCCAGGTACGACAAACGCCTGGTTTGAACCCGGGCCACAAAGTACTAGTAGTAAAAAGTGATAGTGGTACAGATCCCTTACTAACACTCAAGCAAATATAAGGGTAGTTCCACGACTGGTTGGCCTGGTGTCAGGATGCTATGACTGGGTGTGGTCTCATGCCAGGTGTTCACGGCATGCTATACACAGTAAGGCAGTATTACATATGCTTCAAGTAGACACCATCTCCAGATAACTGAAAAACTCTTGCTTGGATTATAAACCCAATAAACTAACATATTTTGCTTGTTTCATAGATCAGGTATCCAAGTTGGAAATGCAAGATTAAGCGAATAAATCAACAATGCATTGACAGCTAGTTTAATGTCTGAGTGGTTCATGGAGACAGACAAGTCCTTGTAATTCAAATTCTACAAAACAGTTTCATGAATTATTACTAACTGATATAATATCAATACTGCTTTGATGACAATTGTGAATTGCAGGATTCAGTTACACCCATAAAATCTATTACAAAGGATAGCAATTAAATATTAAAAATTTAAACTAATCTAGACTGTCAATCACTTGTGAATATAATTTATTATTTACAATTTCCAGCCTGTGACAGTTATGTAAAGGAACTGACATTGTCAGTTTTGAAATGTGCAAACTCATAAATGTTCAAATTGCTGCATTAAAAAGGGGGAAAAAAGAATACTGAATCAACATTTTTTATCAGTCAATGTTATATGTAAATGAGCTTTGAAAATCTATACGCAAGAGTCAACATGAAGTTTGTTAATACTTTTGTTACTGCAGCATTCAGTATTACAATCCCAGAAAGTTGTTTACAGGTAAAATAGTTTTTTTTCTTCTAGCCATTGAACTCCAATAACCAAGCACTTTACATGTCATGACAAAACATAAAATTGACATGTTTATTGGTAAAAAAATATTTTCTCTTGCAGACATTAAGCACAATCAGCTAATGTTTAATTCATGGATACCATTTGAATAAAAACAAAAGCATTATTATGTGTATCATGTATTAAAATGGAGGTTTCATCAGTATTAGTTTCAGCTTTGTTTCTCTGGTAGCATTTGTCATTGGTTCAGTAACATGCTCTTGTACAGCTGCTGACTTGTGTGTGGGTTTGATGATAGTCTAGTCATAGAAATTAAAATTAAATGGATCGTCTTTGTTCAGTTTGAGTGTAGGTGTTTTAGGTCTGGGGGTTTCCTCCAAGTCCTCACAGCGCAGCATCTGGTATTCACTGGGACCACCTCGATCCACACGCACAGGCCTTAACTTCTCATGTCGTTGTCTGTTACATTAAAATATACACAAATACAGGTCAATATGGGTAAACTATAGAACCTTAATGAAAACCTTGTTTAGGAATTGAAAAAAAATGGCATTTGTAATGCCCATCCAGATGCCGAGTGAATGCAAGCCAAGAACTTACTTTAATTTGGGAGAAACAGTACATGGGGAAAAAGTATACATAATTAACTTTAAAGATTTTGTTTGCTTGTTTTTGAGACATACTGCAGCAAACATTTATGATCATTATAGCAACATCTAGCTTTTGGGTGGAGGAAGATCCCAGACACATGTCTGGGTAGAACCACCAGCGCAACGCAAGCCAGCTGGAAGACCTTCTAACAATAAGTCCTTTGCCCTGAACCAGACTCGAATCCATGCAGTGAGAGGCTAAGCAGTCAGACGTGTTACAAGCAGACGACTCTACCACTACGCCACGGGTACCCCAAAGATTTTAATAAACAATATATTATAATAATGTTTGGGATATAAGACAGGTAGAAAACATACCAGTAATGGCTTAATATATTGTTTAATGTGATATTTCTCAAAATTTTTGTTTATAATAAATTGTTCACCAAGGTTCAGTGCTATGCCACAGAAAGAAGGAAACATGACAATGTTCACATGGCTATTGGGAAATTTATAATTTTCTTTCACAAAGCATGTTAGCTACAATGATACACACGAAATGGTTAATGGTATATCATAATCCGAATGAGCAGATCATAAACTGTCAATTAGGTTTGTAAACTGCATTATCAGTGAAGCTGTAAAGCACATGGAGAATGATTGACCTTACACAAACAAAAAGGTGTTTTTGTTGCATCGCACTGACACAATCAGGGTTATATTGGTGATGTCCATCTATTTATTGGCGGAGGAAAACCCCAGACTTATGTCTGGTTAGAACCACCGGCACACCGCAGGTTAGTTGGAAAACCTCCCCACATGAAAGTTCTCGCCCTGACTGGGACTCGAACCCATGCGGTGAGGGGATGAGGAGTCAGCGACTATAACAGCTAAGCCACAGGCACCCCCTTTTTTTTGTTTGTGACCTTTGTGTCTTTTGAGCAGGTGACCTAACAAGGTATAGAAATTATAGGAAAAATGGTAGGATGAGGAGTTCACACTGCTTTAACATTTTTAGACCAGGGGCAAAATTTCATTTTTTTTTCTTGTTTTTACATTTCACAACATAATTGGCAATATCCTCATTACAATTGGTGGAAAAAGACCCAAGACTTACGTTTGGGTAGAACCAGTGTCGCACCACTGGTAAGCTGGAAAAATTTCTTTACATGAAAGTTCTCATCTGGACCATGATTTGAACGCATGCAGTGAGGCCACAGGTCCCAACCTTTTCTTTTGGGAAAGCTAACCAAGTTCATCTGATAAGTTACTTATGAGAATGTTAAGCGACATAAAAAACAAAGATGATGCCATACCTTTTGCCTTGTCCCAGCTTGAAGGATTTCTCCCGGATCATCCCAGCTATCTGATCATCGTCTATATGGAACTGCTGTTTGGTGTAAGCCACAGGCGGTGTTGGGGTGCGGTCAGCCTGCAGTGGGCATGATAGTGTGGTCATAATCAAATGAATAAATCAAAAAAGCATGTTGAATAGGTTAAAAAAAAGATTATTTATGAAGCAATGAAGTATTTATGGTCAATTGTTAAAAGCGATCAATTTCATTAGTGGAGGAAGACCCTAAATAGTACCTATTATTTTTTAACGAGTATTCTGAGAAAACATAGCAAAAGACTAATAAAGAGAATCTATTTATTACAACAAAAATAGCAACCTTCTCTGACTCAGATGACCTCGTTGAGTCTTCATGGATGATCTGATGCATGTTTTGTTTCTCTGCCACCAACGGATGGTCAGGCAGACTCATGGGGTCAATGAGTACATCATAGGGTACCATGGGATAGTTCCACGTCGACTGGTTGTAGATATCCCACGGCTCGGTCTGGCCAAATGTTCCTGTAACAATGATAAATATTAGTTAGATTGTTAAACCTGGATTTATTCAAAACATCTACTAAATTGTTTTTTTTGCTTTCACTGCAGGCACAGGTAACAGATTTACAGAGCAGCTAAATAGTGCAGATCTTGATCTGACAACTGGGAAATGCCTGATCTGTATTTATACTAGTTACCTAAGTGATCAACTCGTACAAAGATGGTTAAGAGTTATGAGCAAAGAATCTTTTTATTAAATTTGGTTTTGGAATGTTTTAAAACCCTTAGAACAATCTTTTTTATTTTAAGATCCACCTTTGACATTTTCTTTTAAGTAATGTAAAATAAATATAAAAACGTGTTTTCATAAAAGTAAATGATTTCAAAGAAACACAATTTTGGTTAGAAATTCTATCATGTTGGAAATTCTTTCATACATGCAGATTTTTTCTGAGGCCAAAGTAGGAGATTTTCACTTGCAAAATGGGAGCGGTGTTATTTTCATATAAACAAAAAAGGAAGTTATCTGTTTCTAAGTAAGAAGATTTCTGAAATTGAGTAAAACACCCCTCATTTTCAAATAATTTTAAACCTAAAAAGTGGGAGTCTCCCTCCAAAAGTGGGAGAGTTCAAATGTATGTTCTTTAGGTGTTAAATGTTGCACTATACATTACCAACATAGATAAGCATCACAAGATAAGTGTAAAAACAACAGGAAACAAAGTAAACTACATATTTAAACTATATTTAGGATGCAAGAGGTTGAAATAAATCTTTGTCAAGACTATTATCATACGTTGCCCCAGGTAGAAATAACTGGATTAAAGATCTACTTATGTGTGGAAAGTCAGTTATTAACTTGTTCCCCAAAGGAGTATCGACAAGTAAGTTCAAATTTGCTTAAATACCAAAAATGATCAGAATTCTTCCTATTGAGTAAGCATCTCTAGCAACATTTCAAGTACAAGTTTTCAAGTACTTCTTCTTGAGACTAGAATGACAGATTGTTAGGGACGTTAAACCCAACAGACACTTACCCACATAATGGCCCTCCAGATTCCACAAGCGTAAGGTACATTCCACTGACCAACAAACACTTACCAACATAATGGCCCTCCAGATTCCACAAGGGAAAGGTACAGTCTACTGACAAACAGACACCTACCCACATAATGACCCTCCAGATTCCTGAAGGGTAAGGTACAGTCCACTAACCAACAGACACCTACCCACACAATGGCCCTCCTGATTCCTGAAGGGTAAGGTACAGTCCACTAACCAACAGACACCTACCCACAAAATAGCCCTCCAGATTCCTGAAGGGTAAGGTACAGTCCACTAACCAACAGACACCTACCCACATAATGGCCCTCCAGATTCCTGAAGGGTAAGGTACAGTCCACTAACCAACAGACACCTACCCACATAATGGCCCTCCTGATTCCTGGAGGGTAAGGTACAGTCTACTGACAAACAGACACCTACCCACATAATAACCCTCCAGATTCCACAAGCATAAGGTACAGTCTACTGACCAACAGACACCTACCAACATAATGGCCCTCCAGATTCCACAAGCATAAGGTACAGTCCACTAACCAACAAACACCTACCCACATAATGGCCCTCCAGATTCCACAAGCGTACAGTACAGTCCACTGATGCACTTATCAGCAGTTTCTGTTCTTCAACAAGGGCTAGTGCTGTGACACACTTCACATGGCCACGCCAAGTTACAGTAACTGAAATAGTGAGAATAAGAACTGATTACTGGATTGTGTAAGTATTGTATTTTGTATTTTGGGTTTTATGGCACACCTACACATGACAGGCCATACAGTGCTTATTGAGTTAAGGTTTAGAGTTAAAAAGAGTATAATTGTGTTTTTTGTTGTTGTTTTTTTGTTTTTTTATTCATGGCACTTACATAATTATGGTCATATTGGAGACATCCAGTTAATTTCTGGTAAAGGGAGACCCCAGACTTATGTCTGGGTAGAACCACTGGCGCATCACAGGTTAGCTGGAAAACCTCCCAACATGAAAGTTCTCACCCCAATCAGGACTCGAACCCATGCGGTGAGGGGCTGAGGAGTTACAAGTCAGCAACCCTAACCACTCGGTTAGCAACCCCAAGAGTACAATTAGGTTAAAATTAAAATACGTGAAAGCCTTTAAAATTCTATAAGGTAAAAATAATGTAAATGACAATTGAAAACTAGTTAGGATATAAATAGCTAAAAAAATAACTTATTAAAATTACCAATCTTGTTCATGAAGCAAAAATGTTTATAAACAGACACAGTTCTAAACAGTTTGTTCATGGTATTAACATTAAAGTACTTAAACCAAATATTGTTTGTGTCAATATAATGTAACAAAATGTTGTTAACTGTTGGTTGTTCCTGTCAAGGAACAGGACTTTAGAAGAGATATAGGGAGAGGTTTTAGGGAAAAGATATATACATATATAAAAAATAATAAATAAAATAAAAAAAATCTATAATAGAAATGTCATTGGCAAGAGTCAGCAATTGATGTGTGATAAAATGATAATGAAATTGGAAGTACCAAATATTCTAGAATACAATCATGGGCATCTTAACATAGAAAGTGCAATCCATGATAGTTAGATTTTATTAGATAGTTATTTGTTATATATAACAGCATTAATATCACATCCTGCCAATGTTGACAGCACACATTACAACACTTGATGTGCCTCAGTCCCAATTACCAATCTAAAGTTGACCATATATGCTAACGTCCTTTACAATTGGATGCTTATATTGTATTCATGGTTGTCAACAAAGATATGAATTATGAACTATTTTGTAGTCAGAAGAGTTTCAATTTACAATTTAAATGTGAAATTTGAATATCCTATTACACCTCATTATAATATATTAAAAACCTACAAACAAGGGAGATAAATCAATGCATGTTCAAGAGTTGTGTCCCCATGACAAGGAAAAGAGAACACAAGTATACTACCTTCAGGTGGCTCATTGGATGGGGTCTTCACGCAGTAATTGTCAATGTTCCAGAGATGAATGAAGCCATTACTGTCAGCAGATATCAATATAGTGTTCTGTTTGTTCACCTGTAACACTGTTACCATAGCACCTTTACAGTTGAACTGAAATATAAAAAAAAAATGGAATTGTATTCATATTAGAATACATTGTATACATGAGAACTTTGACACAGGTTATTACCCACAAACATATACAATAGGTAATTAAGAAAAGGTCCTATCAAAATTTTCACAGATATTTAAATTTTATCTACCTGTAGACAAAGGCAAACAATGTAAATGTGACAAAAAACACAGAGACGAGAAATAACACAAAAAAAGAAAAACCATCAGTTACCGCCTTGGAACGGTCAGTCGGCAAAAGGGCCAACTGGGGTGCTTAAACCTGGTTTGTGGAGCACTCCAACCTAGCACTTCCTGAAGGTTTTTCTATCAAACAAACAGTGTAAATAAAAATATCCCATCAAAGTGGAACAACTAACAGTAAGCACCTGCATCGGGACTTAAAATAGATATAATAAACATATGTACATACATAATACCTAGTAATAAAACAACATATGTACAGTATGTACAGTAGATAAAAGCCTCGGCAACCTAAGTTACAATCATATAACAGTAAATAGGCTGTGAAGCTTTTTTTTTTCTTCAAAACTTGAAAAAAATCTATACAATACAATATGAAATTCCTCTTCTAGGAAGGCTTCCAAATGGAAATCTCTCATGTATTTGTCATGGATCAAACTCTGACTAAGAGGAAAATAAGGAAAAAGTTCATTTATGGGTATTCTATTTATACAGTTTGATTTCTTTTGTTGAGCACTGCCTAATAATAAAAAATTGAAATGTTTTAAACCTTAAATAATGAACAGTTCTGCAAGTTTAACTTAGCCAATTCCACACTGCTTCAAATCCCTTAGTGTTATTTTTACAGTAACATACATAAGTCAAGAGCTTACAAACAGCATCACAAAACATAACTTTGTGATATATGGTTACATTTTTTTAATCAGATTATTTATGCAGACTGAAGTGACAGTTTAGAAACTCTCAATTGAAAATGTCTACCACTTTGAGAGAGATAACTCAGTGTACCTACCCCAGGAAACTGTGCCAGGAGTATTCCCCCATTGAACACATTCCAGAAGTGTATATGTCCGCGTGGCCCACTGGAGATGAGGGAGGCAGCATCCTTCTTACTGCTGCGTGACTGCAGAAACACCAGACTGTTGATACTTAAGTCTCCATCCACTATAGTGAGAAAACAAAGACTATATTAAGTGTTCATTCTTCTGCATCATATTATCCAGCAATACAAATCCAGTCGAAAGTCTGCATTCACTAGCTGTTACAAATAAAAGCATGCAAGACATTGATTAAAGGTATTGATATGTCCATAGTTAAAAAGAAATTACATTGACCAATGCAGTTATAGTCCTATTTGCAACATCAGGCTTATTATAATTGAAGGATGATCAATGAGATCTATCTGGAAAGAACCACAACCACTGCAGGTTGGCTAGGGTAGGTAAATAGGAAAAGATCCTATCAAAGTTTTCACAGATATTTAAATTTTAATTTACCTGTAGACAAAGGCAAACAGGGTAAATATAAATGTAACAAAAACACAGAGATGAGACATAACACACAAAAAAAACAACATCAGCTACCGCCTTGGAACGGTCAGTCGGCAAAAGCACCGACTGGGGTGCTTAAACCTGGTTTGTGGAGTGGTCCAACCATGAACTTCCTGAAGGTTTTTCTATCAAACAAACAGTGTAAATAACAATATCCTGTCAAAGTGAAACAACTAACAGTAAGCACCTGCATCGGGAGGGAAGACCGCCCCACCTGAAAGTTCTCACCTGACCACACCTCACTTGCAGAAACATTTCTCAACTGAGATTTCACTCAAGCTCAAATTTTTACTGTTTAATGTATGCTCCTGTAATATCTCTCTAACACCTCAATTTAATATAGCAATACCTAAACCATGCCAGATTAATGGAGTATACCATACTGGAATCGTAACAGTATATGTCAGTAAGAATTTTTCTTGGAAAAAAAGTTTAAGCTTGAACAAAATGTCAACTGAGAAATGTTTCTGCAAGTGGGTCCAGAACCAATCGGAACACCTCGGATAATTTACGAATCATCTCTTGGATGTATGTAGGTAGTCGGATTACCTCGGCCATTTCACTAAATGGAACTTCTTTTGTGACAGACGTCAAAACAAATATGGCAGCTTGGATGACAGCTCACTATAGTATGATGCCTGTAAAACTTCACTTTCTGGCTGCTTCAAATTTAAATCATCCAAGTTTAATTTACCCTGCGCAGCAAAAACACAGCTGTCAAATGATGGCATTGTTTATGTTTTGTGCAAACTTTAGGGATATTCTTCCGACTTCTGGCGAACAAAACCATTGTGATTTAAGCACGTATCATTGCACCAGATACATCCGAGGGATGATTGTCCCTAGGACGGAATTACCCGAGGAGTTCCGATTGGGGCCAGGACATGAACCCATGAATTGAGAGGCTGAGGAGTTGCAAGTTGGTGACTTTAACCACTAGGCCATGGATGTCCACAATGAAACTTAAAAACATCTTCTTTTTAAAATTTTCCCAGATATTTTCACTTCAACTATCATAGATGACCTGGAGGTCCTCACCAAGGGAAATCATTGTATTTGACTGAAGATCAAATGTAAATCCCATAACGTAGTAAAAAAAATATGTTTTTGCAATTTCAACCTAAAACAAAGATAAGCATGACAGTTAAAGTATAATGGGTTACAAGAACATGCAGTTTCATGACATTTCAACCAACACTGCAGGTGAATGTCCAATCACGAAATGCATAAACACACAGCATTAACAGATTTAAGACTAATTGACTGCCAAATTTTACCAGTCATAAACATACATATACAGTAAACAATCTTTCAGTACTGTTTATCTGACCTATAAACCTAGGTTTTAAGGTCCTTTATCACCAAGGAAGTACCAAACAGCCACCATAATTTGGCTACTTACAGGACTGGTCCTCATATCCCTCTGGGCACGGTGCCTTCAGGTGAGCGAACATGTGACCTGAGATCATATTCCACACAATCACATGACCGTCATAACTTGCTGTAGCCAGGAGGTTTGGGGGACACTGGGCAACTGCCAGAATGTCCTCCTGATGACCTTTGTCCTACAGTCATAGAAACAATTGTCAATAATTACTATTTTTATTCTTTAAAGTTATAATTGACATGTTCATTTTAATATAAATTCATCATATGTTATAAAATTAAACAATATAAAATTTAATGTGCAATGTTGCCGTATGATGTGTTCCCAATAAAATGAAATCATAGTTTCTCTACAGTAACTATATACCAAAAAAAACCTACCAACAAGGAAGGTAATACTGTGTAATTTGATTAGTTAAAGTAATGTCCCTTCATAAAGGAAAAGAGAGAACCCTTACAATGATTTAGATACAAATAAAGGACTGTTTATGAAATTTGCTTAGGTTAATATATTTATGGAATATGCAGTTACAATTTAGTCATTCTGTTAAAGGCATTTATAGTTTTTTTTCATCTTAATTATTTCCAGTCAAAATATATAAATATATTATTTTTGTTTTTTTTGTTAGTTAGTTTTACTTTTTCCTAAATAGCAAATATTTTCTATGTTCTATGTCTAAAAATGTCATCTCTCCTTTCCTACTTTTACTTCCTTCTTTTATTTTCAATGAATGTTTTTGAGTGCAAGAGTGAACACATTTGAGTGCATGTATTTATGCAGGTGAGATGTTGAGCATGTGCATGAGTGTTTGTGCGCATATGCTGTATGTTAACCCTTTCTTGTGTATACATGTATGTGCTATATGTTCTGTTCTTTTTTCACAGGCTAACACTGCTTGTCACTGTGTCCCTCAACCACAAATTACAACGAATACTAACCACATCTTCCTGCCATTTTGGAAGGGGATTTTGTATATGGTGGATATTGCTGTCTGACATGTCATCGGTGTAGATGTTGATCCTACGATCCCAGCCCACACCCACAATGTACTTGTTTCTGTTCATCTCAACATATGTCAGTGCACATATTTCCTCATTTTCACTCTCTGGAAACAGGTATTTTAAGTGTTATTTAACGTCATGTAAAAAGTGTAATCACTGGAATAACCATCATCAACCAACACCAATCATTATCATCAATAACCATCATCAACCAACACCAATCATTATCATCAATAACCATCATCAACCAACACCAATCATTATCATCAATAACCATCATCAACCGACACCAATCATTATCATCAATAACCATCATCAACCAACACCAATCATTATCATCAATAACCATCATCAACCAACACCAATCATTATCATCAATAACCATCATCAATCAACACCAATCATTATCATCAATAACCATCATCAACCAACACCAATCATTATCATCAATAACCATCATCAACCAACACCAATCATTATCATCAATAAGCATCATCAACCAACACCAATCATTATCATCAATAACCATCATCAACCAACACCAATCATTATCATCAATAACCATCATCAACCAACACCAATTATTATCATCAATAAGCATCATCAACCAACACCAATCATTATCATCAATAACCATCATCAACCAACACCAATCATTATCATCAATAACCATCATCAACCAACACCAATCATTATCATCAATAACCATCATCAACCAACACCAATCATTATCATCAATAACCATCATCAACCAACACCAATCATTATCATCAATAACCATCATCAACCAACACCAATCATTATCATCAATAACCATCATCAACCGACACCAATCATTATCATCAATAACCATCATCAACCAACACCAATCATTATCATCAATAACCATCATCAACCAACACCAATCATTATCATCAATAACCATCATCAACCGACACCAATCATTATCATCAATAACCATCATCAACCAACACCAATCATTATCATCAATAACCATCATCAACCAACACCAATCATTATCATCAATAACCATCATCAACCAACACCAATCATTATCATCAATAACCATCATCAACCAACACCAATCATTATCATCAATAACCATCATCAACCAACACCAATCATTATCATCAATAACCATCATCAATAAGCATTATCAATCATTATTTAAATAATCACAATTTATCAGAAACAGAAAGAGCAGCTGAAAACTAGCTTTATAATTTTTTTAATGTCAGTTCTATGTTTGTTTTTTATTTGTTTTCTTTATCTTGCTTTTATCTTTCAGTAAATATAATGTTGTATTTTAGTACAGTAAAAACTATGCCATCAAGAAACTCCCCATCAGCAACTCCAACCAACAGTAGAGACTCTACCATCAAGCAACTCCCACCAACAGTAGATACTCTACCATCAAGCAACACCCACCATCAGTACAAACTCTACCATCAAGCAACTCCTCATCAGTACAAACTCTACCATCAAGCCACTCCCACCAACAGTAGAGACTCTACCATCAAGCAACTGCCACCATCAGTACAAACTCTTCCATCCAGCAACTCCCTCCATCAGTACAAACTCTGCCATCCAGCAACTCCCACCATCAGTACAAACTCTTCCATCCAGCAACTCCCACCATCAGTACAAACTCTGCCATCAAGCAACTCTCACCTCAGTACAAACTCTACCATAAAGCAACTCCCACAATCAGTACAAACTCTACCATCAAGCAACTCCCACCTCAGTACAAACTCTACCATAAAGCAACTCCCACCATCAGTACAAACTCTACCATCAAGCAACTCCCACCAGCAGTACAAACTCTTCCATCCAGCAACTCCCACCATCAGTACAAATTCTTCCATCCAGCAACTCCCACCATCAGTACAAACTCTGCCATCAAGCAACTCCCACCATCAGTACAAACTCTATCATCAAGCAACTCCCACCATCAGTACAAACTCTATCATCAAGCAACTCCCACCATCAGTACAAACTCTATCATCAAGCAACTCCCACTATCAGTACAAACTCTACCATCAAGCAACTCCCACCATCAGTACAAACTCTTCCATCCAGCAACTCCCACCATCAGTACAAACTCTTCCATCCTGCAACTCCCACCTCAGTACAAACTCTATCATCAAGCAACTCCCACTATCAGTACAAACTCTACCATCAAGCAACTCCCACCATCAGTACAAACTCTTCCATCCAGCAACTCCCACCATCAGTACAAACTCTACTATCAAGCAACTCCTACCAACAGTAGAGACTCTACCATCCAGCAACTCCCACCATCAGTACAAACTCTACCATCAAGCAACTCCCACCATCAGTACAAACTCTTCCATCCAGCAACTCCCACCATCAGTACAAACTCTTCCATCCAGCAACTCCCACCATTAGTACAAACTCTATCATCAAGCAACTCCCACCATCTGTACACACTCTATCATCAAGCAACTCCCACCATCAGTACAAACTCTATCATCAAGCAACTCCCACTATCAGTACAAACTCTACCATCAAGCAACTCCCACCATCAGTACAAACTCTTCCATCCAGCAACTCCCACCATCAGTACAAACTCTTCCATCCAGCAACTCCCACCATTAGTACAAACTCTATCATCAAGCAACTCCCACCATCTGTACACACTCTATCATCAAGCAACTCCCACCATCAGTACAAACTCTATCATCAAGCAACTCCCACCATCAGTACACACTCTATCATCAAGCAACTCCCATCATCAGTACAAACTCTACCATCAAGCAACAAGAGCATGTGTATGTATTCCTACCTTTCTGAAGCACCTTTAGACAGTGGCCATTGTTATAGTTCCAGATCTTAATAAGACCATCTCTTCCACCTGTAATTAACCTGAAACACAACATGTAACATCTCAGCTTAGATTCATAAAACTGTTTTTTAATGTGCAAAAGAAAAATTAACACTTTTTTCTTCAGACAATTGTTTTTTTTAGTGTGCAACAATTAAATTAACAAATATCAGTTTCATGGAATTGTTTATTTTAATGTGCAGCAGGATGTACCAAATTTGCATTTTTGTTACAATAAAGACTTGTTGCAAAGACGACAATATCTTTAAAAAAAAATAAAAATCCAGTACAGGAGAAAATATTTTTGTTTTTCTATTATCCTGCTTTTCTGTGGCATATCTGTAAGATATATATGTCTATAATGTAAGAACTATGTTAAACAGACAACAATGGGGTACATTGGTAAAATGGAAATTGTCTCCCTTGTAAGTTAATATCCGAGGTATTCCTAACAGTAGGTAGGTCCTTTGAGCTGAAATTCTTGGACTTTATCGCCTGTTCTTTTGTAGATATTGCAATAACAAACAGTGAATTTCTTACTTTTGCATAAATATAAGCTTAAAATTAATTTAAATACTTATTGAGATATGTTATTTAAAAAAAGAAAATGGACATGTTTATTGAGAAAGGCAGAAGAGTCAACATACACTCCAAAGAGCACAAGCATAAAAACCGGGTAAAACAAATGAAAGGACCTACTTGCATTAAGGCATTATTCAGGGGAGACTATTCATTAATGTCTCTCATTATGCCCATACCTGCGTCCACACTTGTCAAAGGTCATACATGTAATGGCAGCATCCCCGTGAGCCTCACCGTACTCGAATATTGGTGTCCCAGTCTCAAAGTCCCAAATCTTAATTACCTGTAGGAAACAACATACCAGTACATGTATCAACTCAAACATGTGAACTCTCCACTTTGGAGGGAGACTCCAACTTTTAAGGTGCAAAATTCTTTGAAAATGAGGGGTGTTTTGCACATTTTCAGAAATCTCCCAACTTGAAAACATATCTTCCTTATTTGTTTATATGAAAATAACAAATCTCCCACCTTGCAAGTGAAAACCCCCTACTTACTTTGCAAGTGAAAATCTCCCACTTTGCAAGTGGAAATCTCCCACTTTGCAAGTGAAAATCTCCCACTTTAGCTTCAGAGAAAGATCACAAGTATGTCAACTCTGGTTCATAATAAATAAACATTTGTAATAATTCACTGGTTTATTTAACTAATCTTTGTATCATGTTCCATTTCTCTGTTTAATTTAAGCTATGATAAAAATTGTCTAATCAAACTAAACAGAAAAAAAAAACAAATGTTACTAAGTGGAATGTGTTAAAAGCCAAAAAATGAAAAAAATCAAGAAACATTGATCTTTTGTTATTTCATATAAAATAAAAAAAGTAAAACAAGAAATGTGGTAATGTCATGAAACCAGGTTTTCAACAGTTTAACAAATCCAATATCAAACTAGGTCTTCATGCAAACGTGCCATATCCAAAGTTTCAGCAAGATTGGTTTATCCAAACTGAAGTCATCGACCGGAAACCCTCTGTTTGTCCCATAAGACCAACTGAAAGCCCGTCCACCATACCCCAATCTAATAACAAGATTTTCGTTGAAAACCTAGTTAAAAAAGCAAGTGACTTGTGCAAATAACTTTTGAAAAAAATCTTAAATTTTGTTAGTTCTTTTATATTTTTTTTACCTCAAACAGATTACACCTTTACTGTGTTTGTAGCAATATGTTACAATGTCTCTCCTACAGCAGGAATCGATCATGTAGCTTGCTTGACCAAGCATTTGTTAACAATCAGATTAACAAATTCATCAGGTTATGGCAAATAGTGTAAGTTATAATCATCCTAGGTGGTAGAGTGTAGGCTTGCAGATCGGGAGGTCGCAGGTTCAAACCCCGGCCGGGTCAATCTGAATATTTTAAAGTTGGTAGTAGTGGCTTCTCTCCTAACGCTCAGGGCTAAGGGGACAGCATTATGCCTAACTAGTCGGTGTCAGTATAATAGGACCGGCCGGGTTCAGTCCCTGGACACCTCATAAGTGCCCCTGTGCTATAATGATAGAAATGTCGCTGCACAGTAACGGCCAAAGTGCCGGCAAATCCCACTCCATCCCAATAATCATCCACTCTGCCTCCCTGTGAACTGTCTGATAAGGATATGCTCCTTTAGCTCCAAAGTCTCTATCAGTATGACAACTTAATTTATAGATGCAGTTGATGTAAATTAACCAAGAATTTAGATTAGGTTATTAACAAATTAAATAAAGGAAGTATTTAAAACATAAGTAATAAATGTTCTATTTAAAATACATGTCAACATATTTGATTACCAAGTGCATGTCACTCTCACCTATATTTATTTTTATTAAGTCTATTGTTTACCGATACAATCACCATGTTTACATGCATCGATTTTTTGTTTATGTGACGATGAGCTCTTATGCTTAAGTCTTAAAATAAACATACGTTTAAAAATTGTCCAAAAAATATAATTGTTGTTGTAGAAGTAATGTCTAATGTACTTACAGAGCTCTCTGAACATGTGATAACCTGCTTGAAGCTGGGGTTATACATGCAGGCCGTCACAGGCTCCTTGTGACTTATGACGATGTCTGCGTGCAGCACAGGTCTGAAACACAGCCAACAGGAACTTAATACACTGTTTATAGACTTCTGCAAAAGTAATACAATACAAAATTTTCCATAAAGAGTACACATCTAACAAAGTTTTGTATAAATATATAAGCTTGCATTCTCAACTTACCTAAATTTGACAGGTAGACTCTTACATGGAGGTATATAAACAGACAACATAATAAATATTACAGGTGGACTTTGACATTGAGGTCCAATAAAGAGTACATGGCCAAGCAAATCTATGTAACAGGCTACCATAGCTGATTTGTTTCATCTCAGGACAGAGCCTTCTACAGAAAATCTAAGCCTTTACATTAAAAACTATGATATTCTTGGAATACACAAACTCTTGCCATTATTAAATGTGCCTGCAAAGTGAAAAATTAAATATGTCACTATTCTTTTTTACCTAAAAAAGATGAAACATTGGTTGAATATTACTGTAGGCAAATCTTAAAAGTGTTTTCAGCTTGTCAAAAAGAAATCTGATCATTTGATCAAAGATCACAACAAAGTAGAACACAACCAGTTTATTTTTCTTGTCCAATCAGAATATGGCAGTCTTATCATCATATGAGCTAAAGAATGAAAATGTTGTTTATAAATAAGAAATAAATGGTGCTCCTTAAAGGTTGTATCCTTCAGTTGGCATATATCAAAGGCATGTAACAACATTTCTTCCAGTGTTTTGTGGAATTTAGGCATAACGACTGCAAACATTTACATTTAAGTATCAGTTAAGTTAGTTTTGAACACGTTCTCTGTTGTTAGACAGTACATAATGAAACAAAAAATCAATTTAAATGTTCTTTCTTTCAAAATCTATAAATATGCAAGATAGTTGTCTTTTCTAAAAATTGATATCAACGTCAGAGTGAACTAACCAGATGATGATATAAGTAATCTCAAAAGTAAGTTGTCACATGGTTTTCTTAGTTTAAAAATAGCTATCTCTGCAGCGTGGGTTGGATAGAAAATACCTATTTGCAATGATGAGTGGGAATTTATGCTTGGCTGTTTACACAGATCGAGGGTATCAATGAACAGCCTTTTGCATGACCTTTTCAAATAACAAGGACATTATTTGGTTATTTTAGAAGAAAATCTAAACTGTTGGATACCACTTTTAACTTATATTTAAGAATGAGGATCCATTAAGCAATTTAAAAAAATTAATAAAAAATTCTCAAATCACACAGCAGCTGCTATTAAAAGGCTTGTGATCCAATCATTATGAATGTGTAAAAAAAATCCAAAAAATTTACAAAAAATGAATAATGACATAGAATAAAATGAATCAAAATACTGAGCTTTACTGAGCTTTTGGTATCAAAAGATTTGACCTTAAGTAAAAGTTAATAGGACCTTTGGGACCAGCTATAAGTATATGGATAATGTTTGTTTATTAGGTTTTTCGTGCCACCAAATGTATTTCAGGAGATGATGTCCACTTGAAGCAGATATAGTGTTGCCTTCACTGTGTGTAGCATGCCCTGAACACCTGGCATGATACCACACCCAGTCACATTATCCTGACACTGGGTCAACCAGTCGGTATATTAACGATTCGCCACAATAACGATTGGCCACATAACGATTCACCACAGATGAATAACGATTCGCCACAGTAGTAAAATGATTGGCAACAGGTGTGATATATGATATTGATACGGAAAGTGCTTGTTAATTGGCACTTAAATATTTCCGCGTTCCACTTATTTTATCTCTGTATAGGGTTACACAATAACTATGTCATTCTAGTAAATAGTTTTATTCTTAATTCGATGTTTAAATATAATTTAAAGTACAAAACATCACATCATGAGTTAAATATAATCACAATATAATAAGAACATATGAATTTGTGAAAGAAATAATTGAACACGAATGAAAACATCAACATAGATTCTGCAAACATTCCTTTCTGATTGAAGGAATTCTTCGGGGATAATTAACAGGAATAAGCCCCTTAATTGTCAAGTGCAAACATAACAAACGTTTTACGATGATAATTCTCCCTTAGAAAGGTGGCGACATGTTGAAAAAGTGTAAATAACTTCTTGATTGGGTAGACAACAGTACATTTGGTTCATCAACGTTTCGATGACATTTTTTAATTAAAAATCGTAAATATTCACAATAGTGTTCTCACAATAATCAACATTATTATTCATTATTCATCTGTGGCAAATCGTTTTATAAGTGTGGCTAATCGTTATACATCTGTGGCGAATCGTTATGTGGCGAATCGTTATTGTGGCGAATCGTTACTAATTCAACCAGTCATGGGACTGCCCTTACATTTGCCTGAGCGTCAGCAAGGGAGCTATACCATTACCATTTTAACAACCTTGTTATGTTGTGGCCCAGGACAAGGATAACATGATCTTCATAAGTCTACAAGAAACATCAGTACCAATAGGTAACTAATGACTAAATCTGATCATAGCACTGACACAACTGTGTTTGTTACGATCACATCAACCTATAATTTGTGATACAAACCCCCAGAAAAATGACAGGGTAGTCACCAGTGCACTGCAGGTCAGCTGGAAGACCTCCCCACATAAAGTCTTTCCCATCAATCTGGCGTCATATTTATAAAAAATCTGAGTTATATTTCCTAACTTTGTGAATACGACCCTGACCTTGAACAATCACAGTGAGAGGCTGACAGCCGGCAACTATAGCCTCTAACACAGGGACACACCCTCAGATCATGGAACGTCATAACATGGGACCAATCATGGGATTTGGTCTCATTAACTGTTCAACATCTGTGCCTTAGTTATTTACTGACTTATTTATTTATCTTCACAAACCTTTTATCATATTTTTTGGAAGAAGTGTGAACTACCAAATGAAGCTGCTATAGATAGTGTGTCATGTAAAGCCAATCTGAAAAGCAGTGCCAGTGATGCTTGCATGGAAAACACACTAATGTCAATTCAGTGCTTTTAAAGTTTGGTCAGAATAAAGAAATTACACTCATTGATATCAAAATGGTGTTTATACAAACAATCCTGCATACATGTGAACTTTTTCTGAGGCCAAAGGGTGAGATTTTCACTTGCAAAGAGGGAGTTTTGTTATTTTCATATAAACAAGGAAGAAAGTTTTCTGTTTCTAAGAAGGGAGATTTCTAAAAATGTGTAAACATGCTCATTTTCAAATAATTCTGAACCTTAAATGTAAAAGTGTCCCTCCAAAAGTGGGAGAGTTCACATATATGATCTTCTTTTGTTTAGCTTTAACTTTTACCATCAGAAATATGGTGAGCCCGTAACTATTTTACTATGGGCCGTTAGTCATGAAAAGAAGTCCCAACATAACAAATTATCATATGAAGCACATTCATAGTTTTAAGGCACCTTGTAACCTTAAAACACGACATATATAATAACTTTTTATACATTACATAAGTCTCAAATACAATGTTGGGAATATTGTGTTGAACACGCACAAAAGATACAGCAAATGATATATAGGAATAAAGATTTCAGTCAATACAATGTATAATTTATTATAAAATTTAAAATTTATCTTACACCAATAGTGTGCACCCATTTAACCCAGTCTAAAGATGATTCAAGAGGTTAGTTCAAATAAATATGTTTGAGGGTTTAGTAAAAAAATAGAAAACAAATATTTTACTATGGTGTGGTATTATGAGATGAGAGAAAAAAACACTTTCATTTATAGGTATTGAAACGAAAAGTTTACATTAGTGTTAAAAATTTCTACTTGCCATTAAGGTAAATTAATGGAAGTTGCGTCATATCCAATAAAGCAAAAGACAACAGTCACTGAATGTTGCATACATTGTACACATAATTCCCTTCCTATTATTGGTGAAACAGATTGTTATTTAACCTGTGGAACAACCTGTGCAAAACAACCTGTGGGTTACACTGTATTGATTTATGTTCTATTTATTCTACAGTGATCATAAGAGCTTTCAAAAACAGAAAGCACTGTAACCAAGACAAACAAAAATTATCAGTGGCGATGAAGAATAACCCAAGACACTGCTGTGCTACTGTAAATAATAAAAAAGATAACAAAGGATCATGACTCTTGTAAAATAAAAACACACACAGCAGTCATGACATGCCAACAATATGCTCAACTAGGCTTCATACTGTCCTGTAAACTTTCAAAATCTGACTAACAATAGACAAAAACAGACAGACCCACTGACCAATGGCTTCATAATAACTACTTTATATCATATGTCTGGGAATATAAAAAACATTTTTTCAGGCAAAGAATGTCTAAGAGACTTTATGTATGTCCTTACTATGCAAGGTTGGTAACGAGTAGTTAATAATTAAGACAGCATGGGCCAATGATTATGAAACTTTGAGACTGAGCCCTGAGACAACTCTAAAGCATCTGATTGGTCAGATTTTAAATTTTAATTGAATCCATCCAATCAGATGACAGAGTATGATCTCAGACTTGAACTTGAAAGTTTATTAACCTTCAACCAAGAAGACATTGGGTCTAAATCAATGCTGTCATGTGACTTTATCCTAAGCATCAGATGGACAATAATATGGTCCTGTATATTTAAATCATGAAAGGTATAGAATACTTGGTATGAAACAAACATAGGTACCTATCAATATTTGGGAATTAGCATATGTAAGACATGAATAAGCGATAGATATATAAGGTAAATAAACAAGATTAAATTTTAAATAAGCTGCCAAAGGAAAATATATTGTAAAAGCAAATAGATGCTCTCTTTTTTTTTTTACTGGTATATTATTTTTCTTTTATATATAAAAATCAGACCAGGTGACATTGTTGTTATAGAGTGAATGTCTGAAAGATCAATGCATCAATAATGTATAGTTATAATTTTTATCACAATTGAGTATATACATTGTATGGTTCAGTAAGAATATTTAAAAACATAAATATGATAACGTCATGGTTGAGAAAGACTAGTTGTGTAAAAAGAAAGTTCAAAGAGAATAATGCTGTGTGTGTAAAAACTAATTGGCTCCCAGAGTCTTTGGATAAAAGTTCTTAGAAAAGAGAAGAACAAATTCCAAGAAAATGTCACTACTTATGAGAAATATGCATATATGTTATTCCGAATAAAAATCAAAAATAAAACAAAAATAGCCAAAATGCTTGCAAACTGCTCGATTTTTCAGCCTTTTCAACAGTTTATTTTTTTTTTATATTAAGCAACTTAAAAATCAATTTTCTCATACTTTTACAATGTTTTTCCTGCAACTTAATTCTAGTTTTTACACACAGGTGAAAATATATAATAAAAGCTGGTACACATATCACATCTAAATAAACAGCTACAGTTTGTGCAGAGCTACTGTTCACACGCCCCTTGACTGTCACCATCGGCTGGACTTACCTACTGCTTACAGTGTCTTTCTCAATTCTACATGAATATTTCACATAATATACAGATAATTTAGGCTGGAAACAATAATTGTAGATATAGAAATTAAACAAGGGCTATCTGTAGACAGCACATTCCACTTTTACAGTGCTGAATACTATAAAGAAAATTCTACATCAAAAATTGCGCATTACTCTGCCTATATTGATTAAAGTGTTACCCTCTCTTTTGAAATAAGTCCCCTCTTTTTCTCTTTAGCGAATAAGTGTTTCAATTTTGATTGTTTTTGTTATTTTTTGGTTTTTGGTTTCATCGCACTGATATAATTATGGTAATATTGGCAGCTTCCTGCTAGTTATTGATGGAAGAAGACCCAAGACTTATGTCCGGGTAGAACAACCGGCACACCGCAGGTTAGCTGAAAAACCTCCCTACATGGAAGTTCTCACCCCCAATGGGTCCTGAACCCTCGTGATGAGGGGCTGAGGTGTTACAAGTCAGTGACAATAACCACTCGGTCATGGGTGCCCCTCCTTTTGATAGTGGACAAGTGTTTGAAGTGAATAGATTTGATAATTTTCAAGAATGGACCTTTACAATAAAGGTTTACCAATATCTTTGCCAAATAGGAGGTCATGACAATATCCCCCCCTGTTTACTTCAAAAGGTGGAGCTTATAATGTTTATTGAAAAACAAGATGATATATATTTTACAATATTAATCTACTGTAACTAACATATAGCACAGGTATATTGTATGTTAATTGGTACATTTTACTCTAGCATTACTTACAACAAAAACTAACAATCAGAACACTTGTACATTTTTATCTATAAATCAAGTTTAATCATGTCAAATAAAAGCAAAAGATAACCAAAGCTAAATGTTATATGTAAAGCATTTTTAAAAAAGACCTCAGGGGAATAGAAAACAAGGATGGAAAAAAAAAAGTTAATTAAAACAAAAACTATACCCTTGAAAGTAATTAAATAAATTAAAATCATAAACTTCATTTAAAATTCAGAAAGATGAAATGAAATAAAACATGAGAACAAATAGTTTTTTAAATGCATTTGGGTGGCAATTCTATGTACAAGAGAATATTTTTTGGTTAGATCACACAGACAAAATTATGGTTGTTATACAACCTAACAATAATTATAAATAGAGGGAGACCAGAAGCGGCAGGTCAGCTGGAAGACTTGTAAGGTCATGGTCTGAGCTGACCTTGAACCCAGGCAGTAAGGGGCAGAGGAGTTACAAGTTACTGACTCTAACTACAAGGCCACAGGTGCCTACTCAACAGAAGTCACAAATAAGTGGTAAATAATATTTTCGTTACAAAACCCATCCCATAATTATTTACTATTTTTATTTTTTGTACTTTCTTAATTGTCACAGTAAGATAAATTGATTGTGTTCTGGAAAAATAGGGTATGGAAGAGAAATAGAAATTGAACATAGGGAATAGTCCTTTAATCTACATATCTGAATACAGGTTTTCCCCTAAAGTATGTAAAAACAAAAGTTACCACTCACTTGAGTCTCAGATTTAGGGCTGCCATCTGGTCTGTTGCTACGGCAACAGTTTTGGAGATATTTGAGTAATGTATGGCCTGAAGATCCCCACGAATCTTGTGGCTCTTTGGTCGGATAGTGAGCAGGCAGGTGTGATCCTGAATGTCCCACACCTGCAGGAAACAGAGAGGAAGTCCCTCTACCCTTGTAATAACTACATGTAACAACCTTACAATATAACAAAATATATAATTGAGACTTAACATCAAAGAATGTAGATCCTGATGCAACAGAACTGAGCAATTGCTGGCTGATTTGAATGTATACTATCTGCCTTGGCCTGGCCAATTGGTGCTGAGCAAGTGTTCTCCCTTGTATGCAACATTTGTAACACATCAGAATTTGTTCTCAAAATATCAGCTTTTGCTTGGTATATGGTAATACACAGCAGATAAAGTAGACTCTGAAGAAGGTCAGAAGTTTTTGCTTGTAAGTCTGCTGATCTGGATCCATGCTTTACACAAAAAGGTAAAGGTTGATCCTGGTCCACAGAAGTAAAACAAAACCTCATTAACTTATATGTCTGTTTTTTGGCACAAACAACTTTGTGTATCAACAATAAGAAAAATGGCTAAGAGACAGACAAATCCCACAAGAATGATTATGATTTACAATGTTTGCCAAGCCCCGACTGTTTCTTTTGCTAAGTAGGTAAACCATAAATTTATCCAAGATCAGATTAACATACATGTGAACTCTCACACTTTTGGAGGGAGACTCCTTCTTTCAAGATTAAAAATTATTTGAAAATTATGGGTGGTTTACACATTTTCAGAAATCTCTCTACTTGAAAACAGATAACTTCATTTTTTGTTTTGGATTTAGTTTATATAAAAATAACAAATCTCCCATGTTGCAAGTGAAAATCTCCCCCTTTAGCCTCAGAAAAAGTTCACATGTATGAATTAGCCATACAACAATAAACAAAAGCATGTTTTATTACATACACCCAGTAATTAAGTGTAGCATCTTCTCATGGAGTTATGACTACAAACATTTCTCTGAAAGTAAAAATTTATAAAAAAAAAAATACATACACAAAAAACATTTGTACACACACACACACAAAATAAGTAAAGTTATCTGACTGTTTCTAATGATTAATTTCAGCTGATGGGACCTGTAGGCCATTGCTACTAAGAGATTATACCTTTATACATTTGTCTGTTGAGATACTGAAAATTCTGTTCTCCTCTTCTGCCACAAACAAGAAGAAAATTGGTGCACTGTGCCCTCTCAACATGGCAGTAGGTTTCCTGATGTGAGAACAACAGTTAATTAAATTATGACACAAGTCACACAAAGTATATCATCATTTAAAATGGCAAAACAACTGTTTGAAACCCAAAGCATATTAGAATGGAAAATCAATGTACTAAACCAAGTTTTAACACCTTGCACTAAATTCCATAAGATATACTTAGAAATAAAATTTTAGGAAGATTGTAACACCAGTACAACAGTATTATGTACACAACATATCTAAATTGTATTTGATCCCTTCATAACAGTAAAGTATATGTCATTAAAAAGCTATAAAACAATGACATCAATTTTATAAACTGGTGATATGCTTTTTAGTTATGATATAGTACTATGTATCATATAGTATCATAGTAAAATATTATGATAACGGGACAGTTCATCGGCAGATAATGCCCTCTCAGGTATGTTTCTATCCACAATCACCAATGATGGCCTTTTTAACTTAACTAAGCCAGCTTTCATTAAAAATGTAATTAGTAGCAAAACAACTACAACGTGTGACATTCTCTTAAAGACTGAAAGTACAAACCTTATTACTTTTGGTAGGCCTTCAATGTACTTTATAGTCAATTGGAAAACAGATACTGCAAACTTATATAAGCCTTTCTCAACAACCTCCTTTCTTAGTAGAACCAGTACTCTGGTAGTATCTATCTGGAATAAGTTGTAGTAAACAGAATTGCCCTAGCACTAACATCTACCATCTGGTATGGGACTCAAACCCAAGACTTTTAAATCTTGAGTCCACAGCCTTCAGCCACTGGACCATCAATAACTAGCATTGGGAGATCAAGATAACAACCTACCCAGACACATATGGGTTCCAGAGTCTGACAATCCTATCCATTCCTCCTGTGACAATGATGTTCTTTTCCTTCGAGAAGTCAAAACATTTGACACCTTTGTACACCTTGAACACAGAGTGGTCTGCCTCAAGTCTCTGTTTGATCTGGCCATATGTGTACTTGTTCACCTTGCCCTTCTCTGGCTGGGAGATGCCGGACATGTCCTTGCTGTCCTTGGACTGGGTGTCCTTGGTTTGCTTTAACTCATTCTCCTTGATTTCCTTCATCTGCTGGTCCTTGATTTCCTTGAGCTGGGCCTCCACATGGGTACTGCCCGTTGTACAACCTAGAGGTGCCCAGGATAGGGGGAAAACAGAGGAGATTTACAGCGGGAAAATAGTCATAAAATTGGTAAAGTACTTAAAGTACTACTAGTAGTAATCTTAAGTAGTAAAAGTTAAATATCAATTAAGTGTCAAGACAACTTTTTATGCAAATACATATATTATGTGTTTACCATTTCTGATGAAATTATTCAAGCAAGATTTGTAACCATGTGTGAATATGTACGTCTATATTTGTAAATATAAGAACAGAAGGAAATAAAGTTTAAAATAAAAATAGTCACAAAAGCTGATCATTTTAGATTCGTATATGAGTTCACTTCAGTATTCAAATGTCAGGATTTTTTCTGAATATTCAAATAACTTTTATAAAGACTATAAAAGATCTGCAAAATAATTTTAATGTAAAAATATTTGCTAATCAAAATAATGTCTGAGTGCTTCAAATAAAAAGACAAATATATCTGTTTATCTTTTTCCACTACGTTTGATAGGTAGATAAACTTAATTTATATAAAGGTGTTAAAAAGCATAGGTGGCATAAAATTGGCAATTTAAAAAGGCAATTGATAAAACATAATTTGAACATGTTTTTCTCTTTCCGCAGGGGCACTGTTTGGAATTACATGTATAGGCAATATGACATGAGTTGTCATTTAATACAAACATTTATTAAAAAAGTTTAGGAAAAGTATTAGTATGCAAGCCTATGGCAAGCTTACTTTCATTTTTCCTGGGTGAGTTTTAAAAATGTTTATATTAAATGCCAAAGTCTGTTAGATTCTTTTTTATCACATGATTTGAGTTTCCAAAGATGATTTTATGAAATTTTCACAACAATACTTAGAGAAATAGTGATATGCGATGATCTGCATTATGAAGACAATGATGACACTATCAATCTAAAAGCTGCATTAGAATAGTGTAATATAAAAAAACATGTAATTGAATGTGATAAATAAATTTAACTGCAATATGTTCTATAATTTTTGTCATGGTCAGAATCTGAAATGAAAATTTCTACAGAAAAATCAGTCCCTCAAAGAATTCAGCACTTCTCATGACCAGTTATCAGACAAATATGGACAAACTAAAAGGTCTTAAGTATTAATTTCCACAATAATTCATAGCTTTTACGAGATAGCATAATTTTCCTGTCAATATGAAACTTACCTATGACAAGAGCTGTGTTTTGGTCATTGGAACATGAGATCACCTGCCCAATTTCATGGTAATATTTCAACTGCAAGGAAAAACAACCAGAGCTGAGCTATGTGTACAGTAACATATCTTGATATACTGTGAGGAATGACAAAACCATTGCATAAAATGGGCTTTCAGTGAATAGTGGGCAGTCCACAAGTTATAAATTGTTGGACCCAATATCCACTCATAGCCTGGCTGAAAGTTTCATGTGGGGAGGTTTTCCAGCTAACCTGCAGTGTACTGGTACATGTAGTTCAATCAATACCATGTACAATTGTTCACATCATGTAAACAATTACGTGTAAAATTATGTTTCATAACTCATAATTACACTATTTTATAAATTAAATAAAATAAACAATTTTATAAAACGATAAACATTCTAAATAAGCACTGACAATAAAATGTATGTTTATGAATAATCATGATAAATATAAATGACTGGTTCATGTATTGTAAGAACTGTTTCATCAATAATGTCCCATTATGAAAAACAACCAGTCGGCACTCACCTGCTGAACCCAGTCTCTATGCACAGCCCAACGAATAAAGTTGACATTGGGACCCACTGCATCATTCAGGGACACGCTAGCAATAAAACCATCATTCTTTGGCATCTTCTTCCAGGTCCTGCAAACAAGCATACAAATTATTGTTTTCATATGTTTGCTTTACTGCTATATATTGTTTAAATTTCACTTAACTAGAGATGAAATTCACTTTAAGAAGGTGTAATCCTGCTTTCACCATAATAGCATGTCATAAGACACCTGACATAATAACACATGCAGCATATTATCCTGATACTGGGTCAACAACTAATGTGTTCAACTCTTAACAGCTGATTATCAGCAAGCAAGCTACAGGTATGCCACTACCATATTTAACATCTTTAATATGTTACAGCTCCACCGAAAGGGCTCATTAAAACAGATACTAAAAAATTTGTTTAGGAGTGTTTTTTACAATTAAATGAAAAGTATATCATTTATGTTACCCTGAAAAAGAAAATAAAAATTCTACAACATTTTTTGTATGATTGTTAGAGGAATTAATCGAAATGTAGGATGTATCTGAAACTGAAATAAAATCAAAGAGACAGGGATGAAAATGGGGATAACAACAAAATGACATACTAGTTAAGATGTGTGTAAGATATTATCATCATTATTATGAACAACAGAATTTTATTTCAAGCTTCAATAATAATGGATAGGCTACTGAGGAAAATCACCTTAACATAGTCAACCACTCCTTGGATTGGAATCCTCCAACAATCAACAGTATGGCTCACTGTCATAGCATGAAGGAACATATCCATGGGAACCAATCAATTAAAGTGACTCAGTCAGACTTGGTCAACTCATCACTTAATAAAAAACATAGCTTAAGAAGTGCGAGGTTAAAGCTCTGTAAAATATATATTATATTAAACATTACTGGCACTAATTTTGATGATGAATTGTTTGTTTGTAGGGTCTATTGTCCCACCAACAGTATTTCAGTTATCTGGAGACGGTATCCACTTGAAGCAGATATAGTGATGCCTTCTGTGTGTATAGTATATCGTGAACACCTGGCATGATACCACACCCAGTCACATTATCCTGACATCGGGCCAACCAGTCATGGAACTACCCTTATATTTGCTTGAGCGTTAGCAAGAGAGCTAGACCACTACCATTTTTAACAGCTTTGGTATGGATCGAACCTTGGGCCTTCTGTATTTGGAGCTGACACTCTACCGATTAAGCTACTAGGTCCAGTTTTGATGATGAAAATCCAATCCACATAAGTATAAAGTTGGACAGAAGCCGTGGGACTCACCTGAGGCATTCCCCGGCAGACTTGATGACTAGGATGTTGATGGCACCAGGACTGTCCCCAAACAGGATCAAACACTCATCATGGCCAGTGGAGCTGCAGAAATAATACAATATTTGTTACCATGGAAACAGTGATGGGCAGTTCCAAAACTGTCAGTCAAGCTGGTTTAACCAATCAGTACAAATGTGAAAACCACTGGGTAAACAGTTCACCTAATTTACACAAATAAACATGTGTTTTTTTGTTTGTGATACTGTTTGATCAACAGAGGAGTGGACTAGGACAAAACATACAGTGTTACAACACACTAAAAAACTGAAACTGGTGCAGAAATAACACTTGTAAAAAGAATATTTGTCATTGCCTTGAAATATTTTAAACAACAATTTACAACTGAATGTCGCGATTGTTAGCTTTATTAGATAACTATCTGCACTAATCATAGACTGACCAAATTATCTTGCATTTTATCTGAGTTTGTGATGCCTACTACAAACATGAAACACGTCAAATTGTAGGTAAGGGCAACCACTTAATCTACCAGTATTTACATCTTACCTGCACAAATCAATCAAACAGGTGAAAAGTTTTAAAGCAGATCAGACAGCTCCAAGTGGGAGCAGTATGACCAAGATCTGCACTATTTAAACTGAAGGAAAAAAGTTCAGAGAGGATCGAATCCTAATGTTTTGTGACCTGCGGAGGATCATCCATTTTGCTGTGCACGTACTGCACAGGATTTTCATGAATGTTATGTTTCACACTTACATTATATTACAGTATATTTCTGATCCTCTAGCCAAAGACAAAAACTAACAAATTGTAAGTGTTATTATATAAAATGCAGCTTAATAAAGATTAAACAGTAATTGCATCATTCATTATGTAGTGTGTATATTTCACTCACCAGTAGTCCAGCTTGAGGGGAACTGTCTCTAGACCACTGATCTGACAGTACGGCTCGAAGGAGGACAGCTCAAAGAACTGGATCTCACGATCTCTAAAATTAACAAAATGGATTAAGAAGTAAATAAAAGAAGAAATAAACACATGATTGTTCTGTTTCTTATATTATTATATAATATTATTATCTCAAATCTTTTTAACACATCTTGTTGAAGTTTGGTTCTATTTTGTTTAAAATTGTTTTTGACTATGCATCCATACAGCTTTGTATAAGCTCATTTTTTATAATTTGCTGATGTCTTTGTCCATATGATTTGATTGCAGAGTTAGGGGTCAAAGTTGACAATAAGTCTATGATTATGGTGTAACAGCAGATAACGTACCCTGTGCCTACAATAAATTTATTGAACTGTGGCATGATGACAAAGTCAGTGATCCACTTGGACTTGCTGCGCACACTCTGTTCTGTGTTCTGAAATTGAGTATAACACCATCATTGTATGTGTACCAGTACAACACAAGCATCAAATGTGTTCAAGTTCAACACCATCATCATATGTGTACAAGTCTAACACCATTATTAAATGTGTTCGAGTGAAACATCATCATTATGCGCTCACATTACTAAGTGTGGCAGTTGTTAGGGCCAACACTCAACTCCTAACAAGTGTAGCCTGTGTGTTTCTGTGTACATAATCAATACTAGAACTGTTTAAGGAAGTTGAGTCTTTAGCTCAGTAGTGGTGTATTAACTGTATAATCTGTAAACCCTGGTTCTATTCCTGCCATCACCTATTTTTTCCTAGCAATGCTTTGCTATGGCAACCCATCAAATGACAAATCAATGCTGTCATGCAAATCACTAAATAACAGTTGTGCATACAAGTTCCATATGTTTGGCAAATCATGTCATTCTAATTGTGATACAAAGATGTCAGAATTAAATGGCAGCTTACTGTTTAAGGTACAACAGAGAAAAGAATTATGGGAACAACGAAGAAATATAATACCACAACTTGTCGTGTCCTTTTTAGCTCTAAACTTGGTGACCAGAATGATACCATACCATCCTGAAACAAAATCAATTTGGCATGTTAGATTTATTTTTTACCCACCTGATTATTGTTACTTAAATATTTTTATCATTAATAGATGAACAAATTAATTCTGAACAAAATTGTTAAAATTGTATAAACAATGATTAAAAAATGTAATTTTTCATTTCATTTCTTACTTTTTTCATTAACAAAATAAAAGTGAAAAATTCATTTTCACACAAACAATTCATTATAATAATTCATCTTTTATTTAAACATTAAACATCAAGAAAAAAACAAGCAGGCCATGCACAATGGGGATGAACTTTTTGATATGAGGTCAAACAGGCACACTTCTGAGTAAATAAATGATGGTACACTTTTCAAGTAAATCATATATACACCTTACAACTTTCTTTTATTTTCTTTTGCTTATCAATATGTTTACCTTTTTTAACTCAGTAACAATTTTAAAACATAAAATATGAAAACACATCCCACCTGGCTACAAGCCACAAACGTTCCATCTATGGTGTCCGTTATTCGGAGCACTGGATCCCGATGCGGGATGCTCTCAATCTTGGCCGGCAGGTGGAAGTCCACATCCTTGGCACGTTTGTACGAGTCCTCCTTCTCGGCATACTCCAGCTGCATGTATGTACAGAACTCATCCCACGTGATAGACCCCTCAGATGCCCAGTCTATCTTCATGAACAGGGCATCAATCTGAGCCTCCTAGGAATATAAAATGTTTTACTTCATTTGTACAGGTATTATCAAGCTTTGCCAATGTTTGAAATGCTTCACAGCAAATGAGGGCAATAATGGGGGAGATGAGGGCCATTCAGCTATTGGTGGTGAAAGAAGACCCCATACCCCACATCTGGGAAGATTTACCAGTACAACACAGGGCAGCTGGAAGACCAACCCACATTTTCATTCAAACCAAGACTCAAATCCAAGCCATGATGGATTGGGAAGTCATAAATCAACAATGCAAATCACCATGGGCAAACTTTCACTGTACTTATTTTTTAATGTTATCAAATGTTTCAACATGTAACAACAAGTTAAAAACATCCATGTGGAAATTATTTAAATTAATAACTGGGTTTCCAAAATGATTTGAACTGATTTAAATATTCAACAATTATCCATTTGATGTAAACAGACAATATATTTTTCAAGAAGTACATAGCCTGCTTTCAAAAAGCCACACCCACCCTGTTGCCACTGACGGCAAGCTTTCTCTTCAAGAGGGCTTTGAACTCATTCAGTTCCAGCTGGCCATTCTTGTTAGTGTCGGCATCTGCAAATGCTTTCTTCAGCTCCTCCAAGGCTTCAATGTTGATCCTTTCCTCTATCTACAACACAGTAGATTAAGATGAAATAACAGGTCAACATATAACCAGGAATCATTGTTAACAAACTGTGCTAAATTCTTTGTCGTTGGTTTACAACAACATGAAAATCTCATCAAATAGTGCAGCTTCTAATTTTTCAGCTCCCTGATTTGCAAATAATCTTTGAAAATAAAAAATATGTTGTTTTTTTCTGCTGGGGTCACATATATGTAAATGCAATATTTTTCAATAATTTCTACTGCTACACTCCGTACAGGGAAAATATAATGACAAAGAAACAGAAAAACAAAGTTTAATACTGTGTGTAGTAAAATGTGTCTAAACTTAATGGACTTTACTGAAAAGCAGTAAACAATCAATATTCATTATATCAAAATTTGTTCAAAGGTACATATGATAATAGTTTTCATTTTCTGAAAAAAGTATATCTACAATATATAAATGTACAACAAAGGAAGATTTACAATATGGGCCAATAGTGAAAAACAAACATTGCAAAATAAGAAATTCAGATATTGCAATATGATAATGATTGTGTGCAAAATAAGATTCTAGAATTCACTTTGGATTCAACAATTATGATTATCTTTAAATTTCGTTTGAGAGAAAATATTTATAAAAATAAAAAATAAAAATAAAAGTAACACATATTTGCACCACTGAATGGTACAGTTCAAGTATGATATACACAGAATTATTTCATAAGTTTGGTTAAGTCCATCAGGCAAAAATTTAAAACAGCTTTTTATGGTGAAATATGACTCCCTAATGAAAGCTTTCCTTCACATACTGGTTCTCATTATTACCCTGACAAACATTATATAACAAGTTAACTACTGTTTGAATAATTAAACAACCTTGTTAAGTTCATTGCATATCATACAAGTGAACTCTCCCACTTTTAGAGGTAGACTCCTGCTTTTAAGGTTCAAAATTATTTGAAAATGAGGGGTTATTTGGACATTTTCAGAAATCTCCCTACTTGGAAACAGATAACTTCCTTCCTTGTTTATATGAAAATAACAAAACTCCCACTTCGCAAGTGAAAATCTCCCTCTCTGGCCTCAGAGAAAGTTCACATGTATGACATATGTATATAGAACTGTTTAACCCAAGTGTAATAAAAGTGATAACTTGTCTTTTTTTGTAATAACATGGTGCCTTCACTATATTATAACATCTTAAGGTTCAGGAATGATTTTGGATTAAACCTGCAGCCCAGACCACATGACCATGAGCACAACCAAGAGATCCTAAACTGTAACTATACAGATTTAAAGTGAATATCATGAAAGACAAAGCAAAGAAATATCTTTTATAAGCATTATTTTTAAAAATATATTTTATTTATTTCTTCAATAATGATCAAATATGTTAATATTTCTGATACATAAAACGATCCCAAAAAGAATCAATAACAAATAAATATAAACAATAATAATAAAATTAAATAAATCAAGATAATAAAACTAAAATACACAGCCAAGTCATAACATTGGTGAGGTGCTGTACAATGTATAAAGTGTGTTACGGTGTTGCCATGGTTACTTACCAGTACAGAGTAAAAGTACTCAAAATGTCCAAACATGTGAGTTGCTTCAAAATATGAAGTCATTTCAAGGTCAAATGACAAAATAAAACTGATCACTTAATAAATTAATATAATTAGATAGAGATTTTTAAGATGATGTTGATTAATAACTATACGACTTCATCATGTATATAAAATATAGTTTTCATAAGGCATGCCATTTGTTTATTCCTCAAGCCAATATAACGTTCTTGACATGCCTGATGTATTGGCAAAAGTATAGCACAATATGAATGTCATTTACATCTGGAGTTCCTTAGTTTCTTCCACAAAGTTAAAATATTTAATGTTTCCCATTGTACAAAAGAAGATTTAACATGACTCGATCAGTACATGTTTTACGTCTCCCCCTTTCAACAGAGGAATAATTATGTTAACATTCCCTTTCAACTTTTAGATCAAATTCATTTGTTTTAGCTTAGTTTTAAGTCACCCACACAAATAAACTTGCATTATTCCAGCTTGTTAATCAATGTTAATCAATTCACACATATTTCAATAAGGCACTGTCATAAGAAGACAAATTCTCGCATCTCAAAGACATTATATACACGTTCTTTTTAATTAGAACGTCATGTCCGTCCATCGATCCCCAGCGGAATTGGAAGTGAGAAGATGGCCCAAGGCAAAGCAACATGGAAAACAGTAGGCAAACCATCAAAGCACCAGCAAAACAAATGATGTCCAAAAACACAAAGAAGCTGATGAAGATAATGATAATTATTTGACAATCTGTTAATTTTTCAGAGTTTGTAAAAATCACATCACTTGCTAAACCGAGCAAACATCTTATCTGTTAAATACAGTAAAACACAACACTTATTTAAAAGAAGACTGGTTATTTAAGCTCTTCATAAGTAGTCATCGTAGACTTTAAAATGCAAGTATAAATATTTAATAAATAATAATAAATCCATTTATAAACAATCACTAAGACTGGATTACACAGCAATATATAAACTCTTTTTATCTCCATTGTCCTTCAATTCCAGCCTGTTAGCTGACAAATCACAAGGTGTGTATGAATGACTGAATGCTATTGATCCAATATCTTGTCCTACCGTCTTCAGAGAGTTTCTGAACAAGAACAATTATCTCTGCATTAGTCAATAAATAAATTAATCATAAAACACTGACCGTCTCTGATAACTGGCAATAATTGACCACACAACCAATTAGAAGCTCAGTGGATCATGTGACCAGGAAACAGGGATCCAGGCATAGTAGTAAATGTCTTATTTATCTTATAAACCTAGATCATGCTACATTTATTTATTAACAACACTAAATTACTAGTTAATTAATAACAACTTCAATCAAGGGTATCAATATATATTTCTTATAGCAACTTTGCAGCAAATTGTGCAGATCCTGAAAAGACTGTTCCAAATGGAAGCTTTCTGGTCTAAATCTACACTCTTTGTCTTAACCTAATCAATTCAAGCTTCCAGGCTAAGTTAAAAATCACTGGTATGGGATGGGATGGGATAGGATAGGATTTGCCAACATTTGTGCCATTACTGTGCAGCAACATTTCTATCATTATAGCACAGGGGCACTTATGAGGTACCCAGGGATTGAACACGGCCGGTCCATTATACTGACACCAACGAGTCAGGCGTAATGCTGTCCCCTTAGCCCCGAGCGTTAGGAGGGAAGCCACTAATACCAACTTTAAAGTCTTTGGTTTAACCCAGACGGGAATTGAATCTGCAACCTCCCGATCCACAAGCTGATGCTCTACCATTTGAGCTATTGCGGCAGGTCATCATCGGTATGTAGATTGTGTTTGATGGTGGTATCCAACAGTTTGAACCAAATTTTGTTTTCTCAAATAACAAATTAGTTATTGTTTTCTGGAAAGGTTTTGTAAAATGCTGTTCATTGATTCCATGGATTCATGTGAACAGTGAAGCATTAATCTACAATTTTTATTGCAAACAGTTATTTTCTATCTGAGCCATGCTGCAAAGATAGTTATTTTTAAAATTTGAAAACCATGTGACAACTTACTTTTGAAATGACGTTTTATCGTTATCCGGGTAGTCCACTCTGATGTTGATGTTTATTTTTAGCCAAAATCACTATTGTACTTATTTATAGATTTGGCAAGAATGAGCAATTCGAGTGATTCTTTTGCAAATTTGTATTAATTATAAGAATTAGGTTTTATTTGCATAATCTCTTATCCATAATGCACAGAAAGAAAGTCTTTCTGAAATTAAAAGTCTGTCGTGCTCCAATTTCATAATTAAATTGCGTCTTTTAATGCTAGTCTCCACTGTCTGCCATAACACAGTCTAACTTTCCAACAAATGAATGTTAAATGTTATGCAGATTTAATTTCTTTATTCGAATTAATCATCTTAAACTTGTACTCTTAAAGTATCCTTGCCTAAAGAAAAGGTTAGCTTAAACTTTAAAATAAATGTAATTAAATATTATACATTTTTATGACTATGGTAAGTTTATAAAAACATTGTAAACAATTCTGCTGCTATTTAGATATCAATGCCTGTTTACGGTTTAAAATTAACACTTTAATTACAAATACACAAATATCAAAAACACAAACTACAAATAGGTATCTTTATCTTGTTTGACTAGATATGCCAATTCCAATATTCCTAAATTTAACATTTACAAACAAAAAAATGTTTACTTATATATATTATGAATACAGACCTCTCTTTTCTTTTTCCTCCTTGGAATCAGCTTATTCAAAACATGCAAACAAATATCCATTTTAGCAAATTGTCTACAAACAACCATCCTTCTTCTGACAAACCATTCTCAACTATATACCTGGCATTGTACTCTAGAGCTACAAACAAACAACGCTTCTCTCTTCCTCTATCTTTGAGACAGTAATTCTTAAGAGCAACTTGTTACAACTACAAAGATATCCCAGTCATAAAAGAGGTCCATAAATTCATAAAGTCAGTCACTTTTACAGTTTTTCTTCTTAAAAGTAAATAGAAGATAGTGTCCTTTATAAAGCATCCTATCTCAACCATTCTGGACTCTATTACAAGCTTTATACCCAGTTACACAAACAGTTGACACACAGGCCTAGCCGTCTTCGAGCCAAGGCTTAACACTTATTAACTTAGTGAAAAGGGGAATAAATTATGCAAATTGGAAATGGCTTAGACAAGTAAGGTAATGCCTAGATTGTTATTATGCAACATCTGTTAAAAGAAACTAATTTATTTATACTGAGTTCATTAACTTTTCAATGGTGTCATTTTAAAAGACCTTCGAAATAGTCAGTGATTTATTTATCATAATCATCATTTATGAAATAAGATAAAAATGCATTATAAAAATAATATTCATGCAGGCTATATTCAGATATTAACTCAACTATTTTAATGTATTAATTGTTAAATTGTTTGGATCCAAAAAAAATTTCATTCCTTCTGAAAATGTTATTATAATATATTAGTTTTTATTCTTCTTTTTATTTGATTATTCTCTGGAATTGAAAGTAAGTGTGATGGTAAACTGTAAAGTTCTTTTTTCTTTCTGTTCCTACCCTTTGACATTATATTACCCTTGTATTTTAATAAGATGTTTGGGTACAAAATTCATCCCTATTCAGTGTGAAAATCAATCCTTATGTTGAACACGTTGACGTTGTTAAGATAGTGTTAAAATGATCCTGACACAGCATGCAATGCATAAAACTTAAGGGCACCAGCAATGTTCCATATCCAGTATCTTTACATGTAGTACAAGGCAACACTAAGTAATTGTTCACTATCACATTTGTCTAATTAACCTAACAGCTGGAAAATCCAACAACATCACAACTTCGTGGCTAAGGAAAGAAACTAATAGGTTATCGAGACAAGGGGTTAAGTGGAACCAATGAAATATATGCAGCCACATCATCTTTGATAGTGTTTAGCTCTGTTTTTGGCATTCATTGCGTAGTATTGGGACTTAACTTAGGTTTACAAACAAGAACATGACAAATCTTAAATTGTTTAAAGAAAAACATAAAAAAGGAGGATTGAAATTATTTTTCTATTTTTATATTCAAATTACTTTCTTTCATCGTATAAGGTTATACTGCAAATAAATAGACCCTTGAAAGGGGTGTTCGTGGTTAAATGTTAAGAGTGGCCAACTCCTCTGCCCCATTCAGCTTAGGTTTTGACCTCTGTCTGGGTAACAATTTTCATATTGGGACTCCCAGCTCAACTGCAATGCACCAGTAGTTATACATGTCTCTGGCCTTCCTCCACAAAAAAATACCTGGTTGTTGCCATAACAACCACAGTTATGACATCATTGTCTATAATGGTTTAGAAGTTCTAGTCATGAACCGTTTCATTTTTTAAGTAAACATCCTAGTTGTCACTGAAAAAATAGTAGTAATTAACCCTTTCATTCAAAGTTCATCTATAATTTTAAAAATTCACCTGACTTGTTTTTTCTTTAAAAAAGATAAAAGAATTTTAATAAATATATGTTTAACTTGTAATAATAGACTTATGGCTGAACCAGTCTACACATAAGCCCTTAGTCATGCAGATTCTGCTAATGATTGTGAATGGTTTGCAAAGGCGTAAAATGGAATTTACATGCAGGAAAGGGTTAATTAATGATGGGACTTGCACCTTGATAGTCACATCAGAAACTTTTTGTCATGGTTGCCTTGCTTGAAATATTTACTGCTGTACAAACCTTATTCAACACAACTTTCTTGTTTCTAGTACATGTATTTAGTACCTTGTAACACTTTTTGCTGGCTTCCCCGTAGTCAAACAACTGCTCGTTGGCATCCTTGGATGCAAAACCTCCAATGTACACTTTCTTTTTGAAGAAATTCTCCACCTTCTTGGTAACATTGAGTCTTTGTAAAATAACAATAGAGTCCATGTTTGTTGTGAACTAGTGGTATGCCAACCAATTAAACTACACGGTCATATATAGAATCCCTCTTGTGGTTTCTGAACATCACTGTGAACATAAATCAGATATGTTTAACTTTGTCCATAGTTTTCATAAAACCACCAACTTAAGAATGTTTTTTTGTCATCAGGACACGCTCTTCAGCAATAATAAATATATCAAAAGTAATCAACTTAGTCCCTCTTTGGACATCAGACAACCATTGCATGTGAAAATATAACAACAACAAAAAAACTTAGGAAATAACAAGCAACCTGAAGGCCAAACTAAAAAAGTAAGCGATTCAGCAAAAAAATGATTACTAGTATTTGTAAACTGTTTTTCCTACAATACCAACTTAAAATATGTTGCCGAACCAACAAAAAAAAAGTTCCATCTTACAACCAAATTTTCAACAATTAGCACAAAAATAAATTACAAGTTTCAGTTAGTACTAGACTCAATAGTCCCGTAAAGTTTGTTATACATACATGTACCTTTCAGATTCACTTTGAATACCTTCAGCTTTTAGTAAAGGCTAATTAAAAACTCATTGTGACACAAAATTGAGGTCCCTACTATGATTATTAATCCACATATTCACAAGAAAAAATAAAGAAAACACTGCCAAACAAACAAGACCACTACACAGATGATTACTTTATTGAAAAAAAAGGGATCACTTAAATTAATTCCACTTTAAGTATTGCATACAGGTACACTATAGGACACTTCCATTAACCAGGTCAAAGCAAATAACACCACACAAAAGCATAAAAAGGAAATATTTAGGATTAGTAAAAAATTAAGTATCTCATCATCATTCCTCACTGACCCTTGCTGGAAGTAGGTTCTGAAAAAGTATAAAAAACATTTTTTATGCACTTAAGCAATTTTTAGCCCTTATACTGCTATATATATATAATAATCCATACAAAAACTACATCCAAAGTAACAATATCTTATGACTAAGCAGGAGTTCTGCAGATCCTGATCAGACATTCCCCAGTAGGAGTTCTGCAGATTCTGATCAGACATTCCCCAGTAGGAGTTCTGCAGATCCTGATCAGACATTCCCCAGTAGGAGTTCTGCAGGTGCTGATCAGACATTCCCAAGCAGGAGTTCTGCAGATCCTGATCAGACATTCCCCAGTAGGAGTACTGCAGATTCTGATCAGACATTCCCCAGTAGGAGTTCTGCAGATCCTGATCAGACATTCCCTAGCAGGAGTTCTGCAGATTCTGATCAGACATTCCCCAGCAGGAGTTCTGCAGATCCTGATCAGACATTCCCCAGTAGGAGTTCTGCAGATCCTGATCAGACATTCCCCAGTTAGAGTTCTGCAGATCCTGATCAGACATTTCCCAGCAGGAGTTCTGCAGATCCTGATCAGACATTCCCCAGTAGGAGTTCTGCAGATTCTGATCAGACATTCCCCAGCAGGAGTTCTGCAGATCCTGATCAGACATTCCCCAGTAGGAGTTCTGCAGATTCTGATCAGACATTCCCCAGCAGGAGTTCTGCAGATCCTGATCAGACATTCCCCAGCAGGAGTTCTGCAGATCCTGATCAGACAATCCCCAGCAGGAGTTCTGCAGATTCTGATCAGACATTCCCCAGCAGGAGTTCTGCAGATTCTGATCAGACATTCCCCAGTAGGAGTTCTGCAGATCCTGATCAGACATTCCCCAGCAGGAGTTCTGCAGATCCTGATCAGACATTCCCCAGTAGGAGTTCTGCAGATCCTGATCAGACATTCCCCAGTAGGAGTTCTGCAGATCCTGATCAGACATTCCCCAGTTGGAGTTCTGCAGATCCTGATCAGACATTCCCCAGCAGGAGTTCTGCAGATCCTGATCAGACATTCCCCAGTAGGAGTTCTGCAGATCCTGATCAGACAATCCCCAGTAGGAGTTCTGCAGATCCTGATCAGACATTCTCCTGTAGGAGTTCTACAGATCCTGATCAGACATTCCCCAGTAGGAGTTCTGCAGATCCTGATCAGACATTCCCCAGTTGGAGCTGGCTGATCTAGATATACACTATTTGCCCAAGCCTTATCTATTTGTGCTTAGCAGGGTAAGTATATTAACTTCAAACTCCTAACATGGATTATGACATAAAGTAAACATTATTTTCAGTTTCTTCTACAGATCAATTTTGATGTTCAATAAAAGTATGTTTTGTACAAACATTAAGCTCCATAGCAAGACAAATGTTATAACTTTTAACAGGTTCAATTAGATAAAAAAAATTGTTTACTAAGTCTAAAGTGTCGATATGGACCTGATATTAAAAATTTTGTTAATTCAGTCCAATTTGATGTATGTAGTACTGTAATATTCAGTTTCAGTGGAAAGTTAGACAATCAAAACTGAGCTGGTTTCATAAAGAAATTAAAACTTTCTAAAGAAATCTTTTAGTGTTAACAATGTGCATGTATTACAAACATAAAAACATATATTGTCATTAAAGCAACAAAATTAAACTAAAATCAAAGATACTAATAAAACTTTAAGAAGAAATGAAACTGTGCATGGTGCATCAAAAATGTTAGAAGGAACTTATTTTGACTCTTGGCCATTATATCAACCTTTATAAATAAACATTATAATTAAAAAAATCAGCATGGACAATTTACTGTGGCTGCTGAAAGGTGACAATAATAGTGACATTTAGAGATGCAATCCCTAAAGGAACCATTCTGAGGAAGCAAGATGATAAATTATACAATTTCCTCTGTTTGTTGGGTTTATCGTCCCACTAACAGTAGTTCAGTTATCTGGAGATGGTGTCCACTTGAAGCAGATATAGTGCTGCCTTCACTGGCATGATACCACATCCAGTCACATTATCCTGACACTGAGCCAACCAGTCTTGGAACTACCATTATATTTGCTTGAGCTTTAACAAGGGAGCTATATCCCTACCATTTTTAATGACTTTGGTATGTCGCGGCCCAGGGATCAAACTGAGGGCCTCCCATACTGGTAGCAATTTCCTTGTAAAGCTTATGATAGTTCCTACTGGTCAACTGCTTGTACCAAGCAAGTAAAAATTAGAAACAATCTAACTTTTCTAAAACATATTCTGCCTATGAACCACAACACACCACAAAATTATAATCCTGGAAGTTCAGTTAAATTTCCATTAAAAGATAAAATGATAGTAATGTCAGAAAATACAGAAAAATAATCCAACTCTGACAACTTTACAATCCTTCAATTTAAAACAATATTATTTTTACACACTAATCCAGCAATCTTGTCCATAAACTTTAAACCTCACTTCTATCTCTCTTTATTATGCATTCTGCAAGAAATTCTCAAAAGAAAAAAATCATCTGCAAAATCTAAATACTGAAATGCTCCAGCCGTAAATGGTCAAATGCTGTTTGTGGACAACTCCATTCATGGAGAAGCCTGATTTTCCCAGTAAAGATCATTAGCCCATGACTTGTCATAAACCATCCAAATCTGACATTGACAGAAGTCCCATGTGTTAAAAACATTCAAATCAACTCGAACCTAACAAAGCCTTGGTTACGTAGTTGCAGTATTGATCAACTATCGTTTGAATGTCATTCCTTGTAGTAAATATAATACCTGTGCTGTCTTAGAGAGTATTTGTGAAATGAATATATCGACTTCAGAAATATGAAATCATTTTTATGTACAACACAATCACTTATAGTATGTCATGTTTTGTATAAACACAAGCTTACAAATCTGAGGCTTTTAAAACTCACAAAAAGAATAATCATTATTTTTTCAAAATTAGAGACAAATAAAGTTGTCTTAATAGTCATGGAGTAGTATAGGTACATTTAAGCATATATCGTTATGGAAAGTGAGACATTAAGGCCAGTATTCACCAGAGAAAGAACTGCTCTCAAGTCATGGATTTCAATCAGCAATATCTTCATAAAGTATTTAGCCACATATCTGTATTTTGACACTTTTATTTTGCTACTTTGAACTTAAAAGCACACCCAAACTTCATAAATAAGCTTATTTTTATTGGTTTGTCAATTGTGACTTGGGCTAAATTCATGAATTAAGCTTAAGAATGGTTGGTGAATAGGGGCCTAAGAAATAAGCACAGTGAGAAAGGAAGAGGAAGAGTTCAAGACTGAGAGAGAAAGAGGGAGGAGAAAAAAATCCCATTTTTGTATATACTATTACTTTGGTTTGACAAAATTTCAACTCTATGCTTCTGTACTTGGCTTTCTTTTTATAGATGTTTGTATGTGTATAATTAATTAAAGTGAACATATCAACTTATTCTAATAAACATACATTGCCTATGGTCAGGGAGAAAAAAGAAGATACATTCATAATTTTGTACTGAAACTTTTATGCTCATTTTTAAATTTTTTTTCCCAATTGACGCTAGCAAAGTTGTACAATAAGTTGGATCAATATGTATAGGGATAATAAAAATGCTTAATAATTAGGTGACGACACTAATGTTACATAATACATATGTATATGTTAAGTGATTTGATATTGGCCCTGTTATTTGTCCAAGGGCAATGACAATTTTATTAAATAACTACATGTACATATAACATTTCACATTCAGTACTTAAGTATAACAAAGAACAATTGTAAAAATAACAGTTCATTTTATCAGTTTGTTTAGAGATGATACATTTTGTAACTTATATTGGTTAGTAAGATTGTTGTACAACAAAATGTCAGACTGTATACAGTGATTTCTGCAAGGTCTCACTATCAGAAAACTTTCCCGACACAATGTTAATGTTAAAAGTACCTCCAGAAATATAAGCTCCCCATAACACTGAAATCTATATCATTATTGTCCCTGCCTTATTAACCAATCAAATTACTTCAAATGCTGGCTTTATATCTTTATCCCTTTTTGGCAGGGGCTAAAAAAGTGATATAGATATTGGCACTGTTTTAAAGCCGACCGTCGTGTTATTGAACGTGGCAGGTGCTTTTTTATTGGACTAATTATGAAAAGTTATTTAATAACTGTAGTTTAATCTTGAACAGTTTATGATTTTAATCCTGAGCCTGCTACGCACTGATTGATCAGAGTTTTGCAAATAGAGTAGACCCCGATAAGTTACCTCCTGCTTTGAATTCTCTAACCAGGTTTTCCTGGTAAGCCGCTCTTCTTGGTTTTTGTTTGTTTGTTTGTTTATTGGGTTAATTGTCCCTCAAACAGTTTTTCAGTTATCTGGAGACGGTGTCCACTTGAAGAAGATATAGTGCTGACTTCACTGTGTATAGCATGCTGTACCTGAACACCTGGCATGAAACCACACCCAGTCACATTATCCTGACACAAGGCCAACCAGTTGTGGAACTACCTTTATATATGCCTGAGCGTTAGCAAGGGAGCTATACCACTACCATTTTTTAATGACTTTGGTATGTAGCGACCTGGGATCTAACCAGGGGCCTCCCGTAGCTGGAGTAGACGTTCTACCGATTGTGCTACCAGGTCCGGTCCCTTGGTTTTTAACAGATGCATGCAGTTTTTAATGCATAATAAAATTTAGCCAGATTTATTAACAAATGTAACAGGGATAGGGTTAACACACTTTTGACAGTACAGTTCTGTCTATAAAAGGATGGGGCCAAATAAGCCATGGTTCGACTCCTGAATGACAGGTAAGCTGTCATTCATTCAAGGCAGCCATCAAACAATGCTTTGATCCCTGCCACAGTTAAACTAACATTAAAATGAATTAAATACATACTAAGTCTTATCTGAAGGTCAGATCTCAATTGAAATGAAACCATTTTGTCCCCAGTAGAGATTTTTGAAAGGGCAGACAAGACATGAGTTGGTAATACAGGGGACTGCTTGAGACATCTAAAGATCAGCTTAAAACATTCTTGAGTAAAATAAAAAAAAGTCATTTTTAACACAATTTATACAAGAACTAAACATAATTTCCAAATATTGCAGGACATGCACTATATACCTCATCTGAAATAATTTTCTCCTCATCTTCCCCCTCCTCTTCCTCTTGAATGGAGAGCTTGTGAAATGTCTGATGAAGAATCATTTTATCCCATCCAATATTAACAGAGACAAAATCATCAAACTACAAGTATTCATTATTTCAGTTTACAACATCCTATTTAGTTAGGTTTATTGCCTCCTTAAATGTTATTTAAAGACAAAAACCCAATCACCAGTTATGTTCACCACGTTTTTTGTAAGTCCAAACACATAAATTAATGAAGTATAACTTTTACTGCATCCATTTTTAATGAATCACAACACAAAACAACTGGGATGCTATCCATTGACATGGTCTCGACACTCGTTAGCACAATCTGATCTTATTTTGGAATTTGGAAAAGAAATTAATTCATCTATCAATCCTTCAGTGTTGACGAGAAAAATATTTACTTGCAAGTATTAGACATGTAACTTAATTAGTTTCAACTTTCTATTCCATTTCAATCAAATATGCTGATTAAGTGTCCACACTTCTTATATTACCCATTTTATGTTTTTCTTTCAGATTTACACTATTTTTTATATTACCATGCATTATTTTACTAGTATATACTCTATGTCATTTTTTAGTAAAAAGTAAGTAGTCATTTTCACAACCGCTACTTGAATGTGAAAAATTGCACACATTGCTGACAGGCCGACAGGCAACAAGATATTCCATAAAGAATTTCACATAGATTTGACCACCTGCTGCATTCTACTGTAACATGACACGGTTTTTATAAGTTTGATATCATCTCAAGGTCCAGAAGTCCTAGGTAGCGAACGTCGATATAAATAATTTCTCACTTCTTAGATTCCAATCACAATCCATATCTTTTCATAGGCACAATATAGCTTAGGGTAACAATGTGTCTAAAAGATCAAGATCTGAAGACAAATTTCCTATATCTTTACCCTTACCTTGCTACTTTTAAAAACATTACAAAATCTTAGTTATTCTCTTACAAAAAATGCAAATGATAAATATCTGCAGACTCAGCAGCTAACAGTTCAGATCCTAGGAACTGGCTGATCTGGATCTACAATATTTGCATAAGCCTGATCATCAATTTTTGCTTAGCAGGTTAAGAGTTTGTGACAATTATCAAAACACAGGTGATAGCAAATTGCTGAACGAACAGCTCTGAGTTTGGGTAATATGTTTTTATTCAAGTATAATTATCAATAATGATAATGTAAAACTATCATATAATGCCAGCTTTAGGTCAAATTTACATAAAACCACTCCAATTAATTTCCAATTATTTCGGCCAATTGCTGTTATTTTTTAGTCACAACTCTGACTATTCTTGTATTTTGCCTAGCCATAAAGAGCATTTAAGCAACTAAGCTAGCTACATTTGTTAAAGGTGGTGTCTGTCAGTTTGGACTGCAATTTTGTTTCTTAAACAATTGAATTATTGTTACCTGAAAAGCTCCTGCAAAATGCTGTTTATTGATGTCTTACATCTATGTGAAAAAGGAAGCATAACACCTCACATAGCCTAACAAACATGTATTTCTTATCTAAGCCATGCTGCACAATTATTTTTGCTATTTTAATAACATAGTGCTATTTTTAAAACTATGAAAACCATGTGACCACTCCCTTTTGAGATGTCGTATCATCCAGGTAATTCACTCTGACGTCGATACGTATTTTAAGCAGAAATCTTCATGTGCTTATTTATTGATTTGGAAAGAATAAACATTTTAAGAATTTATTCTATACAGCAGAAATTTGTTATAAATTGCTCTAAACATCCATTCCTTCCAAATTTACAAATATGAACAATTGGGATATCAGCTAAAAATAGATATCAATATCAGAGTTTATTACTAGGATAATGATATAACAAGATCTGGAAAGTAAATGGTCATGTGCCATGGTTTTCTTAGTTTAAACATGGCTAACTATCTGAGAAAGGCTCAGATAGGAAATAAGTTTTGTAATGACAAGTGGGGTGTCCAGTTTTACATATTCATAAGGATGTAGAGCACCAATAAACAACATTTTGTGGCATCTTGTCATGTAACAATAGTTTATTTGCTGGCATGAGAGAAACAAAATTGATCCAAATCATCAGATACCATATTTAATACCATCATACAGCCAACTGTATACACAATCTTACAATAACATCAACACACTAATGAGAATAACACTGTCAGAATGAACACAACTGCATATTTTCCATAACTGATTTCAATAAGAACAATTTACAACTGAGGCTTTTTTCTAAGTCATTCAATAAAAAATGCTGTCCAAGCATTTTTCATATTTCACTTTATTAATTAATATAATTATTTTAACACTTTGCACTTCTCAGCATATAAGTTGTCAGTTTGACCGATGATCACAAAGTAGCATCCAATCCAATCAGGATGTGTAGACTTCCAGTCAACACATTCCAAAGACTATTTGAGGCTATAATACCAGAACCCTACTGTAAATGCCTATTTCTCAACTTAAAATCCCCTTCAGGTATGACCTAGACACAGCACTATCACAAAAAAAACCCACATAGATTTACACGATAAATAAACTTTCACATATCTCTTAATTAAAAACTTCTAAATTCTCCTTAATCATCGTAATTCTGTACGTCTCAGCACTTGTAAAACTTGAAGATGACAATGTTCACCTTTTATGTCTTATCTTCCTAATTCATTCAAGCTTAATCATAAATCCATTATACACTTTCGTAATCACAAAATCTCTTTGAATGAAGCAAACCATCCTGACAATGCTATCAACTTGGCGGACCTTCAGTTCTTGTGTCTTCATTTTCTTCTCTCATCAACTCTCCTACCAACATGACCAATGTACGAACGACTCTGTGAGCAGTTGTTATAAGATTAAATCCAAGACGGACCAGATCCTCTACTGTCAACAATTACAGTCCCTCCCTCTACTTTCTGAACCCTCATCACGCTTCCTTGTTTAATAACTCATATTTTATTCTTATAGTTACTTGCTTTCAGCTTTATGCACATATAACTATATATATTGACTAAGACTTTTAAAAATAGCTCAAAACTTTAGATCTCGATCAAATATCTCCCATCAGGAGTGGGCTTAACAAGATGTGCACTATTTGTCTAAGTCTGATCAATTTATGCCTAGCAGGATGAGAGTTAAGAATATCAGACATTCTAAGACCACTGTGATCTTCATTGTACACAAGTCATCAATACATCTTGGACCTTGTCATTGTATGATGAATGTGGTATGTGGTACAGTAACAAGAAAAAAGTGGTGATTTGTTTGTTTGCTTTATAGATATCTATACCACGACTATTATTTATAACTTTGGTACATTGTGCCATGAACTTGGACTAGAACGAAAGTGGACAATTTACTTATTAAGCTACCAGTGCAGGTGAATTATGTGGAATATTGACAAAAAAAATTATAGCAGTCTTAGACCATATCATCTTGGCAAACAGCGGATAATTGGCAATAAACACCTAACATAAAGTCATTAGGCCGAATATTCATGAGGAACCAGGGTGCATCATTGTATTGAGTCTACATCAAATGATCATAAAATGTTAAAGTTTCTTATCAGACGGGCCTGTGGCTTCTCTTTGATCAATAGTTAGTCATGCTGGAAACATGGCAGTGTTTCTTAATAGCCAAACCTTGGATACTATAACAAAGCAAACATCTATCCATATAGCATGCATAATAGAAGTTTCTTTCAACACTGTTCAAAGTTATGGGACATTTGTTATAAAAATGAACATGGTACATCCATTGTTACAAGAAAGCATTTCAAAAATTGATGGATATCATTCATATTCATGACTTCAAATAAAAAAGAGCCATTGATGATTGTAGAGTAAGTTTACAATTGCTAATGAGAGTAGATGACTAACATCCACCTTTTGATGTGAAATTATCAACTGTGATCCTGGTTCGTGGATTTACAATTTTAGTCAAATTTATTTCATGCTGATACCTTAAGATGTTATATTTGTCGAGCATTTTCTTCCTTTACATGTAAGAGTCATTTATTAACTTCATTTGTTTATTGGGTTTATCGTTCCACCAACAGCATTTCAGTTTTCTGGAAATGGTAATTCATATTAATTTCTTTTCTAACTAATAATATAACTCAAACATAAAATGACTTTATATATTGTTTGAAGATGACATTTATACAAGGCAGAGTTATTTGAATGAAGAAAAAATTTTAAAATGAAGAAACATAACTGTTTCCCATTTGTAGTTCTACATTCTAGTTAACATGTTAGCTTTTATAAAAAAAAAATTATGGGTTATCTCATTTTAATGCACAATCTATTTCCGAAGTATATTTTAAACCCAGATATGGATAACTATCCCATACACCAATTATCTAGTTGTCTTATAACTTGTCAAGTACAAGAAGTAATATTAGCCATGATCACATTAAATGTCATTCCAATCCTTGTACACTATAACTGGGCCATTACTCATGGACCAGAGCAGGGATAGGAAAATATGTGTAAACTCATCTTGAGTATAAACCCGTTATTATCTACTCTATTCATACAAACAGAGGGATTTGGATAAAATATAACCCGACAAACAAATTTAAAAATTAGAATCCACTGAACATTTGAAGGGAAGCAGAACAAAAATATATCATTCTCCTTATCAAATATCATTTCATTGAGCCTTTACAAATTGAAATGGTTTGGTTAACTATGACACAAAAGTTTACAAGTTTTAATTTTTAAAAAAAGTTAACACACATTAACAAAAGCACAACTCTCTTGTTTGTTTGAACCACTGCAATTCAGGGTAACACTAAAGCCCTGAACAGTACTTGTCCTTAGCAACTACCAAAAGAACCAAAAAAAATAAAAGCAATCATGATCAAGTGAATGAAAACACATAGAAATTGTATCGTTGTATCAATGTTAAAGCCATATTAGGCAAACATTGACATCAAGGCAAACACTTTACTGACAGAGCAAATTGTTTCTAACAGTTCTTGTACATGGTTTTCTGTTAAGTGTTATTAAGTTGCCTTAGCACAAGATATATTTTCATTTTAATTTATAAGTGATAGTGATCTGAACAGATTAAGGACTGGCTAGGATATCACTTTTTCTTCTGATTAAACCCACCATTTATATAAAAATAGTTTATAGTATTTAAAGTGTGTTGTACATCAGTTGTGCCCAAGAAATACAGGAAATAAAAAACAATGATTATTGTACTTACAAATTGTTTCAGATCCTCATTGGAAGCAAACAGTCTCTTTGAGCCCCCAGACAAAGTGGTGATGAAAAAATCATGGGCAACATTATCCACATCTGTATCCATGGTGATATGAATAGAACATCCCCACTGTCACAAACTTATATCCACACCTTTGTTAATTCCTTAACCACAGATAAAAAGTTACAGAAATATGTCTTCCTGATTTCCCTGCCCAAACAACTGTTCCAGGCAACCTTTTTACTTTGTAAATTTTATTTTAATGCATACATTTTGAAAAAACAACTGACAAAGTGTTTTTTTGCTCAGTGATATTGTAAAACCACCTAATACATCAACAAACAATGAAGATTATTGCTGAACTAAACCTAAGCGACAATTTTAATGCAAAAAAATTGTTGTCTTTCTTGAAGAAATATGCTAATTGCTACGTCTAGGCATAAACTTGATTCAAATTCAGTCTTATTTCAACCGAATTCATTATAATCACAACAATCACACACAAAGGAACAGTTTTGAGCACTTAAACTATACACACTGCCACAATCAAATAATTGTATCATACACAGAGAATTAACATATCTATTATAAATCAAGGATTATCCCTTCACATGCTATTGATCTTAATAACCTGAACAAAATTCTTAGTTTTATGCATACACCTACATGCAAACAGAATTGCAGCAAATAATGCAGGACCTATTCAGCGAGCTCCCAGCAGAAGCTGGCTGATCTGGATCTATGCTTTTTACCTAGATCTTTATAATTCATTCTTAGCAAGTCTTAACCTGACAAAATCCTTTTTCCAGGTGTGTGTAACATATGCCAATATTATTCATAGTTTGTGTTCCACAAAGGACAAAAAAAACACCATAATCTTTTCCAGTTGTGAAAGACAGTGGCTTTTGTGTCATTGAGGATTAGGAATTATGATCAATAGCTGCAAAGCTTAATTACGTGTAACACACTCTTTGATGGTAAAAATCCTTGCAAAAAAAAACATTACTGTACACACTGAGGTACATAACAGACAGACCAGATATCATGGTCAAGGTGTATGGGGGTGCTTGAATACAGACTGGTTTGTTGTAGATGCAAACAAAAGCAATTGGAAATGAAAGGTGAAAAATTATTAATATGTAACCTTTTATCATTTAGTTTAATCATTGCTGAAATTGAGTTTCCATGTTTTACATATTTACACAATTTTATAAATACATTTATACATAAACAAGCGAGAAGTTCAATCATTACTGAAATTGCCCAGATTAAAACATAGTTATGTAGTTTTATAAATATGGTTCTATAAACAATTGATGGCAATTGTCAGTGCATGAACTATTCAAACAAAAGAATTGATCCTGTCCTTGTTGTATTCTAGTTACGTGTACACATAAATGATTGTCAGCTGATAGTAGGAATCAGTCTCAAAATGCCCAAGTCAATAAATCAGCAGCAAATGCCAATGACTCATTGCTTATTCAATTCTTAATAAACAAACAAGCATATGTCCAAGCACTAAAATATACAAAAATTTGGTTCTTTTAAAACTAAATATAACTACTACATAGACAGTAAATAATGTTATTAATTGCATGAATTTTCCATACTTGCAGAGTAAAGAAAATAACATGTAAGATAAAACATTTAAGCAAACATTTTAAAAGAAAGCACAACTGAAAAACATTTCAATTGTCATTATCAAATTTGGTTACTTCTGTTACTAATGCATAGAGATACTGATTAATGACTATAATCCATAAACATCACTTCAACTTCCAGCTCTAATTGACCAAAAGAGAACTTGGCCCATGCACAATCTTGATGTAAACTACCAGGGACCAGTCAAATCTGCATTTTTAATGAAGCCCTACTGGTATTGCTTAATAAACTAAATTATGTTAAACAAAAAAGAATAATCAATTTACATGTCAACTCTATTGTGTAAACAGAGTTTATCCTCATTTTAGAACAATCAATAGTCTCATAAAGGGTTTCATGACAATTTGGTCAAGATATGTCAAGAACATTCTTTGAATGAGTTTGTTTATTGGGTTAACGGTTCCACCAACAGTATTACAGTTATCTGGAGACGGTGTCCACTTGAAGCAGATATAGCACTGCCTTCACTGTGAATAGCATGCCATGAACACCTAACATGATACCACACCCAGTCACATTATCCTGACACCGGGCAAACCAGTTGTGGTACTCTTCTTATATTTACTTGAGTGTTAGCAAGGGAGCTATAGGCCTATACCACTACTGTTTCTAACGACTTTGGTATGTCTTGAGACCTTTGGATCGAACCCGAGGCTTCCTATACTTGGAGCTGACACTCTATACTGACTGCGCTACCAAGTTTGGTTTCTTTAAATGAGTCTGGACATACAAACCTCTATGTCTATGATAACGTAGATGGAACCTTATTCTTTTTAGTTGCATTATTGACTAATAGTGTACAATTGGTTAGCTCTTAGCTCATTCCATTTGATAGTATAGCATTGATCCTGTAGGGAGTTTACTGATGTAGATTACACTCTTTGCCATATAGAAATGTGCTCAGAAGGCCAAGAGTTTAGATGAGGTCAGTTTTGAGGCACAATGCAGATAATAATCCATGGATATCTGAGATAAGACTATCACAAAAAGCTATAGAATGTGCACAATTTTTTCTTAAGAGATTTTGACAGGTATGCCTGACGGAGAACTTCAAGCTCAATAGCATACATAACTACTTTTAATACAATAGTTTAAAAGTGAATCCAACAGTTTACCAATATCAAATACATGTACCAATAGTTTAACCCTGTTTGGTGAAATTTGGGCATATTATTTTCATAAACTCATACTTTAGTCTAAGTGAAAATGATTTCGTCACTTCCTCAATTGTTAGACAGTACAAATCATGAGATAAATAATTCTAAATGTTTATTCTTTCCAAATCTATAATTAAGCATGATGGTGATTTCCACTAACAGATATAGATGTCACAACAGATAACTTGGGTGATTTCTTAGTTTAAAAATAGATCATTACTGATAAGAAGCGTGGCACAGATAGGAAATCCATGTTCATAATGACCATAGGATGTTATGCTTCTTTTTTTATACAGATGTAGGGCATAAATAAACAGCATTTTCTTTGATTGTTTTAAGTAACAACAATTTATTTTTTTATTTGAGAAAGAAAAGTGTTGGTTCAATCTGTTGGATACCACCTTTAAAAAGCTCAAAAAACAACACTTTTCAAGCCTCTGTTCCCAAAGGAAATATGAGTGCAAAGGTTTTGTGACCTGCTAAGTGGCAACAAGAAACTCATCATTTATCAACCATGCTTGCTGGCACAAAGACCAAAACATGCCAAACAACTAGATATTAATCATAGAAAGAAAAAGACACTTTGTGATAATACAAAATATTTCTAATATATTTTGTTATAAACTGGTGAACAAACAAATAATCACATCAGAAATTGCCCTCATTCTGAATGGAGTCGGACAGTGCAGGCATCTGCTCATTATTAACAAAGTGGATCAATCCGTACATAGATAAGGGCTTACACAGTTACAATAAATGCTCCACAAAACATGCAATGTGTACATAGACTCAAATATTATTGACAGGTGGGGCTGGCGCTGGCGGTGCGTGCACACCAAACAATTCCAAGCCACTTCATGAAAATGTATTATATATTAATTTAATTTCATTAAAACAAAGTATCAGTTTGGATCCAGTTACAGATCAAAACTTATTTTGAAAAGCTTTCAAGAAAGCAAGTGTGCTAATGTATGTCCGACAGATGACATCAGTCTTCTCCACATTCAAATGTTGCTGTTTTTTTTCTCTTTTGTACACTTGATTTGCCATCAAGGTCTTACATGAAATACTCATTTCTAGAGATTTGATAATATAAAATTCCTTTAGCATAACTCACATAAAATATCATGCCCCCTCCCCATCAAATATAATCCTTGGTATAACTGTGAATATATTTCCTATCAGTTGAATATGTCTTGCTTTTTTTGTTCACACTATGATATAAGAAAATAATTAATGATCCCTTCTTGACAACACATCACAGCAGGAAATATTATGAACAAGTCATTTAAAGACAGATAAACTTCAGAAGTTATCTCACATTAAAGATAATGACAAGCTTATCAAAATGAGGTATAGAGAAATCAATTCTGGTGAACAGATAAAGATAATACATGTTTCAATAAACAAAAGAATTACCTTCTTTAATGGAGTTTAACTACCAATCATCATTATGGATGTTGTCATAAATTGTGTTAATTCATACACATGAACTCTCTCGCTTTTGGAGGGAGACTCACTCTTTCAAAATTACTTAAAATGAGGGGTATTTTACCCATTTTCATAAATCTCCCTACTTGGAAGCAGATATCTTCCTTCTTTGTTTATATGAAACAAATGTCCCACTTTGCAAGCAAACATCTCCCACTGTGGCCTCAGAAAAAGTTCACATGTATGTGTTATGTCAGTAAAGTGTTATTGAAATACAGCAGTAAGCAAATACCAATAGTTCTGTACTTGGACCTCATCGTGAAAAAGACATATTAAAGTTAATTTTTGGACTTTGTATAATAACTGCTTGAAAAATGCCAAGGAATGTAAAGAAATGGTAATAATAATTAACAAATCAGATTAAAAAACAATTGCTTGCCCATATATATAGTGTTGGGTAGTTGACAATGATTTTCCATCTTAAAGATTTTTGCACACTGAAATAGATGATAGTGAATCTCCCTCAGTATAACCCTTGCGTCTGATTCCTTTGGCAGCAATGGACATATCTGTCAGTAAAGACTGTTTATATAAGCCTGTTTATCCAATCAGTGAACCCCATGGCAAACTGTTGACCTACTTTGCACAAATGAACATGTGCTGTTTGTTTGTGGTACTGTCCTTGTAGCACATGGCCAAGGTAGAAAAACTATCAAAATACATTTTATCCTGGTAAAGAAAAACAACATTTATTAAACAAATTTGTCACTTAAAAAGTTAAAAAAAAATGCAGCCAAAGGTGTTAACATACAATTTAGGTAGTGACTCAAATCACAGTTTTATGAAGATTAAAACAACAAGCAAACAAACAATATGATTGTGACTTAATATACAAGGTCTTGTGACAAGTCACAATATTCAGTGCTTTGGTAACCGAGTGAGTGCGGGATGACAGCTGATCAACTCACCCAGCCTTTGCGACCAGGGAACCCTGCATCATCATAGAGACCAAACACATCTGAACTGTACCTCCTGACAGGGAAATGGAGAGGTAGGGCTAACTCTCGGAAATGCACACTTAGACCAACTGTCGCTTGTTGGTTGAGAATTGTAATTTCATACATATCCTCCAACACACGCCTCTCTTCCACCTCTTTAACATACTCCGTACTTTCAGCATCTGTGTCTGTACTTGAAAGTGCAGATTGAGAAATTCTCTGAGACAACCAACTCATTTTTAGACCTTTTTGTGCTGAGAGCGTTTATTTTTATAAAAGTTGTTTCCTTTTATTGATGGTTTTATATTTTATTTCAACCACAGGTACTTAACAGTGTGTAAAGAAGCAGAAGAAGTGCATAAAAATGAAGCATGAACAAATGGAATAATACCACCTCTAGTTTCTATATTTCGAAACCATTTAAATGAATTCTTTAGAATGATCTTTTGTTTAACCTTGACCTCTGCCAATCACTTCTGGAACTAATGAAATGAGCTGATTGGTAATAAATTGAAGAAAACTATACGATTAAAAATGGTGGATGTTTCTCTAACAGGGCTGAACTGGGTGATCTCTTGCTCTTTCTGCTTAAGCTAGTTACCCTGGCTTGTACTTAATAAAAATCTTTATAATTTGTATAAAAATATAATATGACATACAGTAACACAGTATAACGTATATGCTATAACATCTGTTAAACATGATATAATGATCAATAAATTCAAAATGATGCAATTAAATTTAAACAATATTTGTGTGTACATGTATTCTTTATTTTTATTTACTGTTCAAATACTTACAGTTTTGCTATGAAGTAAAGCACTACAATATAAGAAAACAGTCATATAAACACTTCAAAAAACACAGACTGACTCCTAAAGTCGTAAGCCTTATGAGATAAAGCCACAAGTAGTACTGGAGGCACCACATAAGATATAACAGTAATTTGAACAAATCACAACTTCAGATGCACACAGAATTCAACACCACAAGGTATTTTTACAACATAACTAACATAACTAGTTCCAACTCCTCCAGATATCGGATACTTTTGCTTGACTTCTCATGATAATGATAGGGAAAAGATGACACGGCTAATTAGATATTAATTATGTATAAAGTTTCTTTGTTGGTGCCTAATTAATAACCTATTGCCAACATCCCAAGATAAGGGTTTACCTTGGCTGAGCAATAAAATAGCCTAATTTATCTGTGATCAGTGAAGGCAACAGAAGGCTTTAGCATTAACATTTAATGTTGTTACTCTACACCTGATTGATTATTGCCATAGCATTGTGTTTTTTTATTAAATCTGTTGTTCCTGTGTTAGGCTTTTGTTGTTGGTAGGATTTAAAAATGTTTCACTGCACAATTTTAGATTCTCAGATTAAATACCCCACATAACTATTCTAATTATAGACAGGATTAAATATACCTCAACTGATTATACCTTTAATATTGAATTTCAGTCCACTAAAATGGTAATATAGAAATGTATGTGAAAAACAACTGAAAGCAAATGAAAAAATAAGATCATTTCTTGCCAGTTTTTTTTTCCAGATTTGTCCTATAAAAAGGTTTGTGTCATAAATTTAACCCCTTTCAAAAAGTATTTAGTCATACATTTATTCTCAGTCCCTAACAAAGTGAAGCAAAAAAGGCAAACATTAGACCATAACACACTAAATATACTGTGTGCCAGATTGCCTTTGGGGCAAGGGCTATTGATTCTGTATCATTGGGCTGCCTGTCCAAATTTTTGCACTAGCAGTTTTTTTAATGTTATTTTTGATAAACTTTCATTGTAATCACAATTATTTCACAATATTCCATTTAACTCTCGCTTTGTGAAAATTATTCACACACAAAAGAAGTGATAACAACCCTTAACTTCACACACAAACATCTTTTTTTTTCAGCACCATCAATGGTGATATGAAAAAGATGCTCTGTAGAAATATTTGTGATGGTTTTAAGGGTGATATGCGACAGTTTGCCTATATCTAATATATGTAACAATATCTGAATTCATCGGTTTCTCAATTTTAGGGCAGTTAAAACTCATTAATCATCACTTAAAATGTTCATTCTTTTCAATCTGTAAATAAGAACGATTTTGATTCCTGCAAAAAATATGACATTGACATCACTGCGGATGACATAGATGAGCTAAAACATAAGTGGTCAAGTGGTTTTCTTAGTTTAAAAATAGTGAACTGAGCAGCGTGGCTCAGATAGAAAACACATGTTTGTAGTGTTGACTGTGGTGTTATGGGTCAGTCATCAGACAAATGTAGGACATCAATTAATAGCATTTTGTTAGGTCTGTTCACAATACATTGGTTTATTAAGATGCTTTATGAAAATATTTTTGGTCAAAACTGTCAGATACCACCTTTAAAATTAGAATTATAATAGTAAGCTATCATTAACTAAATCACCAGCTTTTATAGGTTGTATAGGTTTTATGCTAATATGCATTTTTAACACAAAGTTTATGTCATTATAGAGATGACCAGCTTTAATTGTTAAAGAAGACGCCCAGTCAAATTCCTGTGTAGAACCTGTGCATATCAGGTCAGATAGAATACATTCTTAAATGAAAATCTTACAGCGACTGGAATGCAAACCCATGTGGTAAGGGTCCATAGAGTTAGGGGAATTACAAAATACTCATTCTACCTACTAAGGTCATGTATATGCCACTTTATGCAGATAAAACAAATATTTAATTCAAACTAATTTATTTATTCAATAAAATTATCCTATATATACATAGAATGCCATTTAACCTACATACAATGCTATTTAATCGATCAACTTTGGAACTGCTGCTTCCTTTGCCTTTAGTACCAAAATATTTTGTCTCAAACAACGAAACAAGTCATTGTTTCCAGAAAAGATCTTGCAAATTATGCTCATTAATGCTCTAGGTCAGTGTGAACAGTGAAACATAAATCCTCATTCCTCATTGCAAACAGGTATTTTCTATATTGTGGAGCGGAATAGTCCAGTGGTAGGATGCACGACTCCGGATCATGGGGTCCATGGTTCAAACCCTGGTCAGATTGCTGCTCATTTCCTTGAGCAAGAAATTTACCTCGAATTGTTCCACTTCACCCAGTTGTATAAATGGGTACCTGCGAGGGTTATTCGGGTCAGTAATATGACTTCCCAGCGCCATGTGTCGGCTGCCATAGTACGGGATTGACGAATATACCCAATGAACAAGCAGTAGCTTGAAAGTAGACTATAACTTGGTATTACCTGTATGAGCCATGCTGCAGAGATAGCTATGTTTAACTAGGAAAGCCATGTGACAACTCACTTTTATACTGTCAACTGGGTATTCCGTTCTGAGGTTAGTATTTATTTTTAGCAGAGATCATTTTTGGCTTATTTATAGATTTGGAATGATTGAACTTTTCAAGTCTTTTATCGCGATTTGTACTGTCTCACAATGTAAACAGTGTTCAATACCGTCTTTACTTATACTTTAGTATAAAATATGCAGAAATTATGCCCTAATTAAAAAAAACAGTGGTAAGGTATTGTGACATGAATTTCGTACTGGCAAACTGTCTGATACCTCCTTTAAGGCAGTCATTTAAATCATAAGGCAAATTACTGCTAAGTTATGGTTATTTATATTTGGACACTGTGTCCAAATTTTGAATAAATGATGTTATGATGTTGCCATGTTATGACCCTCTCTGCCCATGGAGAACATTCACATTGTGTTTGTGCAGCTCCAGGAAAATAGAAAATTTAAAAAAATTATGTCTAGGTGCATGTTTACATATTTCATCAAATCCTCTGTTATGGTAGTAATTATGTAGCAACAATAAATTGAAAATTTGCTAATCACTGACCAATAAATGCAAGATGATGTTCTTAAAAAATATAAAGCTAAGATTATGTAAAATGCTACAGATAGCTGTAAGCCATTTAATGACACGTTAAAATGCCCTGACTTCTTCAGTACTTGGATCATTTAATCAAGTTCTATTATACTTTGTAGGTTCATTATTAATATGGTAAATTAAATCTAGGAAATGTAACTTATGTATTATGTAGAATATAAAATATTACTATTAAATGGTTATTTTATTTCAGAAGTTTTCAAACGCCAATGCAATATAGGAAGGCAACAGAATGGTGATCAAAAAAAATTAATAACGAAACCGGAAACCGGAAGTTTCAAGTTGCTACAACAAATCCGCCATGTTATCTTGAACCGGACGTGAAATTTGAAGTTTTCAATAATAAAACCGCTAATAACCCAATCGTCAGTATACATATCAAGCTGTTCTCTGTACATTTTGATTTTCAAACATACTTTATTTTATATTTAAACAAGATGATTCTTTCCATAGACAATAATGGTCTAAACAAATTGCGAACATTCGGTTACTGCTACTGTTTGACAACCGAACAATGCACGCGAACCTGTCAATCATTTTCAATGTAAACAAACTAAATAAAATAAATTAAAACAATTCCTACCTTGCTTTTTAATAAAGATGACTGACTCCCTAGCACCTGGCCTGGCCTATTAAGCTTGCGCGTGTCGTAAGCTATTCCATCCACTGCTCCAATGGTCAAACGTCGTGGTTGTTTGTTTATGTCCTTTGGCTCCTTGGTGTCTTCACGAGTTAGTTTTGACCATTGTTTGCTCCGACCGCCGGCAGCCTGCGTCGCCGGACGTTGGGCAAGACCTGGTCCTGTGTCTGAACTAGATCCTCGACCACCTGGGGCGGCTGTAGACGGTCTAAGAGAGACATTATCCCACAGTCCCGTTGTATACGACGGATGTGTTTGGATGTTGGCCGCCGCCGAGCTCGGTCGGATGCGGGATTTGGGCTTCCCGGCCGACGGAATCCGTCCCGGTGGCATGTTGTCAGCAGCTAGGGCTTCCAATAGCACAGCCTCTGCTTTACTTATGTATTTTTCCTTTAATTCCTCAAACGTGGGGCCACACAAGAACAACCGCTTCCGACAGCTACCGAACTCTCGCTTCAAAGCCTCGTTCTGAGCCCTGTAATAAAATGATCAATTAAGTTGATATGTGACAACAAAGTTTGACCCAATTCTCACCTCAAACCCAGTCTCGGATTTGTTGATTGGTCGTGAAAGCTCTTACCGGGCATGCCAACGCCGTAAATCCGGCACTTAGTCCACTACAAAGGCGATAAAATAATCGAATTAAATCTGGTGTACATGACTGTGATTAGGTTTTAATATCTTTATTAGCTTTTAATTGTAGAGCTCTTGTTTGAATACGGGATAAGCGTGGTACTGTAACAGTAAAAGACACGGGTAGTAGTAGTAGCAGCAGCAGCAGCAGCAGCAACAGCAGTAGTAGTAGAAGTAGTAAATGCTGTTTTATTGCTGCTGTAGGAGTAGTTTTATCAGTAAAGTAGTAGTGAGTAGTGGACGTAGTATTAGTAAATAAAAGTAGTAGTGGTAGTAGTAGCAGTGCTCAGCAGTAGTGGTAACGGTGGAGATATGATAGCAGCAGTAGTCGTACTAGTAGTAGTAGTAGTTGTAGTAGTAGCAGTAGTAGTAGGCTAGTAGTAGTAAAAGTATTAGTAACTTGTGGAAATAGTAGTAGTAGTAACGGTGGCGATATTAGTTGTAGAAGTAGTAAGGGTGGCGATGGTAGAAGTGGTGGTGGTAGCAGTAGTAAATAAAGTAGTCGTGGTGGTAGTAGTAGTTGTTGTTTTAGAAGTAGCAGTTGTAAAAGTAGTATTGTGTAATGGGCGTAGAAGTAAGTAGTAGTAGTAGTAATAGTAGTAGTAATAGTGGTGGTGGTAGTAGTAGTAGTATCGCAATAGTAAACGCATTGAATTTCTACAATTTGTGTAAAAATATTTCAATTATGGTCTGTCAAACATCTGAAGGGCAGGAAATGGCACTATTTGTCTTAAAGATGTCAACACTCATCCGGTGGGAGCATGCATCCAGGTCCCAAAAACTACTTGTAACCATGGTTCTCACTTAATTTGACCTCTCCCCTTATCCCATGAACAAAAAAATGTAAAACATATCTTTGTCGCCGAAAGTACAAAAAGTTGGACTCATGGAAAAGGTTTTAGCAGCTTCTCAAAATGCTCAAAAAAGCTCTGTTTGGCTGCTGCATTTTAAAAGTTTCATGGCGGAACATGCAGGCCATTAGACGCCACTAGCACGAATAGCACCGCTGGTGCTCGCTCAAAATGAACCCCTGCGCCGTAAGAAACATTCCTGGATCCGCCCCTGCATCATGGCATGCACTGTAAACCCAGAACAAACAACGGACTCGTTAACTGAGACTTACACCTTCGCAGTACCCCTCCTAAACGTCATTCGTTTAGTTTTAGTTCCAGACATAACACTGCAGTGAATGGGATTGCTCCCGCTATCAAACGTCTCGTTTTACTGGACTACATATCAACGATGCTTGTAGGATTCCCAGGTGACGATTGTAACCACAGTAATTATATGACGTCATTGATTTGCTTAGAGACGTCAAAAAAGTAACGTTATGACGCCCTGAACTTGTAGTGACGTCATAAACATGTGGTAAATCTATGAGTTACGCAACTATCATTATTTACTAAAAGACTCGGTTGCTTGCTATTATAATGCACAATTCATATTTGATTAACACGTACGAGCATATAAACAAGGAACATATTCTGATATTCTTATGTAAATATAATGCAGGAAATAAAACCACTTTTCGAAATTGACAGTTTCTTTCATTAAATGTATGTTATTCTTGCAACAATAACGTTAATACAGTCGGTCAATATTTTTCTAAGAATTACAGCGGTCTTGAACGGGAGCAAATGGTTCAAAAACGTTTTTATGTCTTCATACCTTTTTTGGATTTAAAACGACTTAAAAAGCGAGGGTTTCGGTTGTTGTTGTTGGTGGTTTTTGCTTGTTGTTTGTTGTTGTTTAATTTATTTTAATTTCCACCGAAGTTGACTGTAAGTGTGCAATAATGTCGGATTACAGACGATAAACTAGTCCTGAAATAGTGAAAACACATCAAAATATAAAGCGTTAATGTCATTTTGATGTGGCGCGTGCTTGCAAATATCAAGCCATTCTGTACATGCATCAGGTGTGAATGGTTTCAGTTAATTGATCAGAAACAAACTGAGCTAATTGTGATCTTCTTTAGTTGATCATCGAATGATTGAGATCCAGTTCATGTAATCTGGTTGCGTAGAAGCCATCAGCTGAGCAGCCATTCTGTCTATTCTGTCTATTCTGTCATAGACATATAACCCTCGAAATGGTTGAGTGGGTAGGAATTCACCCAGTCGCGATTTAATCAAATCAACATCATATAAAAGTTAAGCGCACCAAGAATAAAATTCCATAACGTTGTAAATTGTATGCAACAATTATGGATATGTCAGTAATTTTAAGTAAACCGCTTTGCATAGATCTTGAGTACCTATAATGTTTCAGCAAGAACATTTTTATTATGATAGGATAAAAAAGAAAAAGAAATTTCTTCTTATTATGGAATACAACATCGCTGTGTAATAAATACATATTTACCAATGCGATATGTCATAACCATATTTTATATAGGCCATACCTGAAATGAGTTTCTTCAAGAAGATTTGACTATAACGAATATAGTGAATGTTTTCGGAAATTATAACAGTAAGATTTAATCCTCACATTAAGATGATGTACATAAATGTACTTTGAAGGTATTAAAATAGGTTTAAACAACAACGAAAACAAAAGGTTTCACTGAACTATGCATTGATTGATTGGTTAATTGGTTGATTTATTGATTGATTTATACCACGTATGCCACTCGTTACAGGCGTTTAACGTTCATATATTACTACACATTACTATATCAAATCTTACATAAATCATGAACCTGCGTCATGTTAAGAAAGTTGACTGCCGTTCTCGCCGTACCCTTCATCAACATATGTGTATCAACACGCCAAACAAGAGAAGCTTACACAGTGTTTTGAGAGCGATGACGGTCGAAGTTGTTTGTCTTCGTATGAAATAAGTGGGGTGGGGTGGGGGGATAAATTGATTAATCTGTACTTGTAATTTGATGAACTTGTATTTGTCTAACACACATTAAGATAAGTAAAATTATGGGGAAAATCGTTCATAAAATCTTAAAGACAGGCGCTGTGTAACTGTTAGTTTAATTACATTTATTACAGAAAATTGTAAAGAAGGCTTCTGTCAATGCAATCAGCTCTAGATGTGCTATATCGTGGGCTTTACGTTTCTGCCATTCGAATCGCCTCACCTATATTACTTACAGAAATTGTTCTTTTCCGAAGATGAAGCACATGTGTATCTGCCTTAATTAGATTCAGTTGGCATACCTATCTTCCGTTTACCCTCTTCCGAAGACTGAAACATTGTGCGTCGTCAGCATGCATCATTCGAAAGGTAGCAATTATATCCTATTATTAAATAAGACTAAATCAAAAAAGTATATAATTACTAATTAACTTACAGAATTTAATGGAATCAAACAAATAATAGAAAATGGAAAAATGTAGTGTATGTCTTTTTTATTTCAGAGACGTCGATTTTGCTTATCTGCATACATAATTTACCTGAAAAATAACCCGAATATGCATAAAAGTGAAAACCAATACATTTGTATTTAGGTATTTTCTACGATAACATTACAATGTGTACAAAAATATGCAATGGTTTGAGAAGTTCTTTGAAAAAATGACCTTCTGGGCGCTTAGCCTTCGATGTCCGCTTTTTAAAAATGTGTGATGAAATGTTAGAGGTATTCCGATTGGCATTGAATGATAAAAATAGCCATCGGGGAATTCCCAGATCTCTGGCCCACACTGGAGCTATAATATCGGTATTTTTCAATGTTATGGGTTTGTTATTATTTCTTAATGTTACAAAATGGTTTACGAATATCAATGACATAGAATATTGAAATGAACTGCAAACTAACCATCTTTTAAATATTAGTATTTAAGCTTATTCCTTTCGCTCTCCCCATTTTCCGAAAAGTAGGTCGGTTATAAATGACAATCACAATGTTATGACTTAAAACACCCTTTTTCGTGTGGCATAAGTATACTTGTTTAAATATTTTCTAATGTTTTGTTGTTGCAAAAAACGTTTATGTCAGCAAGAGGGTAAACTTAAAAATAGATGCCTTTAATACTGAATAGTTGCTTCAATAATATTCAAGCACACGGCTAATTGTGCAATACAGAAATATTACTTTTATGGCATTGTTGCCAATGTCCAGGACTGGATAAAAGAAATTTTGACTGACAGAACAGAGTCTGTAAGTGGCAGTTTATCATCAAACATGCTTTTTGAAAGTAGTGTTATGAACCAAACTAGATTTGATGTGGTTTGAACCCAAAACCTCCACTTCCAGACTCAGGCGCTCTACTAACGGCAGCTATGAGGAGAACATATTCGTCACAGTTGGGTGCCACAATGGAGTGTTCTGGAACCCACACCCTTTATCTTGTGACTGTCTAACCATGTCTTGTGACTGTCTAACCATGTCTTGTGAATGACAACCTAATAAAGTACATTGTTGAGACTTAAAAAATTACCAGTGCTAAAGTTATATGATTGAGAACAGATGTCATACAAATGTACAAAATATTGAAAATGTTGATATACATGCTTGGTTGAGGACTTCTTTAAACTTTCATCACAAAGTACCAGATAATAATTTCTTAAACTTAACCTTAGGTGCAGGTCAGTTTTGTCTTCAAATCAGTTCCATCTCACATTATAAACCTGTGGAATTATCTCCCACAAAGAATTGTTTGGGCCAAAAGACACTGATGCATTTAAAAGACTTTCTGATCAGCATACCAGTGGAGTCATATAATTGTGTGACTGCTGTTAAGCAACAGTATAATTTATATTTATATCCTTTTGTCAGTCAACATAACTGAAGAATACAATCACCAGATAGAACTTATAAATACATGTATGTGTTAAAAATTTAAGAAGTAGGGATTGTATAGAGCATTATCTATACCTTTCTTCTGAGGCCTAGAACATTCTAAATTTATTCATCACCCTTGTGCTTTATCTACATGTCTCGTGTCAAAGTTTTGTCAGTCTCAGTACACAAGGAAGGCCACCATAGTCACACCGGCTTCCTCATAGCTGTCTGCAAATATAGATAAAGTATAACTGTTTACATAATTTGTACCACTGGATGTTGTATTTCAATTCAATGTCCATGAAATGTTACATTTCATAAGTTTACTATGTGAAGCTGGTTCCATAAATTTGATTATTCTCAAGCAATTGATTGTCTGATTGTAAATTTAATTTCAATTTTGGCTAGTCAGATATTTAAGAATGGTCCCATATTCAGATTTAATGTAACTTTCTAATTTTCCTTTAGAGAAACAATCATAATATGCATCTTGTTTTGTCTTGTCTTTCTTGTAGCTGTAAACAATAAATCAGCAGTGACTGATGTGATTCTGTTTTCGCAGAGTTAGTTGTCCTGATGCATGGCAGAAACAAAACTACATAATGGCTGGACACGGTGAGTATATATTAATAATACAATAATAATACAGTTTGCAAGAGCTTGTTATTTTCTATCATGTGTATTGAAACATCTACTGCTTGTACAGATTAATTAACTTTTTCTAAGTACTATATCTCTTTATTAAATTGTGACTGTTGCTCATTTCTTTTTCTGTCTTTAATACCCATAGATTAAAATATAAATTCTTGTAATAATTGTAGCATATTTATACTTGCTGTATGTGTTATTGATGTTTTTTATTTCAGGGAAATTTCATAATATCCACACCATATCAAATCTGATGGAAACTAAGTTCCTGTCAGATGACTTTGCTTCAAGTAAGTATGGGTTACCTGACATACTGTGGACCATGGCCCAAGTCTACCAAAGTCACTGTCAGTCTATTCAATTTTATAAGTTCAATGGACCGATGGTCCACCAAAATTTTCAGCCACATCAAAATTCTGAATTATTATCAAAATATAAACCAAACTAAACTAAACAACACCCTACAGCTTTCTGAACCCAACAACTTGTAACAGCTTGGTTAGCTAACCAACCTTTTGTGTCAAATTGCCAAAATAATACTGGTCCGGTATAATTTGGTCCGGTCCAGAAGCATTGCCATCTTGGTGGGCCGAAGGTTCAGTGTTTTTTAATTTCTTTTATGAAGACTGGACAACGATGAAGCACTGAAATGCATAAGAACATGGAATGTGGCCTTATATGGCTTCACACTGTGACCACAGTGGAAGGGTATTGGGTTGGGGGAAGGAAATTGGGATGGCATGGGTCTAGCTGTCTGGACACAGCCTCAGTCTTCAGTGGTATTAGGAAAGTGGTGCTTATTTTTGTTGATATGAAAATTGTTTCTTGGGCTTAAGTCATGAATTTGACTTAAGAATGGTTGGTGAATATGGGCCTAAGAAATTTCGATCCCGGTCCTCATCATACCAAAGTCGTTAAAAATGGCAATGGTATAGCTACCTTGCTAACGCTCAAGCAAATATAAGGGTAGTGCCATGACTGGTTGGCCCAGTGTCAGGATAATGTGACTGGGTGTGGTATCCTGCCAGGTGTTCATGGCATGCTATACACAGTGAAGGCAGAACTATATCTGCTTCAAGTGGACACCGTCTCAAGATAACTGAAATACTGTTGGTGGGATGATAAACCCAATATATATATATTGGATTGAAAGTGAGACTGAGAGATCCCAGTCCTCAGGAGACTTATTTCTACCAAAACTCCCTAAGTCTTTTTTTCCTTTAAATAGTTCACTCTGGGGTTTTGACCTTCCAATCTCACATTCAATTCTGGGAAAGATTTTAACACTATTAGCTGTCAATGCAAACACAATAGGGGTCTCTGTTGAGCACATGCCTGCATTAGGTCATTAAAAACTAAAGATATTTTGTGTGTTTATTTAACATGTGAGCACACTGCCTCAACAAACCACTACAATGCATATTAAAGGTGTTATCTAACAGTTTTGAAGCAAACATTTTTTTTCTCTAATATCCAAATAAGTTATTGTTTCCTGAAAAGGACCGGCAACAGGTGCTTCATTGGTACCCTAGATCTGTGTGAACATTGAAACATTAATTCACACTCATCATTGCAAACATGTATTTCCTATCTGAGCCACGCTGCAGAAGTAGCTTTTTTTAAATAAAGAAAGCCATTTCAGTTTTTCACTTACTTTTGAAATCACTTCATATCGTCATCCAGGAAATCCCCACTGATGTTGATATCTTTTTTTTAAAAGATATCACTATGGTTTGTATTTGTAGATTTAGAAATTATTAACGTTTAGAGGTTGTTGTTTGTGATTTGTACTGACTTATAACATGGTAGTGTTTAAAATAGTCTTTACTTAGGCTAAAGTATGAGTTTATGTATGCAGAAATTATGCAAAAAATCCCCAAAGCATTGGTAGAGATATTGTTACATGTATTTGATATGGTCAGACTGTTGTAGGCCACCTTTAAATAGCACAGGCTTGTGCTTTCTTCTTACTTCTATCATTCTTCTGTATGTATATTAGTGTAATACTCCACATCTTTAACACATCGACTGTAGATGATAGTTTCCACATCAGTGAAAATCCCTTATCTCGGCAGCCATCTTTGATGGCAACTTCAAGGGATTTTCAGATCAATTGTATAGAAAAGTAAATTTTATTTTCTTGTAATTTCTTCATTTGTGGTCCAAACATTAAAAGCTATACACCTTTAGAAAGCTCCTAAAATTCATATTTTTAAAATGCAATGTTTTTTAAATTGATAAATTCACAAAGAATTAATAAAATTGTTGGCTAATCCTTAAACAAAATGAACAGTGTATTGGTTGTAATTGTATACCTTTTAAACTATCAAAAATATAGTTTTAATATTTAATATACTTCATAAAAGCTGTTAATCTGATATAAAATTCAGTAAAATAGACTGAAAAATGAAAATACAGTGTTGAGTTGAATATTGCACATATTTCCAAATTCTATTCTGCATTAGCTTTTGCCTTCAAAGATGGCTGCCTTAAACTGTCTTATCAGTGCCTATGACAACACATGGAAATTATCTATAAATCTTATTTTGTCATATTTCTCTCTGTAGATTGGGAGAACATCTGGAGCTGCAGAGAGTTTAATATTGAGATGTCATATCTGGAGACAAAGGCCTACGTGAAGGCAAAGAAACAGCTGTGGTACAATGGTTGGGTAACTCTATGTGGTTACCCTGGCAATGGTACCAGCTCTATGGCGGAACATCTCGTCTGCCACTTTGTCCGACAGCCTTGGTCTCTGCCAGAAAAATGGTACGGCAATGATTCCCGGACTGTACAACAGTTTAAGGTGGAGATGGACAAGTAAGTCATTTTACCTCCTTATGATATCTTTAGTGTGCATTGTCCGTATAACTATTTAAACTAAAAATATCCTGTGTTGAAGATTAAATAAGTTTATTTGGATATTCACTGATATTATTATTTCCCTAAGACATTCATTTTATGCAGATTTAAATAAAATGCATACTTTTGAAATTGGAGACAGTGTTTTCCACATTAACAAAAAATGATGCCCTTCTTAACATCTCCATGCAGATTTTAAACAATAATATGTTAAATATTATTGAAATTATAACCCAGGTATTTTTAACAGGTGGTACATCTCTACTTTTATGAATTTATTTTATACTCCATTAAGCGAATAAACCCATTTACATTTCTGATCATAATGAAGACATTTTTTTTTTCCTGTTTGGTTTTACTAACATTTTTCAGTCATCTAGGGATTGTGTCAATGATAGAAATAATGAGTTAGAATTTCATCAATTTACATAGAACATGTTACAAGTTTAAAATAATTGTTTATGTTGTTTTTTTAATTGATGCATATAGCATCATCATTATCCATATAACAACATTGGAGATCCTGGCTAGATGCCCAAAGGCTGACCCAAAAAAGAATTTGGACAGAGCTGCTGCCAGAAGGCATAAGGAAGAAAGTAGACAAAGTGATGATCAAAAACAAAAGAAGATGGAAAGAAGCATGCAAACCATCAAAGCCTTGAAAGGAAAAGATGCTCTTAAACACAAAAGAAAAAGAAAAGTTAGTTATAAAAGCTTTTTTGTATTTAAAGACATCTTGTTTCTTCTGCAAAGGTATCTTAAGGAATCCCTGGATGATGAAGACCGTCCTTGTTATGCTCCCGTCTATGTCTCTAATCCTGACGAGTACAGAGAAAAAGTGGACATGGATGCCCATCAGATTGTTGTAATTGACAACATATTTGGGGTGGGGATGTTAAACTGGACCTTAGTCGAGGGTTGGAGGCCCTACCTGCAGGAACTTCTGTGGACACTGACCAGACCCCAGAGCAGACCCCGCACCTTGGTGGTTGTCTGCGTGAACAAGGCCCACCTGGCCCAGGCCCCAGGGGAGATCACTCACCTGGAATGGTTTCGGCAAGGAGTCATGATAGATTTATCTGCACCCCAGCCTTCGGAACTCCCAATCTTGTTTCAAGCTTGTAAAGATGGCTGCTTGAACATTTCTGTGATGGTTTGTATTATATCTCAGTTTTGTTTTTTGATGATTAAGCTTGTGCTTCTTATTTGAATATTGAAACAGTGTTTATAGCCCATTATTATCAACATAATTTGTCCTGACTAAACTTTTGTTTTCGGTTAATTATATATGCATTTCCAAAAGTGGACATTTGAATAAGGTAAATATATAAGTTGAAATTTTTTTTCACAATTAACTATAAATATTTAGTTTAATATAAATAAAGATGAATCATACCAGATATTAAACAATGATATCTTTTTATTTTTTTTTTTGCCCTAGCAGGAGTTATCCAACCTTGGTGTGATGAATCAGATGGAACATGTAGGGCTGGTATATTGGATGTATCACCAGTGTAAGACATTCCAATATGAGGGCCAAAGCTTTTTCCATGACCCCTGGAAGTCCTGCCTTAAAGCAATTGATCAGGTAGATTAAATAGATAGTTTCCACATCAGATCTGTGAAGATCCCTTATCTTGGCAGCCATCTTTGATGGCAACTTCAACTGATTTTTAGATGAATTTTATAGAAGCATCAATTTTATTTTCTTGTAATTTCTTCATTTGTGGTCCAAATTTAAAAGCTATACACCACTTGAAAGCTCTTGAAATTCATATTTTGAGAATAAAATATTTTTAAAATTGATAAATGTACAAAGAAACAATACACCAAAATAAATAAAATAAGTGGCTCATCCTTAAACAAAATAAACAGCACACCTTTTTTGGTTGTATTATTTTTTACCTTTTAAACTATCAAAATGTAGTTCTGATATTTATAATTATTAATAAAAGCTGTTAAATTTGATATAAAATTCAGTAAAATAGACTAAAAAATAAAAACACAGTAGTGAGTTTAATACAGCACATATTTCCAGATTTCAGCCTGCATTAGCTTCTGCCTTCAAAGATGGCTTCCTTAAACTGTCTTATCAGTGCCTATGACATCACTATGAAACTGTCTATTAATGGAGGCCTCATTGACTTAGAACCTCTAGTCTTCCGTGCAAGGGTTTACGGCCCAGTCTCACTAGTGACTTTGTTTCTATGGATTTTTAAATCAAATATATCCAAATAATACCTTTAATTATACCAAATGTCATGCACCTAATTTATAAGATTTAAAATTGCAAGAAGTCGAGTAAATATTAGTAAACCTACTATCAATTTAAGAACATAGTTGCATTGCAAATACACATTTAACAAGTTGGAGCATATTTCATGTTTTTATATTCCAATCTTAAAAAATATATTTTTTTCTTGATGTTGTACATTATCTGGGTACTTCACCTTTCTGCTACTTGGAGAAATTGATATTTATGCACTCCACATGTGTAACTACTACAATGTCGGCTGCCAGTAGTACTGACTGATTTGTACATTACAATATTATTATTATATAGCATAGGCTTTATGACAAAAATTACCCATTTGATGGTGCATAGGACTTCATATTTTCATCTGTTTACCAGGTTATTACATATTTTTGGTATTATTTTTATCATTGTCCTTGGCATTTCTGAGCATACCTTCTGGCCTTGGTTAAAGTGACTTAAATAATGGAATACAATATAACCTCTGATCACTAGATTATAGATGAACTTAAAAGCATCATACAGATTTTATACTATTTTTAGCACAATAATCTATATATTTTTGTTTCTATTTTGTTTTACAGCTCACTTACACTTACTAGGTCATACATCATTGATCTGTATAAATCATATCTTCAAATTGCACGTACAGTTATATAAACTGTGTATAAGCCAGCAACTTAAGTAAGCAGATTGGTTTGATAGAGACAAAGTCAATAAATACATGTGAAGTGCAGATTGTTTTGTTCTGTGTAGCATGTACCTTGCAAAACTGAACATGTTGCTTTATTTAATATTCATCATTGCAGGTGTACAAGTTTGATCGGATCTTCTACTATACAATGTGTGTTGCTGTAGTGTTGGATGGTCACCTCGATCTGTCCCGTGGCAGCCTGCTGGAGTATGATGACCACACTAAGATGGTCATGGAGAGGCTGATTCATGTCCTCAAGGTACCCGAACATGTGGATCTAGAAAAGATGAGGTATGCAGCCAAGAAGATGCTTGGCTTCTTCTTTCAGTCTGCAGGTCGCTGGGTATTCAAGTTTTTCCACAACAAGGTGTACCATATGTGTGCCATGTCCCTGTGCAGAATGGCCATGGGAGATGTTATTGATCTGTTTTCACAAAAGTTTATTCTGAACCATGTCTGCACCAGGTCATATTTGGAAAGAGAGCACACAGAGATGATGATTAATTGTGACAAGAACAATCACTGGAAACTGGCACAAAGGTTTACACAGGAGATAATGTCAGGGGCACTGAGGGAGTTCATTGGAAATGACAGCTGTTCCGATGAGATGTTTGTCTCCACATGGTTCAAGCAGATGCAGGAAAGCAACAAACTGGAGGCCATTGTTCATCAGACTGACCCTGTGCTCAAGCGCTCTATGTTCTACTGGTCCTGTTACTATGGGCGTGGACCTATTGTCAAGGAAATCCTATCAGCGCAAGATTTAAATCCTCTACAGTCTGAGAAAGTGTTTGGACTGCAAGCAGCATGTGCTATCAGCAATGAGGGCTCTGATCTTGTTGTAGAATGCCTCCTTCGTCAAGGTGTTGATATAAATTCCAGAGAGAAATACGAAGAGGACAATGTCATTGAGGTATTTGGGCAGGAGATGCAATATTTGATGGCAATTGATGCCAAACCAGTTCATGTGGCTGCCTTGAGAGGACATGAGAAAACTGTGGAGGTTCTGATCTGTCAGGGAACAGATGTGAATGAGACAGCAGCAGATAATCAGACATTGTTGCACCGTGCTGCCTCGAGGCATGACAAGCATGGGCTGCAAATTGTCAAATTTCTCATTGGCAAGGGTGCAGATATTAGGGCAAAAACACACATTGGTCGAACACCTGTACAAGAGGCCTTAGTAAGCGGTAAATTTGAGATGGTTCAAGAACTTGTCACAGCTGGGGCAGAACTGTTTATGCTGGAAGATCAACGCTCACTGATGTCTCTAGCAATCAACCACAGCGATGTAAACTTTGTGAACTTTCTGTTGAGAAAAGACATCAGTCCAAATAGTAAGTCAAGTCATGATGGTTTCTACCCCATACATCTGGCTGTTTTCTACCAAGATGAAAACATTCTACGATCACTTACCTCCGGCATCTTTGAAAATGCTGATATAAACCAGGTAGCCAGAAACGGCTGGACAGCCCTTCATCTGTCCTGCTTCCTGGGCAACACTGATATTGCTTTGAGACTGCTGGAAAATAAAGCCAACGTTAACATGCAGGACTTCGATGGACGCACACCACTGCACATTGCTGCAAGCTTGGGACACGTCAATATGGTTGAATTGCTGTTAAGTAAAGGTGCCAAGACAGAGTTGCTGAATCATAAAATGGAGGCTCCCCTGGTGGTGGCAGCCAAGCAGCAGCTCCAGAAGACCTTCTGGCTCCTACTCTTAGAGGGCATGGAGCTACCAGCAGTCAGGGATAAAAGGTCTAAACACAAGGGAAAACAATCTTTAAAATCCTAGAGCAGTATATAAGAAATTGCATTTTTGCAGATAATATAAACGTTCATTTTTCCTTTGCACACATGCATTTGAATTTTACAGCTATTATATTTTTCTTAGACAATGATTTGTCAATAAACTAGGGATTTGGATTATGTGCTAAGAAATTTATGTGTGCAATTTTCAGCACCAGTTTCTTATTTTTTGCATAGGAAATTGTTTCTGTGCTGTACCTCATAGTTTTAAAATGTCCTTAAATATGTTATGTTATTGGTAACTGATAATCCAACAGAAATAAATGTTACTAATACCTTGGAATCAATAGAAAACTGTGCTAAATGACATACTAGTGGTACATATCTATACAATCTCAACTTAAACAATTCCTTTGACCAACTATTATCAAATTATTATTTATTTATTTACAGCACTTGCACATATTTGATACAAGTCATCTTTCCAAAAATTGCAAAAAGTGTATTACTTCCTACTAATACAATACTTTGAAATCAATAAACAGACATACTAGTAACCACTAAAAATGCAGGATATCAATTCAATTATCGAGCACTAAAGACCTAAATAATTTGAAAAATATCAGAAGACTAGATAATTCAGTGTTCTTAAAAAATAAAGCATTACATAATCATGGCCTTGCTTTAATTCACTGCAACTGGGTGACTTATCTCTGCTGTTCTTAGTGTGGAATCAATTTTGAATCCAGCACTGAAATATTTATTTTTACTAATAGTCATTGTTTTTAATTTACTAAAAATGATCACCCAGCACAATTTATTGTTAAATCCAAAACGCAATGTATGAAAACTGAGCATACTGCTTAGCATCAGTGTCAAGATTATTTTGCCTTTCAACAATGTAGGTTAATCTCTTGTTCTAGATTGGCCATTTTTTTGAGAATTATCCATTGATTACAGAACATACATTTTCTTTCTTAGATTGTTTCACTTTGTCCTTATCAGCATATTAAATGAACATCAACAATCTAAGTTATTTTGTGTACAAAATTGTCAGTTAAAAGACATCATAGAAATAAAAGCTTAGTATGAGTAGTTCTTTGAAAAATGCCATGGCAGCTAACCATAATAAATGTATATTTATTATATGAACACAGGGAAGCTATATATTTAGGACTGTTTAATATGTAGGCCTGTTTAAAAAATACGAGACAGTAGTGGATAGTCTCCCCTGAATAAACCCTAACTGTCAATATGTCTCTATTTGGATTACTCGGTTTTTATTCTTGTAGCCTTTTTTTGTTTTTTGGTCTATGTTTACTTTGTGCATTTATTGTGATTCCCAGATCAACAATAATTAACAAACATGGCAGTTTTCTTGTTTAAATAACATACCTCTATCAATATTTAAATGGATATAGAGCTCATGCTCATGAAAAGGAAGCAGTGTCTAACAAGAGAGACAATTATTTATTATCTGTATTGCAAAGCATAAATTCAATGAATTATTCAAATCCACATGTTCACACTGTTCTTGTCAAACTTCAAAGTTTATATGACACTAACGAAATCTCCTTCTGTTGGCTTCCTAGTCATGTAGGCATCCGAGGAAATGAGGATGCAGACAAGAGTGCAAAATCTGCCTCTGCCCTCACTGAGACAGATCTTTGCATCCCACACACTGATTTTAAATCAATTATTAACCGATATATTTTAACCAAGTATCAAACAAGTTGGGACAGTATTATGTAACAAATTACACGTAATTAAGCCTAACGTTGGTGCCAATGTCTCTGCTTGCAGAGAAAGTAGACGGGAAGACGTAGCTCTTACCCACTGTCACATTGGACATACTAGGTTAACTTATTCATATCTTTTAACTCATTGTGCCCTACAGCTAATTGACCAGTTGTACCCTAGAGGCATTTCTCCAGTTATGCCCTACACCTGGTGGGGGTCTTATCTGCCCCTCATGCCGAGACACATCTGGTGTGGATTACCGGTCAGTGGAAGATATTGGGGGTGGGTGTATACACAACACAATAAACATGTCATTTTGGAAGTACTCTAAAGGGATATTTTCACATACTTAAAGCACAGAAAGTGCTTTACACAACCATGTAATTTTTATCACGATATGAGAAGAAATACTTCAGAAACGAGTGAAATCTGAAGAACATGTAAGATTGACAATATCAAAATTAACACAGTTCAAATTATTAAAGTGAAGAATATTGACCTCATCAAGTTTTTTTCATGTTTATAACGTAAATAACACTGCTTTATATAATATTTTATATAATAAGTAACTTTAAAACAGTCGGCCATCTTTGATTTAAAATTGCGATTTACCGGTAGTTTGAGAAAGTAACACTCTTAAACTTCATATTTGATAGAAAACTTCGGCGATTTCCAAGAGTTAGATTGTGTCTTTTATCTATTGATATCTGCAATTATCATATAATTATTGGATCTGACGTAAGTAATTCAACATATCCGCCGATACATATGCGTATAAGTAGGAATTTTAAAGCTAACAGTAAGACACATCGCCGTTTTTCTTTGTCTCGACATAATTAATTCACTGCGTTTACATCCGGGTTACATGAAATTCCAATATATTATATAACAAGGTTTCTGATTGGCTGAGATCGAAGTATAAATTAATCATTTGAAAACTGCTTTTACGATCGTATTTCAGCCGAGAAATGTTTCAAATTAGATGTGAATCACTTCAATCAGAGAAAATGTCGCCGATTTTTCTGTTGCTCGATACAATAAATGAAAAAAAACAAAAAAGGATTTAAGCCGATAGATTTAGATTACGATGACATTAGCATTTACGATACTGTGATGTACTTGATTGGCCGAGACTCGCAAGTGATTGAAAACATGAGTTTTAACCAGCAAATATGATGGACGCATTAACGCGGCGTTCGGCAGTAGCCGAGACATTTTTTGGGCCGCCTTAACGCGGCGCTCGGCGCCAGACACAGGTAAAATGCGACGCGATAAGTCGTCTCCCGGCATGAGGAGGCTGTTTTTCGTGCCGCTTTAATGCGTCATTAGGGTACAATGAGTTAAATACAGAAGATCAGCCTGTATGTGTTCCTTGCCAGGAAATACTGACAGTCAACCATTTTTTTACAGTGTATTTTACTGTCAATAACATTTACAAACTGTTTAGGACAGTGTTTGATTCTAAACTTGTTTGCTTCTTGAACGAGATTAGTATTCTAATAAGTTATAAATTTTTAAACTGTTTATTTACCAACCGTTACACATTTTAAAACCGTTTAATATATTAACCTATTTTCGATTGTAGTTCACATTATTTTAACCTGAGAGATTTTTCTATATTTTAGTAACATAATTTAGTTTTTACCTGATTATTCTCTATTCACATTTAACTTCTTTGTATTCGGCGCTGTATGACCTGTTAAGTGTCGGTGTGCCATAAAACTCAAAGAAATAAAATTCCCCTAGCATAGGCTAGTGTAAATGCACTATATGTTGACTTGGAAAATGCAATAATACCATTTGTTGCCAATTGAAAACTGTTAATTGATTGTTGATTGTACTTTTTAATTTATATCAAATAACTATTATTTAGCATTTATAGCTTTATGTTGAATGATTTTTCTTATAAAAAAAAAAAAGGAATTCCCATGAAAATTTCTGCATCCTGACTTAAAAACTATCATAAATAGTAACCATGTACCATATTATGTATGACTATAATTTTTTTTATGAAGTTAAATTTATAATCCTAACATTTCATCATAATGTAGTCTGTTATAACTACCTTCTTAATGAATTGACTGGCCCTTATAGAAAAGGGTAGGACATTGACTCCATGTACAAAATGTCTGGGATCAAACCCAGGCAACATCATTGTAAAGTCTTCAAAAGTGTTTGTGGCATATTATCAGTACTATATGTGAATATCCAAAACCAAAGATAAATGTATTTATAATTTTGTAACCACTGTTTAGTTATTTCATGATCAAACAAAATGTGTATAATTATTATGAGAAAAAGTAACACTATATGAGGAATTCCTACTGTTCTGTATGTATATATATATATGCATAAATAAAATTGTATATATATGCATGAATAAAAATGTATTATTACAACATGTAAACAATGACTTGTTTACTGTATATTTGGTGGGGTCTGGAAAAGAAAACAATACACAAGACAACTACTGACATGATATAGCAGCATAAACAAAGGTAAAACCTTTTCCTTTATTAAGACTACACAGCCAGCATCACAAATGGTAGATACAGTACCTGTTACCATAGCTACCCCACATTACTAGCAAGTGTTGCCAGAGAAACGGAGAAGGTTGAATGCAGACAATGCAGTTTAACAGATTTGATATACGGTACAAGTGTAATGTGGGTTTTTTTCTGCCAATTTCCAAGAAATTTTTATCAGCGGAAGACCTAAATAAAAAAACTTCAATTTAGAGCTTTTATGTATTATTTGACTTAGAGCCACAAATTATAATTCCTTTTTCCTCTTCAATAAAATTGTAGTACTGAGTCAATGTACAGACTGTACAATAATATTAGTTCTGTAAGGCTTGTTATGTAACAAAGGTCAACAAGTACTTCAGAGCACGTGTTAGTAAACCCAGCTACTAGTAAATATCTATAAACTATACCAATGTAATTGAATGCACTGTGGAGTGTGTTTTTTTCTTAATAACTAAACAGTACTGTCTGCATACAGAGTTCACATTCTCAGGGCATCACTTGTACAATGAAAGGTATCATAAACACAAATGACATTATGCCAATCTTGGCACAGATATAGGTATATATAAGGATTCAAAACATTAAGCATGCATGTTAATACACAAACCTTGTTTAAAACATACCAGTAAGCTAAATGTAGTGAACAAAATAAAATATTCATTTTTTTCACTAGTCTAACATCTAAGAGAAAGGACTTGCCTTTATATTATGTTATACATTGTTATAAAACAAATATTCTCCACAATCTTAAAAGTTGATAAACCAAGAGCACTGAAATCCCTGTACAAGAAGAAATTACACAACTACTAAAGATATGCATAAAAATGTATTATTTTCGGTAATCAATTTTCACTCAAAGCACCTCTCTGAATAACTGATTTGGACAGCACTTAATGCCACTTAAAATAAACACTATGCATTAAAGCGAGTTGGTCACAGTTTTTTGTATTTGCATTTTTGAATGTACTTGTTAAAACTTTTTTGATCACTACACTGAAATAAAAAAAAAATAAAAAAAATCATACTATCGTGTTGTCTTAGTATTAGGAAAATGTGCTTTTGAACATTTTTTAGCTTGACAATTAAATATATCCTTTAAAAATGTCTGTTTTTAACATATGTTATTAACAAACAATATGCTTATAGGCTAAACACAGACATTATTATTTATATGAAGTGCACATTGTGTGGTGTATTTCTGTACCTACTTTACACGGTAATCGAGTCACTTTAATATTTTATGGGCTGTTTAAACAAAAACTATTTGACATGGCACAAAAAGTTCATTTTTTATGTTTCCAATCATTTAAAATATTCTCTCTGCAAAATATCATAATTAATATGATATACATTGTACAGAAAATATATAAACTTCTTAATGAAAAATCTCTTCATTTTGAAATAATCAAAAACCTCTTAATAACAGATTCCGTACACAAGTTCCAATCATTTATTAAATCCTGACCACTGATGATGTATAAATAGTTATCCAAAATAAAATAAAAAATCTTTCATAAAAAGTTCACACTATTCTGAATATATTCGAACTAATTTTTACAAATTCAACTTGTTAGGTTTCCTTAAAGAAAGAAAAATAAATTTTTTCCAATAATTATGGTTAACAAAATTAAACTGGTCAAAAGTAGAAACACATTGTAGAGCTTAGTAATGCTTGTTTTTATCCAGGCACTGAATATTAAGACCTAATCTATTACAAGGTTTACAAACAATAATAAATAACACATCATAACTAATAAATGAATAGTCTTTTACCACTGAGGTCACATTCCACATGCAGCAGGTAGTCTAACTGCCGACCAAAAGAACCCACAAAACTGTAATACATGTGCCTTACAGTAACCCTAACTTCAAATTCTAAGTGGCTTTTAGATTTATCATGAACCTAAACATATGTCTTGTTATGATAACAAAAAATTGTCATCCTGCAGCACTGGCTTTTTCACAGCGTGTTCACACTATGTAGTGCATACGTCATTTACAAAAGATATTAATATGTTTAAAGCTTTGCTTAAACATGCTCTGAAATGTTAACATTTAAAAAAAAATGTTTTGAACCATTGAAATTGTGCCTATTTTTAAAAATAAACAATAAAAAATAAATAAATAAAAAAGCAAATATTTCTTTACTGTAACCTCTCAACATCTGGTTCACAAGGACTGAAAAATAACTTGGTTAGCTGAAAAAAGGACAGTAATTCTGATCTTGATGTAATCCACTGGATGTAAGATCTGCCCAATATGGAGTACAACCCCAGATCAAGACTGAAATGATGAGAATACACAAAACACGACAAGAATCACGATAACACAGGAGACAGACAAAGCCAATTATAATGACATTCTACTTATTAACAAGAAATGAGACTACAAGGTTACATATTGGGGACAAATATAATCTATAAACAAGGAAGAAAAGCGGGTAAACAAAATATGGGACCAGATCAATTTGACTTACGATGTGACGTGTCAAATTGTTTTCAATACATCAAGTCATTCTTCAAAATCCAGAAAAAAATTCTGTTTTATATATAATATATAAAAATTTCATACAAAACATCAAAACACTTAGGTTATATTGGAGACAGCAGCTGTTGAAGAAAACTCCAGATAAATTTACGGGTAGAACCACTATTGCAATGCAAGTCAGCTTGATACCTGCCAACATGAATGTTCTTGTCTCATATGGGTGTCAAACCCATGAAGTAAGGCTCACTAGTGTGGAAACTCAGCAACACTAAACACTTAGAAAGGAGGCCCTAACAATATGGATTTATAAAATTATAAAAATATTTTAACATATAATCTTCATTCATCCCTATTTTTTTTTACCTGACTTTCTTTCTCATTTTAGTATATATGAATATGGGTAAATGATAAAGATACTGCCTATCAAAACAGTCTAAATAAGAATACTGGTGATAACATATTATGAGAAAACAGCGAAAGAGAAATGTCTCAAAAACAAAAAGAAAAAAGATATGTTTTGTCATTATTTTATTCAAGGTGACTACTGATCAGGCTTAGCATTAAATCGGGAAACATATTTAAGGTAAATTAAATTGCTGTAAAAATAAAATAAGAAAATACACTTTACATTAGCAAGCAAAACAGAGATCAAACCATAGCTTTCACTTGCCAGCATGTATTTACAACACAGGGCTTCTGTCTCTAGAATATATTAAACAAATGTTGGAATAAATATCAAAATATACAAAAATGAACTGAAATGAAATTTAAATAAATGATAAATGAAACCAAAGATAAAATAATATATTATTATTTCATTTTAATGAAACATCTTTAATCTGGACTGTTTTGTTTGGAAGGTAAGAGTTACATTAAAACTTGCATAAATAAATGGGGGCACATAATATCCATTTACACATTTCTTAATTTAAATGTCATTGATTTAAAAGTCTTTAACTCATTGTGCCCTACAGCTAATTGACCAGTTGTACCCTAGAGGCATTTCTCCAGTTATGCCCTACACCTGGTGGGGGTCTTATCTGCCCCTCATGCCGAGACACATCTGGTGTGGATTACCGGTCAGTGGAAGATATTGGGGGTGGGTGTATACACAACACAATAAACATGTCATTTTGGAAGTACTCTAAAGGGATATTTTCACATACTTAAAGCACAGAAAGTGCTTTACACAACCATGTAATTTTTATCACGATATGAGAAGAAATACTTCAGAAACGAGTGAAATCTGAAGAACATGTAAGATTGACAATATCAAAATTAACACAGTTCAAATTATTAAAGTGAAGAATATTGACCTCATCAAGTTTTTTTCATGTTTATAACGTAAATAACACTGCTTTATATAATATTTTATATAATAAGTAACTTTAAAACAGTCGGCCATCTTTGATTTAAAATTGCGATTTACCGGTAGTTTGAGAAAGTAACACTCTTAAACTTCATATTTGATAGAAAACTTCGGCGATTTCCAAGAGTTAGATTGTGTCTTTTATCTATTGATATCTGCAATTATCATATAATTATTGGATCTGACGTAAGTAATTCAACATATCCGCCGATACATATGCGTATAAGTAGGAATTTTAAAGCTAACAGTAAGACACATCGCCGTTTTTCTTTGTCTCGACATAATTAATTCACTGCGTTTACATCCGGGTTACATGAAATTCCAATATATTATATAACAAGGTTTCTGATTGGCTGAGATCGAAGTATAAATTAATCATTTGAAAACTGCTTTTACGATCGTATTTCAGCCGAGAAATGTTTCAAATTAGATGTGAATCACTTCAATCAGAGAAAATGTCGCCGATTTTTCTGTTGCTCGATACAATAAATGAAAAAAAACAAAAAAGGATTTAAGCCGATAGATTTAGATTACGATGACATTAGCATTTACGATACTGTGATGTACTTGATTGGCCGAGACTCGCAAGTGATTGAAAACATGAGTTTTAACCAGCAAATATGATGGACGCATTAACGCGGCGTTCGGCAGTAGCCGAGACATTTTTTGGGCCGCCTTAACGCGGCGCTCGGCGCCAGACACAGGTAAAATGCGACGCGATAAGTCGTCTCCCGGCATGAGGAGGCTGTTTTTCGTGCCGCTTTAATGCGTCATTAGGGTACAATGAGTTAAATATCTGTAATGTAAGAGAAATTACCTCATGTTTTAAATTCCAAATAAATTTACTGTATAACTCATTTTGTAGCATAGAACAGCATCACACACAAATATTGCACTAAGCATGTACCAGTCTTACATAGTATCAAACAAGATTTAAAAAATAACAATAATAAAAGAAAAGAAGAAAAAACTGGCTGAAATTGTAAAAATGCTTTGTGAATTCCATTTAATGTACAAAAAACTTGTAAAGATAAAAGATAAGCATAAACAAATTCTCTCATTTACCATTCAGTAGTAAAAAAAATGCATACCATACACTTAAATGTAAAGTAATTAAAAACAACAGCATGCACTGTAAATATACTATACTTGCGCTTAAAGCACAAAATGTAAAGTTATGTCCTTGATTTTCTTTCTCAATAGAAATCGTCATAGGCAACCAGCAATTACCTTTATAAGCAGACATTTTTCATAAAATGATTGTAGCATGTCCTATAATCTCCTATAAGCATCCATTGACCCAAGCCATTTGTACTGCAACATAGCAAAAGATCTAAACAAGGGAAGTAACTCTGATAGAGATGTAGCAGTTACACCAATCCCTTAATCTTAACCCCTGTTTATAGTACTCATTTAGATAATCACTGAAATGATCCCAATGATTTCCAGTTATTTTGGTAAGAAATATATAAGGGTTACGAAAAACCCAGAGATGTCACCTTCCACACCCACAACTATTGTAAATATAAAATCTACCGGATAAATGAAAAGTACTGCTGCAAATTTGAACATAAATGAAACAATTCAAGGCAATACTGTCCAAGACTAAATAAAATAGTTTTAGGCCTTTCTAATACACGTTTATTGGTTACAAATGTCCGGATACACAAATGCATTTAAGTCCACAACACTAAAATGAAAATATCAAAGATAGGGTGACTACTGAAAAATGAATGTAACTTGGGGATGATCAATTATGGCATTGTGCAACAAATTATTGGAAGTTTCTACATTAGTTTGCTTAATTTTTTTGCAAAAATATAAGTACTATGGAGATTTTATGGGATCTTGATTTGGCATTTCGTCATAGTTATTCAGAATTATACTTAGTGTCCTAGTTTTTATGAGTTAGAAGAAAAGGTGATAAGGAAGGTAATGTGTAATTAAATTCATTGATTTCTGAGTATTTTTATTAAGCTATTTAAGAATTGCTAAAAGAAAGATTGATTGTACTTCAACTGTGTGTTTTCTAAATTTTAAGCTTATAAAAACAACAACATATTTACCAAACATATCATAATATAACACAATAATTATTGAAAAAAAAAAATATGTGACAAGAGTTATATATGTCAAATGTTAAAACATAACTAAGTGCATCTATTAAAACTAAAGCTATATTACAATAAAGTGTATTTGAAATGCATTACCAGTGCTAAAGTATACACATGAAGTAAAGCAGGTGAAAAGATAATTCAAATCAATTAACATAAAGGTACACTAATTTAAAAGTTTAACCAAATTAAGTAATATAGATTCTTAACAGTCATGTAGCACCAACGGAATTACAGTCTTATTATTGTTTGGGTTCCCAACACTGTATTGTTTCATAGTTAATTTGTTCATATTCAAGTCCACGTCATAAAACTATAGCAAATACATTACAAGGAGAGTTGAGCAGTTTGAACTAAATAGCATGACAATGGTTCAAGTCATATGTACACTGTACAATGGTAAAAAGTGTGAAGATATAAAAGTCTAGGTATCAAAGTCCTCCTAATAACTACAGCTAAATAAAAATTATTAAAACAAAATTATAAACTGTTACAACTTTGTTACTTACAATATTTAACTCAAAAATGAATTAACCACTGGTGCACTGCAAGTCAGCTGGAAGACCTTTCCACATAAAGTCTCTCATCCCAAACTTGAACCAATGTGGTGAGAGGCTATGCAGTCAGAAAGTTAGCAAATAAATGAAAATCAGTCCAGAGTTACAACTTATGTCACAGGTTGTGGAATAAAGAAAACAAGCCAAGGTACCCAGGATAGTGACTGCGCCTCAAGCAGCCAACCATCCAGAGAGTGTACAGAGTGTGTATGATGCATAATTAAGGTACTATTACATGGGAATACTACCACACAACACGATCTGTTCTCTGACATCTCCACATATAACTGTATGCACAAGTAAAGTGTCACACTTTAAACAAATCACAGAGTAAAGAATTTACAGACCCTTGTACTAGTCTTGCTCTCAAAAACTGGGAAGTCTCTTTTGTTCAACATAGGTATAGTCAGAGTTGGAAAATTCCACTAATCCGCTCGTCATGACGAGTCAAACTTGTTGCAGGACGAGTTCAAAATTCAAATTGCTTGTCCGACCGGATGAGTAAAAAAAAAAATCACACAAGCCTGAACAGAAGAATTATTCTCCCGTCAGCAGTATCATTCATTTAATTGATTCCTCCAAAGGGTCAAGGCACCTTCAGGGCCACAATCTTACAGGGCATTGGGGACACAGAACCAAGAACATGGCCACTACATCAGAAAGTGATACAAACTAAACTATGTTAAATTGTTAACAGTTTCTTTACTTCAGCTCCTTGCTAGTAATTTAAACTTTGTATTGTAGACCTACTTTATTACACAGAGTTGCTACAAAGTCTGTGTTTATTTAAAATTGTACAAATGCTTTTTGGTTAAATAATTAAACTTCAATAAAGGACGAATAAACCTTTTTATGAAGGACAAGTGAAAAATGTAATTCACTTGTTCTACAGGACGCATTACTTTTTCAAGAATTTTCCAGCCCTGATAGTGTTTCAATTTTTGCTTTTTTAATCCCCTGTTTTTCATAAAATGAAACCCAGTCACCATATTCATTGAAGTGCTAATATGTTTAATTTAACTTGTATGTACTGTTCTGAGGATTTTAAATCATGTAATACTAGGTAAACATTTATGTTCAAGGCTTTAAACAACCTAAAAACATCATATCCTTTTTTTGTAGCCAGACATATAAAATGACAAATTGGTGGCTTCTACAACCTATACAAAACATTTTCAGTCTGCCTCTTACTAAAATTATGCCTCAAAACCAGCTTTATATCCCAGTTTGTGAGATTGAGAAATCAGTCATATATAAGCAAGATGCCCCAGTTTGTGAGATTGAGAAATCAGTCATATATAAGCAAGATGCCCCAGTTTGTGAGATTGAGAAATCAGTCATATATAAGCAAGATGCCCCAGTTTGTGAGATTGAGAAATCAGTCATATATAAGCAAGATGCCCCAGTTTGTGAGATTGAGAAATCAGTCATATATAAGCAAGATGCCCCAGTTTGTGAGACACAGGACAATGGTCTACAGATCCCTAAGAACTGACCATGAAAGCATGTACGTCACAGTCAAAAATAAATTTGTTACACTATCATAGGGTTTCTCCGACACTTTTCCAGGGTTTCCATGACACTTTCATAGGGTTTCTGTGACTATTATGTTTGACAAAGGTGTCAAAGACTGCCTGACAGTGACATGCTTTCTACACAGGAGGGGCTGTTAGAAGCATCCTTCCCTCCAACTGTCGTCCATCTTCTGTGGAGTGTACTGGCGACCAGGGGTGTTTGGAGCGGGTAAACCAGAGATCCTGCAAACATCAAGTCCATTGTTAGGGGAGGCAGATCTTACCTATAACCTACCATCATAGCATATGTTCCCAGACAAAAAAACGTTTGCTTTATCAGATGGCATTCAATATACACATGCCTGACAAGCATGAAGACCAACACTGTTTCTGTCAATTACAACAAAATAGAAGCCAACAAAACTTGTGAGTTTATTATTTATTATGCAGGGAAAATCAACTAAATTTAAAAAGAAACAAAGTAAACTTAAAAATGTACATTAACAAACTGTATATCTTACAAGATAATCTTAAAGGCATTAAATATGTCCTCCCCCCACCGCCTTCAAATAACACCATGCTGGCAATCAAAGTGGGAAAGCTTGTTAAACAATTATTTGCACTTGTTCACATCGACTTACTACACTGCCATTGAACTGCAAGACTATTATTCTTATTCCTTTTCCAGCACCACTGCAACTTGAGGCTGTGTCTAGCCAAGTATGCCTACTCCATCCTCATTACCCTCATCAAATCAATTAACTTCCCACTGTGAAGCCAGAAATGCCATCGCATCCCAATACATTTTATCTTTTAATACCTTTGATCTTTTTTTAACAATAACCAACTATTTTTGTGAACCAGCAATAACTAGAACTATCGCTGAATGCGATTCATACCCCCATCAATGTCCTTGACAAAGCTGGTACAAGGGTAAGATGGGTTCTGCACATTACCCAGTTGGGGTGAACATTTGAGTCAAGTTTGAAGAAAATCCTTCCATTAGTATAGAATTTATAAGGCAGACACAACATATTGTCTAGTATTGATTGTAAGTAAATTAAAAGACTTAAAAAGGGGCATGACTTTGTCAAAATGCAATACAGAATTATGAAACTTGACCTGCATATCTTACTTGTGATACGTCATTTATCTTTTAAGTTTCAAGCAAATACCTGTGCTAATTTCAATATTCAAATACATGTTAAAATTTAAGAATATTTTCTAAGTCAATTTTTGACCTTCAAGTGTGACCTTGACCTTAAACCGGCAAAAGAGTAACATGGGTTCTGCACATCCCCTTGTTGAGGTGAAGATTAAAGAAAATCTTTAAATTAGTGTAGGACTTACAGAGCGGACACAACATAATGTCTAATATGTTTGATATTTGACCTTCAATTGTGACCTTGCCCTTGAGCTGACACATGGGCAACATGGGTTCTGCACATCCCCTTGTTGAGGTGAACATTTCAGCCAAGTTTGAAGAAAATCCTTCAATTGGTATAGGATTTATAGAGCGAACACGATAATGGAGACGGACAGACGGACGGACGGACAAAGCGAATCCATTATAGCCCCCACACACACACATTTTGTGGTGGGGGTATAATAAAATGCAACTGGTCTCATTTAATTTCAAATATGAGTACACCCCTACCTCCTGGGTGCCTGAAGCCCAGACCTGGGGGTTCCGGCACTGCCAGGGCGTGGGATCCCCCGTCTAGGTGTGGGTAGCCCAGACCGCTGTGGGGAGGCCCCGCGGGTGGTCTTCTGGGGCTGTCTCAATCCACTCACGCTTGGCGATGATGGCCGCTGCAGTGGCCCAGCCAATCGGCTACTGAAAACCAAGACTTGACAGGTAAATCACCAAAAATGTTATAAAAATGATATGTATTGCTTAGATACAAAGCGCTAGCCCGACAGCAAAAAACTTCCCAATTTACTAGCCCGATGGCTTTTACGATCAAGACCATTGAACAATCCTTATAATTTCAATTACAAACTTTTGAGCTGCTTATTTCTTTTGGCAAGCTGTCACTTGTATCATAATGGGTTATGCCCACTAAAACTATAGTATGTTTACTGCGCAGGAACCACCCAGTATTCTGGAACATTATGTTTTATACCAAATTAAAATCAGCTGGGCCACAGAACAAAATAGCAGAGAAAATGAAACTGAAATATGTTTCTAGAATGAAACTCGGGAAAAATTCCCTAAAGATGCCGGGCGAATGATACTTAAATGCTGTTTTTTTCTATATTTATCCTTTTTTTAGATTTATTTGTAAATTAAAACATAATTTAATTCAGACTAGTGAATTTTCTTTCGCGCTAGTGAAAATTTCTTACTTACTAGCCCAACGTGCTAGTAAAATTAAATTCTTATTTCTATGACTACACAAGTATCATGATAGTGCACTTACCTGTTATATTTGAGGGATTCTGGGTATCCTGCATCCTCTTGTTGGTAATCATTAAGACTAGAGTCACTGTTATGGTGCTGCGAACGGGGAATCAGCCGTGACACATTAGGCAGGCTACCTCGCAGGTTTGAACCTCCTGCAAAAGGACAACATCAGGTTATCTGTTCAATCTCTTCAATTACAGCTCAAGATAAACAGTAACCCTTATCAACAGTTTATCTGTTTAATCTCTTCAATTACAGCTCTCTTCAATTACAGCTTAAGATAGACAGTAACCCTTATCAAAAGTTTATCAGTTTAATCTCTTTAATTACAGCTCTCTTCAATTACAGCTCAAAATAAATGGTAACCCTTATCAAAAGATTATCAGTTTAATCTTTTCAATTACAGCTCTCTTCAATTACAGCTCTCTTCAATTACAGCTCTCTTAAATTACAGCTAAAAAAAAAAGTAACCCTTATCAAAAGTTTATCAGTTTAATCTCTTCAATTACAGCTCAAGATAAACAGTATAACTTGTCAAAAAGTTATTTAATCTCTTCATTTACAGTCCAATAAAACAGCTTAATGTTTTAAGAAATTATAAAATTTATTAAAAATCTTAAGAGCTAGCTGTCAGATTAAAATGTAGCTCACTCTTTAGATAAGTAATCATTATTGGAACTGAGTTGCTCTTTTAACATGAATCATTAATCTTCATCTACAAGTCATGTTTAACTAGATGCTTTATAGTTGCAAGACTTGAGATAGCCCATAAAATACGGTAGTACTTAGAAACCTTCCTTTCTTTTTCTGGTACACGATCAAGTAACCCTAACAATTTCTTAACTTGCAACCTGCTTAACACAAACTGATCCTAATTAAACAAACACAGAAGATGCAGATCAGCCAAATCCTGCTGGACATTGTCTGGTCTACCTGACTTTCTCCTAACATTCTTTAAGCGTGTCTTATTACTTTGTATAATGTTGTTGAAAACTTAATTAAAAAGACAGTTCAGGTTATTAACAAAGGGATGGGATTTGCCGGCATTTTTGCAGATACTGTGCAGCGACATTTCTATCATTATAGCACAGGGGCACTTATGAGGTGCCCAGGGACTGAACCCGGCCGGTCCATTATACTGACACAGATGAGTCAGGCATAATGCTGTCCCCTTAGCCCCGAGCGTTAGCGTGGAAGCTACTACTACCAATTTTAAAGTCTTTGGTTTGACCCAGCTGGGGTTTGAACCTGCGACCTCCCGATCCGCAGGCTGACGCTCTACCACCTGAGCATCTTTAGAGTTTAGAGCTTCCCTCCTAACACTCGGGACTAAGGGGACAGCATAACGCCTGACTCGTCAGTGCCAGTATAAAATAGCATGGTAACATATAAGGACAGTTCAATACAAATGTCTCTGGAGACAAACAGTACCTGAATGGTTCTGATGTAGATGCTGACTACTGCCATATGGACTGTCTGGAGGACTACTGTTCTCAGAGCCTACAGAGTTGTTGCTGTTCCGCCGCTGTAGACCGTCTGAAACATCAACTTCGGATGTATACTTGCGCACTTCGTAGACATTTTACCAATATGTTTGAAGTGTGTAGAACTTCAAGCCACATGGACTGCCAGGCTTCACTTAGTTTATAACAACATACATACAATACTGACCTACACACCAAAATGTCTACGTTTTTTAAATACATTGCAGCAACACATGGCAAGAGAGACAGAGAGAAAGACAGAGAGAGACAGAGAGAAAGACAGAGAGATACAGAGGGAGAGACATAGACAGAGAGAGACAGAGGGAGTCACTGAGAGAGAGAAAGAGAGAGACAGAAACAGAGAGAGACAGAGAAATACAGAGGGAGAAACAGAGAGAGACAGAAAGAGTCACTGAGAGAGAGAAAGAGAGAGAGAGACAGAGAGACAGAGAGTCGCTGAGAGAGGAAGAGAGAGAGAGTCACTGAGAAAGAGTCAGAGAAAGAGAGAGGGGGAGAGGGGGACAGTCACTGAGAGCCAGAGAGAAAGAGGGAGAGAGCCACTGAGAAAGTCACTGACAGTCAATGAGAAAGAGTGAGAGTCACTGAGAGAGTCACTGAGAGAGAGTCAGAGAGAGAGAGAGAGAGAGGGAAGAGAGAGGGAGAGAGAGAACCAGAGAGAGTAAGAGACAAAGATGGAGAGAGACAGAGAGCGACAGACAGAAAGAGTCTACTGACTGAGTATGAGTGAATACTTAAATGTTTAAATATAATCTCACTTGCATTTATAGGGTCTAGCAAATGGTTTGTGTTCTACTTGCTAAATCTGAAGGGTTTGTTTCAGAGATTTGTTATATACATATACAGCTGTTACAATATCTTTTTTGTGTCCGAGGGTTGTGCTCTAGCTTAGCGGGTTTACATTCGCTTGGAAAAGTCACTTGCAATAACCTTAACTCAGGAAAATAGAAATATATACCAGTACAAGGTAAATGAGTAATTTATGGTCAACCTTTCTCTAGAGGGTACCAATGTGAGTCTTCTCTCTTAAACTGCAAGATAGAGTATGCAAGCCTATAATAATTGTATATATGCAATATAAATGCACATACAGGGAATATTTATTTAAATAAAGGAATCAGTTCACAAAACAACAGAATAAAGCTGGATATATAACAAAATGCTGAACATCTTGAGCAAGAATCTCTCTCTCTCTTTAAAAATAAAATCATGTTTATTACTATAATCAACAGATGCCCTACGATGATTTTCAACATCTGTGCTACAATAAATCTTTACTCTTTCCTCACCACTAGCTGCTCACATCTTGATGGGTACCTGGGTTTATCCCTATTAACAAAATTCTTTTAGAACATATATTTATGGCATAAAAATGGTTTCCAACAGCAGGAAGTTCAAATAACAGAAGGTGACGAAATCATCAGAAAGATTTAACATGGTGTTTTCACAAGTTAGCAATGCAGGACAAGTATATGAAGTCTTTTCTGATGTTTCAGTTAATGTTAGTAAACTGTTTAATGTCTATTTAACCCAAAGTAATTAGGGAAAGATTTATAAATGAAAAATAGTGGCTTTTTATCACTATTTTAAGCATTTATAGAGTAATTTGAGGACGATGGTGTTTCTAGTTAACACCACAATAACTGCTTACATAAATCAACTAAATATAAAATTAATAATTTCATTCATATGAATGGAATATAATCACAATTATATCAAAAGAAGATGCATGAAACAAAATTTATGTGAATATGAAGTTTCATAGATATTATTAAAAGAAAAACCAAAACCAGCTTTTTGGTGGATGAAGACCCTAGACACATGTCAGCTGGAAGACCTTCTCACTTTAAGACCTTTGCCCCGAACGGGTCTCGAACCCACGCCATGAGAGGCTAAGGCAGTCTTTGATAGCAGCGTTGATATGAAATAATACATGGTGGCAAAGCAAAGCAGTTGCACAATAATGACAAACTTATATATCATATAGCACAAACACAAAATTTAAATGCTGATAAAAGTGTGTGTTTTTTTCTTCAGATTTGCCTTAAAAACATGTATATGCACACAGAGACAAAACTGATAAATACTCGACAGGTTCCTAAGGTGAAATTAATGAAAAATATCTATTCAATTATTTGCAGACGTCTGACATTCCAGCATATTTCCCCAGACACTATTAATACAGCATATATAGTGTTGTCTTTTATTTCTCCAAACTATACACAATGTTTAAGACAACTTTACCCAAAAAAATATTTCTATTAGAATTGTACAAGTAATGTTGCTGTTGTTTTCATGACTGTATAGTGGCACTTAGGAATTTGTTGTATTTCTAATAGAAACTAGACAAATGTATGCATATTTAAACAGATATCATATGCATTCAAAATAAGCTGTCCTTCGAGTTCTACACTGCCATCAACAATGTAATAATAACATGCAAGTTCAACATGTCCCTGCATTTTCCTGTGACATCCATAGTTTTACCAGCACAATAAGACATGCTTCTAGTAGATGTTGTATTAGTGGTTAGTGTATAAATACTTGTTTCACCTTTTCCATTACATGCTGTTAATAGCTAAACAATATTGATACAGTGGAACTCATGAGTAACATGCACTTAGTATTGACATTTGTACATCATGTCAGCAAAGATAACAAAGAATATTTCCAAAAGCTATATTTGATAGTAAGTCAAGTGCTTTCTTAAATATAAAAATTGAAATTCTAATTTTATTACAAAACTCTAATTTTATTACAGTCTGTTGAAATTGTCATTGATTCTAGAGTATTAAGTTTCTCTCGGTGACATACCGTACTTTCTCACTTGTAGGACTATTCGCTTATAAGACGGAACCCCTACTTCACTTGTGAAATTGCCGTTTCTGCTTCGACCCTCTTTTAAGATATAGTAAAAAAAATATGAAAAGGAGTGTTGACCAGTTGTGCTTTCTCAAAAAAAAAGTTAACTGATGAACAGTGACTGCAATTTTCACATGTTGCAATATGTATCTAGTCTTAGATCCACGAACATCCTGTAAGACATGGTGGCATGACATTAAATTCTTTGATCTACGTCACCAAGTCTGGCATGACAGTACATGATATATCAGGGAACAGTGCACTGTCCTTGTGTACATGCTGCTAATCAATAATTTCATGGAGAAATGTAATCAGTAGCTGCTTATCAAGACATATCATTCACACCCTCACTGTCAAACTGCTCTGATCAATATCACCTTGACAACAGCATATCTCCGAGTCAGTCGACTTGACCTTTCTAATGGGGCATGTCTACATAGAAACACCAAGTAAATTACAGCTTGGTGTAACTGGCAGACTGATGTTTAAAGTTAGTTTCAGTGTTAACAAATGGATAGTAAGCCATGTTTCTTGCAGAACAAACTTAAGGGAAATGTATGAGAGATAGTTAATTGTTGACCGACAGACTTCAAAGGACAATTAAGGTAAATCATTGGCAGTATATAATGACAGCATGTAGGGTCATTGCATAAGTTTATGCAGTCTGTTTTAGCACCAAAATATGAAAAATACTTGCCAGGTCACTAGACCCAGTCTGTAAAATGAGCCCCACTCTTTGAACATGAAATTTTGAAAAAAAAATCCCAGTCTTATAAGTGAGAAAATATGGTAACAGCATTCTTAAGTAAAGTAAAAAGATATCTGTCCACAAGAAAAGAAACTGTCAACTATTGACTATGACCATTGTTGCATTGTTCAAAGCTTAAGAAGCACTGTAAATTTCTTTTTATTTAATTAATAATGTTATAAAAAGATGATTTACCATCTTTTATAACAAACTTTTTGAGCACATATCTATACTGACATACCATGATTTATATATATATATATGAACATACATGTGAACTCTTAACACTTTTGGAGGGAGACTCCCACTTTTTTAAGGTACAAAATTCTTTGATTCTTTGAAAATGAGGGGTGATTTACAAATTTTCAGAATACTCCCATGTTGACAAACGAGAAAGATGTATACATATATAATCCCACAATACATTATCAGCAAAGTACATAAATAGCAAAAAATTACCAACATGATGCAGAACTACAGTGCATGCTTCATGCTGCAACAACATTAATATCCTTACCGATGGGACTTGACCTATTCGAGTCAGCAGACGATGCACTTGCGGCATCGTTACTATTGGACACATTAGGAAGGGGTCTTGACCTAAATCCTGAAGGTCAAAGATGGGTGGGAGAACAGAGGTCAGTTTCTTAAGCCAGTCCAGAGGCAGTATGTACATAAACAAACACTGAATATATATGCATCTACATGTATCTTATGTACAGCAGGAGTTTATGCATTTCTATGAAGACATAATAATTTGGCATGCAAAAGTAAGTACAATCATGTGTTTATAGACCTGTGCTATAACATCATAAGGAAAAAAATCAAGTTATCAGAAAACACTGGAAATTTAGTCAAGCAAGCCAGCGTAATCTACTCAATCAGACAGATTTGGCTGGATTGACACAGATTTCTGCTGGACTAAGGCCATGATCTACTGCCTTTTATCAAATACTGGCCTTATCCATCTAAGCTTTTATCAAGTTTCTAAAAATATCCAGTTCAATATTGATGTAAAGCTAAGCCATTAATATTTCTGTTTTACCAGACAAATTTGCCTCTTTAAATGCCTCTTTTGAAGTATTTTAGACACAAAGTTATTTGTGCTTAAATAAATACAACAACAGTACATAGTCTTTACTTTATTCACTGCTGCTCTTGTAATAATAGGACAATTGCATGTGCGTATACCTCTCCGTGGTGATGTCTGTGCCATGCTCTGTCTCAGACTCTCCTCCTGTTGTTTGGCCAGGTTCTCTATATCCGCTACATTGGGGTGATGTATGGCTTCCACATTCTCCTTGCTCTCCTCTCCGTTCATGGCAGCACCATCAACCATCATCTCCTTCGCTCTCTTGGGTCGGGTGAATGTACCAGTGTTGATTTTACCAGCTGTGGAGGAAACGAAAGAATTTTTTGTCAAATCATCATTTTTGCTTCAAACAGTGTTAGATGTAAAACCTAGACCAGAGAGGCAGTAAAGATACAAGCATCCATTTCTTTTTTATGTCGAATATCCCTGAATACATCTGCATCCCTCATAAGGTCGTATTCATAAAAAATCTTAGTTATGTTTGTTTGTTTATTGAGTTTATCATCCCACTAACAGTATTACAGTTATCTGAAGATGGTGTTCACTTGAAGCAAATATAGTGCTGCCTTCACTGTGTATAGCTTGCCGTGATCACCTGCGTGCCACCATACCCAGTCACATTATCCTGACACTTGGCCAACCAGTCGTGGAACTACCCTTATATTTGCTTGAGTATAAGCAAGGGAGCAATACCATTGCCATTTTTACGACTTTGGTATGTCGCGGTCCGGGATCGAACCAGGGGCCATCCCGTACCTGGAGCCGATACTCTACCGTTTGTGCTACCAGTCTTAGTTATATTTTCTGACTTAAATTTCCTTAAGTATGGAAAAATCATACAAAATTTCTTTAGCCCATATTCACCAACCATTCTAAAGTTTAAGTCATGACTTAAGCTCAAGAATTGGTTTTCATATTAACAAAAATAATCATTCTTATAAGGTTTAAATGTGGTTTTAAGCTCAAAGTAGCAAAGATAAAGTATCTTGCAAAAATACAGACATGTAGCTAAAAACATAATGAATATACTCAGTGCTCCAGATAAGCACCATTTTATCGTTTTAACTTATTTATTTTGATGTAAAACAAATTGAAATTAAAATCTTATCATACTAAAACGAATTGGGTAAGATTTACAATCGATTTCTTCATCGTTTTGTTTACAGTAAAGTTTATCAAGGCAGAAATATACACACCGGTTGAGGCAATACTTACATGGTAAAAGATACGGGTGCACTGTTTAATCGATTACATATGAATTTAGGAGTCAAATCAGAGGTATTCCACATGTGCTAGGGTAAAAATCACCCTGTATGATAAGTGCAATGGCTGCTTCTAAGAAATTGGTTGGATATTTAAAAAAAAATTGTAGTGACAACTAATTGACCAAAAAATTATCTGGAGCACTGGATATTGTTGACTGAAATCCATGGCTTGAGCAATTCTTACTTAAAAATGGCTGGTGAATACTGAATGAAATGGTTTTATGAATGAAATTTAATATAAAACAGGGCTTTTTCAGGGGTTTTTGGGAAAAGGCCCCGGCCCAAATTGGGAATTTTTGACGCGTTAAATAGTCAAATTTGGGAAAAAATGTATCGACAAATCAAACCAATTGGGGAATTTCAACGTTTATTTTTCTGCTTTATAGCTTAATCTGCCTTGCTTTTGTGCCCCTGAAAGTGTTACAGAGCTCTTCCAGAGTTTGTTCATAAAGCTCTGCAAGGCCTTCAATACAGATTCTCATTAAATTGGAGAGTTTTTCCTGGCCAAGGGAGCTTCTCAAAGAAGTGCATAGTAGGTTTATGGTGCTGAACCCTCTCTCCACAGCTTTTGTGCTGGATGGTATTATAATCATCATCTACAGAATTTGGTAGATTTAAGATCGCGTAGAATTTACTATTGTACGTCATGTTTTGTCACTATATTTCGCGGGTCAATATAAAAGCCGGTACTGCATGTACCGTTTTTGCTTCATAACTCCTTTCAGTTTTATACGCAGTCAAACAGTTATGGCGAAAATACTTTTGTTTATGAAGTAAAAAATAATTCCTGCGAATTTTCAAACCGTATATTGATTACAAAGTTATCTGGAATGGCTCCGTTACGCATCTTCAACTTGTGTTACGGTATACGGCTGGGTAAGTGTCTATGTTTTCACTGGTTACATTCATACATAAATTCACGGAAAGTAGTTTTCACAGATCACCGATCAAAAGTAAACAAACGATTCGCTTACTTGGAAAAGTCTCTTGATTTTATGGTTTCTTGGTTATTTATTTTTTTAAAGGTAAAAGGCATTTCGGTTCAAATGGGAATTAATTTTTTGAGATTGGGAATATTTTTCTTGAAATTGGGAAAAATGGTCGCTATTTGGCATTGGGAACGGGGCCGAATATCGGCCCTGTGAGACAGGCTGAAAAAGCCCTGTAAAAATATCAAGATCTAAGAAAAGTTCATAGTTTAAGTCTTGAAAAATTACTAAGATTCATAGTGAATACAACTCCCGACATGTTACATCAATTTAACATGCATACAAAGCAACCAATATCATGAAAAATGAAAAAAGAAAACAGTATCTCCCAGACTGAACCATATTACTTATTATTTATTTAAGACTAATAATTTAATCTGCTGTCACTACGAATAGATATAGTAACCTTTATGGCAGTTACCTGGAAGACTTGCACGTACTGCAGGTGAGAGCCGTGCACTAGGTGACATGATCCGCGGAGAGGGGGGAGTGGCACTATCTGCTGACAAGCTCATGGCCACAGGGTTGGCCTGGGGAGGTGTAGTGTAATTCTGGAAAGCTGGTGTACTGCTACTGCGGCTCACTATAATATAGGAACAAAAATTTTGTGTTTAAAGCATTCTAAAACATGGGTAACACTTCATTGAGATCATTGTGACATTTTTATTATGCTCCTGTGGATACTCATACACTGGACTTTTATTGTTTTGAATAAATTTTTTATTGTTTGCAAACTTATTTCAAATTATTCAATTTTTGAGATAAGTGTCAAACCAGAACATAATTATATGTTGGGTTCTCATGACAAAGCATATCTGTTATTAAAAGAAGAATATGCTAACTTTGAATTAAAAGTTGAAAATTTATTTCTATTTTTAGTTCTCCTTGGATTGATAAACTAAAATTATACTAACAGTTTCACATTTTAATTTTCACATTTTATTCATTATTTGAGTACATGGTACTTACTTCGTGCCACTTCATCGAGTTTGAATTTGAGACATTTTCGTGCTGACTGAATGTCAGGGCTGGGATTGTCAAAATCTAACCTGACCCACTTGTATGGACTCATTCTATTTTGTTGTGGTGTAGGAGGTCTTGGTGATGTATACAACCTGCAAAATAAAATTCATCCCAATTGTAGTGTAATTCATTTTAATTATTGTAGATATCCCTCTCTGGGGCATCTTTGTACAGGGTGAAATTACAAAGTGTTTTTCAGAACATGTGCCAGTAAAAATGATAAAAACACATTGACTGGCAATTCCATTCTTTTAACTTATCCTCTCTTAAAGGAGGAAGCCGACAGTTTGCCTAAATCTAATACATGTAACAACATCTTAAACCTGTTCTGGGGAATTGTGTGCAATTGCTACAACCAGAAATACTTTAGTTTAAGTTAATGTTGTTTATAATGATATACCAACTGTAAGACAGTACAAATAAAAAAATGTCACATTAAATGCAACTATTTCTAAATCTTTAAATAAGGCAGATGGAGATTTCAGCTAAAAATAGAAATTGACGGCCGAGTTTATTATGCAGCTGATCATGTAACGTGATCTTAGAAGTAGTCACATGGTTTTCTTTGTTTAAACATTTTTAAGTGTGCAGCGTGGCTTGGTTAGGAAATACATTTTTATAATGACAGGTTTAGTATCTTGCGTTACTTTTCACATGGATGTTGGACACCAATAATCCTTATTTCATGGGATCTATTCAGGAAGCAATAATTTAATGACTGCATAAGAAAAAAAGGGTCCAAACTGTTGGATACCACCTTTAAAGGCCTCAATGCTGACTGCTGTGGCTAAGTGCTCTGGAACCTAATTTCACAGACGGACTGCCGAGGGTACAAAGGAAAACTTCATGTCATCTGCACGGCAGAATGAGACATGGAATAATAATAATCTCCGTACCATGACCGCCACATGTAAGGGGATGAAAGTACTGGGCAGCTGGGATGGCTTTTAGGTTACGTATGATTATGTAGAACACCACAAGCTTGGAGTATGATCAGCGACATTGCAATCTGGGCCAGCCTAGGTTTGTCATTGTTGCAGTGGTGCTGTTGGTCTTGTAATCTCCCTTCACAAATCGGGCAGTTCACAGTTACATAGCTTCCTTGATGCTTGTGGTGATGTATGACAAGTGTTTTGTATGACTGAGTTTTAATGTCTACCTTGAAGCTTTTAAGGTTTCTTGGTAGAAATTCTAAGGTGGTGTTGGCTTTCTTAGTGGTGGAGTCTCTGTGTGTATTTCATGAAAATTTGTTGTCCAGTGATCAAAATTAGTACTAGCTCAACAGCAAAATACTTGTAGATTTTCTCTCAGTCTAGAAAAAAATACCAATTTACTAGCCCGACGGCTTTTAAGAACCAGATAGTTGAACAATCATTATAATTTCATTTACAATTTGCAAAAAAACTTTTGAGCTGCTTATTTTATTCGGCAAGCTGTCGCTTGTATCATAAACTTGTTATGCCAACTGAAATATAATATGTTTACTGCACAGGAACCACTCGGTATGCTGGTTCCCGCATGGTACATAATATTCTATACCAAATTAAAATCAGCTGGGCCACAGAACAAAATGGCAGAAAAATGAAACATGAAATATGTTTCTGGTGCAAAACCCAGGAAAAAATTCCCTGAAGTTGCCGGGCGAATGATACTTAAAAGGTGTTTTTTTTTATATTTATAATCGGAATTTACATGACCTTGAGTAACGCAGTTATTATTTAGTATCATGCTAAAACTGACCAATCGGAATTTGCATGACCCTGGGTAGTGCATTAATCTTTTAGCATCATGCTAAAACGGGCCAATCGGAATTTGCATGACCCTGGGTAGTGCAACTTTTATTTAGCCTCATGCTTAAACGAACCAATCGTATTTTACACGACCCTGGGTCATGCAATACAGTCCACCATCATGCTGAAACGACCAATCGGAATTTGCGTGACCCTGTATCATGCATTTTATTTCCAGACTCATACTAAAAGATTTAGACTGATACTTAAATAGCATTTGTCTGATGCAGGGTCATGCAACTCCGCACCAAAAGGTTGAAAGTATCTTTAAGCCTGTTGCAGCATAATACTCATGGTTTTAGCATGAGTCTAAAAAATCAATTGTCATGACCCTGTATCATGCTAAAAGTTTAAGCATGATGCTGAAAGTTTTAGCATGATACAGGGTCATGCAAAAAAGACCCTTAATGTATGCCATATTGATGTGTTCTTTTTGGGTCTAATGCTGATGACAGGTCACTGTTTTGCTAAAATGAGTTGGCCTTTTTCGGGAAAATGTGTGACTTGTCAGAAAAGATAGTCAAGATCTTTCTTTATTTAGGGTGTAAAGAAACGACTAGTTGGGTTAACTTATCTTTGTGTCCATGTTAAGAGTCACTAAAGCAGGGTTCACAATAGGATTTTGAAATCAGGTGCCCTGGAACTCCCGGTCCAGATAAAAGTTGCAGCACACACTGTGTGCAAGTGCAAGCACACAGGCTCAAGCATTTATATTTTAAATGTGTTTAGATATGTATTTTGTCAAGGCCAGATAAAGCAATAATCAAACAATATTCACTGGAGGTTAATTTTTTTAAATGTTAACAGTAAGACAACAGTACAGTTTGATACATGAATGAGAGAAAGCAGTTTTAGTCATTAAAAGTTACAAAATCATTATGTTATGTACCTAATGAAAACACATTTAACTTTTATGCCTCAAAAGGAAATGCGTACAGTTGATGCAGTGAGCAAATAAGTTGGGAACCCAGTTCAATTGGTTCTCGCAAAGGACAGCAGCATTATGCATAACAAAGAAGGAAGTTCAGTCTACTGCCTGGGTAAGTACAGGAAGTTTCTTATAACACACATGTAAATGGATATGTTCTGTTTGTTTGTTTGTTTATTGGGTTTATCGTCCCACCAACAGTATTTCAGTTATCTGGAGACGGTGTCCACTTAAAGCAGACATAGTGCTGCCTTCACTATGTATAGCATGCCGTGAACACCCATCATGATACCACACCCAGTCACATTATCCTGACACCGGACCAACCAGTCGTGGAATTGCCCTTGCCCCTTATATTTGCTTGATAGTTAGCAAAGGAGCTATACCACTACCATTTTTTTAACGACTTTGATATGCCGTGGCTCAAGATCGAACCCGGGGCCTCTCGTACCTAGAGCCGTGTAAATGGATATATTGTACATGTACAGGGATCATCCTAGGGAGAAATTTTAGGCAGAAGTGACTTCTCCCTTCACGGGAATTAGGGAGAAGTGGAAGAATTTAGGGAGAAGAGTACTGCGTTTTATGTTAACTTACCATACCATGTGTAGTTGTTGGTGTATTTTAAGTTGTTTATATATCTTTATTAGTTTAATTAAAGGTGTATGTGTCGTTTTGTTGCATTTGTTGTCTGTACTTATCCAAGGAAACAACAATATGCCATTTAATATGTACATCTTTCTTCATGCTAAACTCATCTTTAGTATAATCTAATTCTGTTGATTTGTAGCCAGCTAGTTGCTTTGCCATTCCAATATTCATTCCCCTTTTACATGTTTTTACATATCTATGAACTGACTTCACTACAACAACAAAGCAACATCTGAACAGTTTGAGAACTTTAATAATATAACATTTTTACACCATCCAACAAAAAAATGCACTTATTTACTTGATAATTTACTTACATGCTGCATGACGATCATGATTTGTTGTTTTGGCTGGTGTTTCATGCCCACGTGCATAGGGGTTTTCAAACTTTGCTATTCTGCACAAAGTGCAGTGCCATTACCCCTTGTCGTCTTTCACATACCAGTCATAGTTTAATTGTGAGTTTAGTTTTTTAAATGATCTCTTTGGCAAGTCGGTCTCGTCAATTTTACGTTTTTTACTAGGGGTTACCCCCTGTAGCCAAGACGTGTTAAAACATATCAATTAACATCGTTAAATTGTCACCGTTAAAATAATATTACTTCTCAAAACTGACATCACTCCAAAACCTATTATAAATGTAAGAATCGATCTTGGCCACTCAATAACGCATATTTCCCAACTAAATATATCTAAAGGCACCATCAGGCAAGACAACAAGAACCTGGTTTATAGTACAAAATGTACTGTGTCAAAGTGTAGTCTGTGCCCAAAACTTATTTTGAAATACCAAAACGTCAAACAAGCTTTTTTTAGCTATAATTTCAACCATTCAAGAAACAAGTACATCTTACGTATATACAATCAATCGATTTGCCGTATTAGTGTGCATGGTTCTAAATCGCTGTCAAATTAAATAATACTCGGACGCACAGCTTCTTTGCGGTAATCACGCCTTTTGGTGGCCCAATCAAGTAATTATACAATGCCTACAGTCGTCCTTAATTGCTTCCGATGCATCAGGATGCTACAAACATGATTTAAGAGTAAACAGATGCCGATCAATTAAGATTTATTACTTTTCTACACCTCTGTCAAAACGCCATATTTAAAATTAGCCGCGCACACGAGCAAATGTGTCATCGGCAGAATTAGAGCACCTATTTCCTATTAATTATGCAGGCTCCGCCTACTGTATTGTTTTTCTCCTAGCAGAAGGTAATCGATGCGTGTGTGTGTGTTTGTGTGTGCATGTATGAATCTGTTCTCATTAATATGCAGACTCCGCCCGTTGTCGTCTTTTGACCGCCGCACGGATAGAAATGACCCCCGCCGCTTTATTGATGTGCGTCAGTTAGGGGTATTTCCGAATTTTCGTGCGTCAAAACCCGGGAGCTCTGGTCAACCAAACACCCTGTGTGTACAATCAAAATTGAAGGCGATTTCGATTTCGCTTTTATGTATGAAATAGGCGAAGTGAGCGACTGCAGGGCAACGATTTCGCCCGAATCGCCCGGTATGATGATCCCTGCATGTACTTACAGTACAATTTCGAAGTTTAGTCTATATAGCCAATGCCTGCACCCACACATGTCTGTGGCAAAATTAAAGTGAACATACACTTCTAGCCTAATTAAATATGAGTACATCAGACAAAAATATGCATACAAATATACAGATTTAGTCTTTTCCGAGATCTCTGTAAATCAAGCCTTGTGACCTGAAAAACAAACTGCAAATAAATTAAATAACACATCAATACAATAATAATTAATGAACAAGTAAGTTTATGAAAGCCTGCCTTTACTGCTTTAGTTTTTCATCTTCCTTTCTCAACAGTTCTAAATATCCATGGTTCAACTTGATTATATACCTGGTTTAAAAATCCACTTAAGTGGGTTCCCTAGCCCTTTTCAGTGTGGTGCTGTGCCATGCCCTTCTTTTGAGTAGCAGCAGTTCACAATGCTGCCCATATCTTGACCATATTCCAGTTTCTGCATTGCAGAAGTATTTCGTTTTTTTACCGGACCTGGTAGCGCAATCGGTAGAGCGTCGGCTGCAGGTACGGGAGGCCCCGGGTTCGATCCCGGGCCGCGACATACCAAAGTCGTTAAAAATGGTAGTGGTATAGCTCCCTTGCTAACGATCATGCAAATATAAGGGTAGTTCAACGCCTGGTTGGCCCGGTGTCAGGATAATGTGACTGGGTGTGGTATCATGCCAGGTGTTCACGGCATGCTATACACAGTGAAGGCAGCACTATATCTGCTTCAAGTGGACACCGTCTCCAGATAACTGAAATACTGTTGGTGGGACGATAAACCCAATAAAACAATACTTCGTTTTAGGCATCATCAGATGCCTCTATAAGCAGACGTAAGTGAGGTGTTACCAAGATGCCTTGATATCATCAAGATATCTTACCATTAAAAAAAATCTATTATAGTATTCTGACTATTCACTTACCAGCTGTCTTCAGAATCTTCATTGCTAAATTTGTCAACGTCGATCAACTCCGTTGATTCTAAATAATTTGCATTGTTTGTAGCCGGTTTATCAATTAATCTATCAATGTCTGGGTGTTGTTTCCTGGTGTTATAGAATACACTGTTGTTAACACTTTGTTTTAAAATGTCATTTGTGCTGTATTCGCTCCCGAGTTTTTGTTTGCTTCGCAAAACTTCATTTTGTGTCTCTAGCTTTTTCACTAAATCTTTCAGTTTTTCAACTTCAGCCTGTGGGTCTACCACATTTTCACTGTAATCCATGATTGAAGTCATCGTCTACTGTTTTTCCAAATGTCGCAAATTACGATTTTGTGAAAAAGAGTGACATTTTTATCCATGACAAACTTATCCGGATATTTTGGTGGCCATTTTGGATTTTAACCGAGCATGCGCACACTGACATATTACTCACTTCCGCTAAGACACTAAGGAGGCACTTCACTAATTTCTTGAGAATTGCATTCGGAAGACCGCTTGATAACCCAAAACAACATATACCTGATTAATTGCATTGATTTAAAGCACGTTAAATTGCGTATTTAATTATTATAAATTCACAAATGAACACAACATAACGCTTCGTGCTCGACAGACAACACAGATATTTATCATTGCTTTATTTATAATTGTATATTAATTGTAAATAGGTACGTTTTGACTTATTTTTCAGTAGAATTTGACTTCTATTTGTGTACGCCCAGAGATGTACGGGTACGTTTTAGTTCGGGTACGTTTTGACCTGTTCTTTTTAATGGTAATTTCGTTATTGCGCAATCCAACCGGAAGTCACGGCTGCAGAAAAAGGATTATGGGAACGCAATAGAGAAGGTTGGTGTTGGTTGTCTACCGGGTTTTCTTGTAAAAACAAAATTGTAAATACCTCCTCAAATTTTGATGATTTTTAATTAACGATGCACATGTCATTCGCTTGTACACTTTGCCAAAAGTTGAAGCTTGTTTAGGGAGAAAATGTGTGAAATATAAGGAAATATTGACCGATACCTTAATGGTAAAATGCACATGCGATAGGTCTGTATTCTAACGATTCGCCACAATAACGATTCGCCACATAACGATTCGATACAGATGAGTAACGATTCCCCACAGTAGTAAAATGATTGGCAACAGGTGTGACAAATGATATTGTTACGGAAGATACTTGCTTAATAACTTGTTATTTGGCACTTACTTTAATTTCGCCTAGTTCCACTCAGATACATCTCGAACAGAACATGAACGAGGAGCTGGCGTTTTGTGGATATCCGATATGTGATGCTGATGAGGATGTCCGTTAATTGATATGAAATTGTGATACTTGGCTCAAATTGATTTGTTTACAACAAGTGTTTAACAATGATAACCAAAGTCATTAAATTGACAAACTGCAAACATTCCCTTCAAATAAAAGGATTTCTTCGAGAATAATTAAAATGAGCCTGTCCCTTAATTGAAAAACTGCAAACATTTGTTTCTGATTAAAGGAATTTTTCGGGGACAATTAACAGGAGTCTGTCCAGCAATTGACAAACTTTAAACATAACAAACGTTTAACGATGATAACTCTCCCTTAGAAAGATGCTGACATGTTGAGAAAGTGTGAATAACTTTCTTGATTGGGAGGACAAAAGTACATATGGTTCAAGAAAATCGTAAATGTTCACAAATATTGTCCTCACAATAATCAACATAATTGTTCATCTGTGGTGAATTGTTATACAATTGTGGCAAATTGTTACTAATTTGATTGGTCAAGGTGCCATTCATAATTGTAATTTGAAGGAATATAAGCATGATGCTGAAGAGAGAAAAACAAATATGCATAACTGATCAAAGAGGATGTTGCTTAGAACTTTATCCGCTTTTTATTATTCATATTTTGTAATTAGTTAAGGATGATAAGAAAGTTTTACTGTGATCTTCAATTAGAGGTCATTGAGTATGAGTTCATCATTGCATGCATGCTGAGCAATTTTTATTTTTGTTTGTTGTTGTTGGAACTAGTTTAATAAGGGTCTACTCGCCCTGTTGAGGGCTTTTTCATGACCCCGCCATGTTGCCCATGCATGGCTTAAATGTTATATTCCAAAAATATCGCCTAAAGAGGGCCCTAATTAGGTACCTAGTTTATGTACCCATTTACTGGAAAAATGGTTTAATTTGGTATTTTGGGATCTTAAAGGGGATTGAGCATGTTTTGAGTGAATATTTGTTTATTTACTTCAAAATGTTTTATGTCCTTGAATGAACCTTGCTCTTTATTTCTTACCCAGGTTTATCTGCTTATGAGGTGGACTACTTAATATCCAGGAAGATTACTCTGCAAGCATTAGGTTGTTGTTGGTCTTGGTACATCTGTGTTGTCTCTTTTTTTAGATTAGAAGTTTGTTGAGTGAATGCCATTGAGTATGGTCCCTGCTCAATGACTAGACACACCAGCTAGTTTGAGATCATTGTCAACAGATTGTCACCATGAATTTTGGTTGTATCATGTTTGGCCTGTGGACCGTGTCATCCTTATGGCAATACCATTTGTAGAGGATTGTTGCTTGGCTGGCAGGGCATGCAACTAATCCAACATTGGGCTAAGTTGTTTCTCAGTGTAAGGCCAGTTATTTCACCAATGTCTCTGCATCATTAACCAAGTTTCACAACTGTAGAGGACAACATATCATAACATAGCTCACGAATATCAATTTCAAACTTAACAGCATTATAAATCACTCACAGAATTTTCACCAGGTTGACATGTAATTTGTTTCCATACAGCAGCATTGCTACAGTTACTGAAACAATTGTTTTCAGCATTTTTCTTCACCCTTTTGTGAACAGATCCATTTTCATCTGAAGAATTTTGGCATTGTGCATTTGTGTAGATTGCAAAAAAGAAGTCATGACACCAAACAAATTATGAATTTCAATTAGCTGCAGTAACTTGATTTTATCTTCTTACTAATAAATACTGCCTTGGCAGATCCCATTTTCACAGTAATCCCATTGTCTCTTACCATTATTTCACCATAAAACATTGAACAATATCCAGTAGCCGAAGGAAGCTGTTTTGAATGCTAATTTCTTTTTTTGGCTAAATGCTAAATTGCCCCTATTTACATTGCTCTACAGCAGATTGTGAAGATTAAAATGGCAAAAAATTGAAAAGAACATATTAATAAAAAAAATTGTTAGAATATTTACATTTTGTAACTGTGAAGGGTCAAGTCAAGATAGCAAATGGAACTGTAGTCAGTTTGAATTTGTCTCTTTACTGAACCCATTCTAACCAGGGAAATAAACCTACTGAGGAAATCATATCTTCTGACCTCTAAGACAGCATCATTGTCAGGCAGCGGATATGAGCATGTGTGGTAGGGTAAGCAGCTGTAAAAGAGTTGTTGAGAGTGGGCCGACTGGAGCATCTGTGGTACCAGTGATTGCAGTGTGCATTTTATAGAGTTGGCATCAGTTCCTAGATTGCAGACAGCACAAGAATATTTGCCTCATTCCACTGAAATGGTTTCTTCTGTGTTTTATACAAGTAGCTTTGTCTTGGTCATGTTGACTTTTAGTCCACCTCCCTCCAGTGTGGATCTCCAGTAGTTGCATGATTAATGTTTATTCTTCGTTTTTGAACTCAGTTTCTAGATCAAGAAACACTCACCAGTTCAGCCTCAAAGTTTATAAAATTCACAAAAAATGTGAAATTTAGTCAGCACTGGCGATCGGACATATGTTAATTTTAATGACAGAAATGTGTTACATCTTACTTATGTTTCTGTAGAGGAGAAACAGATCATCGATCATAGACTTTGATGCCATGAAGTCGAACTGTTGTGGCAGGAGTTGGTTGATGATACATTTGATCGCTTTCATCCCATGTTCAAGAATCAGTAGACTTCTGTAGTTATGTGAGAGCATCTCTCTTGGCTTTGTAGGTTTGAATCCTTAGGCCATATTAGGGGTGTAGCAATATACCATAGGGTGGTATATCATGGTTCTGTTTTCACAGATCATGGGTCACTTCTCAAGACTAAGGGTATGAACCGTGGATCAAGATTTAGACTATTATGACAATGTTTGTAACACTTAACTTTGATGCTTGCTCACATTTTACAAACGGCCATTGTATATCTTCCATAATTATTTCCCCTGGTTGTCGCTTCACGTTATCTGTAGCTTTACAGTTGTGTATAATTTTGATCCACTGTGTGAGTGAACAATTATCCACTACTGCATTGCCACATATGATATTGCATTTAATATAAAATTAGTTCATCTCCGCCAAGTCTTATGTCAAAGATATGGACACGTTTGGGGTTCCAAACAAAAGAAAATGTTGGGGTTTTATCTAACATTCCAGCCGTAACAACCTGATGCCATTGTTTCTCAATTGTTTCATACAAAGCACTAACTACTTACTAGCTGATGGGGCACCTGTGGCATAGTGGTAGAGTCGTCAACTTGTGACTTTTCTTACCACTTAGCCTCTCACCACCTGGGTTCTCCCCAGACATTTGTTTGGGATCTTCCTCTACCAAAATAGCTGGACATTGCTATAATGATCATAATTGGTCGCTGGAATGTATTTCAAAACAAACTTACTAGCTGACTGTGTTGATTCTTCATATTGTTAATTAACTTTGTCTTGTTTTCTTTGATAATGTACCAATTGTTATATTTACATTGTGACAGACATTTAGAATTTAAAATAAAGATATGATCATATTTGAAGAAATATTATATTACATTTCATTTTTAAAACCTAGCTTATTTAAATTTTAGGTTAATCTATTTGTTAAATCTTTTAATATGTGGATAACATTTTATGTCATACATTCTGATTATTGACTGATAAGTTCTTAGTTTCACTAAATAGCTATGCTAACATATTGTTAAATATAAGTCAATTTGTAATATCATATCTTTGTGACAAGCAAAAAAAGCATCCTTAGTACCAAAATATGATTACTGCAATATGTCACGTATCATGTGGTTTATATCGTGAATATATATCATGCCGTCAATGAAGCGTTATCGTTTTACCCACAGGCCATGTTGCCATTACGGTGGTATACCGTAAGTGTTTTGGTGTAGAGATTGTCATTTTAGAAGTTTCCTAAGCTGTGGTAAGGTTTTTAAGCGTTTTTAGGCAATGTTTTACATTCCTTGTCAAGAAGCTAAGCATTCTGTGATTTACTCTAAATAGTGATTACATTTTCTGTTATCACTGAATTCTACTCTCAGCACTTTCTTAAAATTAATGCCGTCAAGAGTACAGCAGTTTCACCAATCAATTTCTCCCTCAGTAAAAATTGGCACTTAAGAAAGTCTTGCACTCTTGGTGTTCTGTTGTTGAGTGAAATGTTTAGTTGTTCTAATGTTGGATTTTGAGTCTCTCTAGTATGCCCCAACCAGAATCTATACTTTCTTTGATGTTGTGACATTGTACCATATGATCTCGTGTTCAGAATAACATATTTGAGTAACTTATTAAGAAGCCAGGTTTGTGAAACATGATAGCAAACAGTGGTCCAATAAAAATGTGCGTTACATCAACGCTACTCTTCAATTGAAGTTAAAAAAAATATTTTTCATTGTCACAATGACTGGCCAAACCTGTTGTTTACAAATTGTAATATTTTCATTTGCAGTATTTCCATGCTGTTTGATTACAGAGCCAATCAAATGCTTCATGCATATATTCATGAGAAGGAAGTTTTTCTGGCCAAGTAACAGTATATATGTATGCAGTGATCATAGAATATGTACCATGGGTTCTGATGATAACTCCTATGACCCCTACTACATGTTTGACATGTATAAGAGCTTAGATTTTGTCATTTTGCTAACCTTGTACCATATTGTTTGGAATTTAATGAATATAAAACATAGAGCAGTCTGTCAGCATCTGTTTGATAAGACTATGTTCATCCATCCCAATTTAGAGTTTCCGTCTTTTCAATATTATCTGCATTACTTCATTTAAACTTCACCATCTTGTAGACTAGCAGTTAAACGTGTGGAGAATAACAATTACAAGTGCTATCATGACGGTCAAGGTCACATTAAAGGTAATTTATAAAAGCGTACTCAAGCCATAGGTCAATTTTCAAAGTGTCCCCATAATTATAAAGACCTGCCATTCCACCAGTGCATGGCTCTAAATATTGGCATAGTTTTTGTCTTTCCTTGGTGATATTTTACTTTTCTAATCTCTAATCTTATTCTTGTTTAAAATTACTCCTATGTACAGTAGAAACTAGAAAGTATGACAATAATTGCCTTGCCTTTATAGACTAACAATTTATATGTTCTGAATCTATAATAACTTGAATCAAGCTACACCATGCCTTGTATGCAACTACAACAAATACAGTATTTATGGAATGAATGCAATTACTTGCACAAACATTATTTTTTGTTTATAGCACACATTTTGTGCACTACAACACTTAATCTTTCAATATTGTGACATATTATAGTATAAACTACCATCATTTTGTGCTTCCATTAAAGGTGGTGCTGGACAGATGGACCACAGTTTCTTTTCTCAAATAATCAAATTAGGCATTGTTACCTGAAAAGGTCCTTCAAAATACTGCTCATTGATGTCCTAGTTCTGTGTGAAAAATCAAGCATAAAATCGCCACTCATCATTGCAAACAAGTATTTCCTATCCACGCTGCAGAGATAGCTATCTTAAAACTTATATATAAAAAAAACATGACCATTTACTTTTGAGATCACGTTACATACCAACGGTCCACCAGAATTTTCAGCCATACATTTTCAGACCTCTAAATTATTATGAAAATGTGTATACTAAACTAAACTTTACATCCTTTTACTGGACCCACCCACTCGTAACACCTCGGTTAGCTTACCAACTTTTTGTACCAAAATGCCAAAATAATACTGGCCCAGTAAAATTTGGCCCGGTCTAGTAGATATTGGTGGACTGAAGGTCCAGTGTATTTACGTTTCTTTTGTGAAGACTGTTAAATTATTAGATGAGTGAGATAGTCCAATGTTTGGATGTGGGACTCCGAATCATGGGGTCCATAGTTCGAACCTCATTCAGGTTGCCACTACTTTCCTTAAGCAAGAAATTTAAGTCAGATTGTTTCACTCCACCCAGGTTAATAATTGGGTACCTGTGAGGGTTCTTTTGGTCATGCACATGACTTCCTTGTGCGATATGTTCGAGTGCAGATATTTGATTTATGCATATACCCAATGACCAGGGGGTAAAACTGTGAAGTCGACTGAATATGCATTGGCAAAAAAGTAGACTTTAAATCAGACCTTTACCTTTAAATTGAATGCTTAACAATATCTTCTTTGCAATCAATCACATGTTCCACCCCATACCTTAACATATTACTTAAATAATTTTAAATTATCTTCCACCTAGTATTGAGGCCCAGTTTGTCATTATCTACATATATTGAAAATAAATTACTAAATACAATTGAGCGAAATTAACTTGAAAGTCTTATGTCCTTTCTAAGTCATATTTGGGTTACAAGTATAAAATATATCTGCATAGAGCTCAAATATAAGTGACAATTAGTTTAATATAAGCAAATTTATGGCCTATTTCTTGAGATGTTTTAGAATATAAGGCATATATAACCTGTGGACCCATTCCTATGTTTTATATCTAAAAATGATTTCTTCTCTATTTTTCTGTTTAAAATTTTTACACAAAGTGTGTCAATATTGTTGAAATTTATCCTATATATATATATCTTCTTGCTCATTTTTTTTTAAATATGTAAAGACATAAGACATTTTTTTCTGTTGTTCTCATGCACTTTATTCGTCATCGTTTTATATCCAACACACTGTTCCATAATCTTTGGTGTATAAACTGCCCTAACTGTCTTTGATATCACCTTATTTCAGGTCATGGCTGACGATTACCTCACTACAGGCCTAGAGGCCGATATCTCTGTGATACGGAAATCCATCAATATTGGTTGTAAAGTCCTGGACCAGATACTTCACGGAGTACATTCGGGGACTGGGGAAATCCGAGATGTCCTGAAAGAGGAGTGTGACTTCATCATGGAGTGCAAGGTGTGTAGGAACCTGTTCCGTAGCCTCCCAAACATTGTGGCTCATAAGCGAGTGTACTGCCGCCAGTCATACATCAACATGGTTGCAGAAAAGGACATCACAACACTGCCCATGAATGTTGAGACAGTTGTTGTACATCCTGAGCCTGTGGTAGAATCAGCTGCTGTAACCACTTCAGCTACTCAAAAAAAGACCAAAAAGACATCTGAAAGAAAGGTGGAAAGTGAAGTTGCTAAAAAAGTGGTCAATCAAACTTTTGAAGGTACATCCAGCGAGTATCGATTGTTTACAAAGGTAGCCAAGAAAATTGAAATGAGTAAGGAAAAAGAGCAGTTAACAGGTATGAAACTTACACCCATTTCAAGCAACAGAAATGCAGTTGTTGTAACATACAGTGCAGATGATTTGTCTACAACAAATGAAACAGTTGACGTGGTAGTCAATAAATCTTTGAGAGAAGCAAGTCTGGCTTCTCCTGAGAAGGGAAAAATGGCTGCAAAAGGTATCGTCACCAAGAGGAAATCAACTATTGGAGAAATCTGTCGAAGTCTAGCAGCAGTTCAGACAAAGAACAACAATCCTAGAAAAAGGATGTCAACTGTGACATCACCAGCCACGACTTCAAAGAGACGCAGGAAGTCATCCCCTCAACGTTCTATTGACAGTTCAATGATAACATCTAAACCATTGACTGAAGTAATTACCTCTCCATCTGTCATGTTGGAAAAAAACGATTTGGCCGATGATGGAGACATACTTAACGAGATTGAACCCATGCCAATAGAAAATCTCAAAGAACTTTGTGACATGGACAAACTCAAGTGTAAGAAATGCAATAAGAAATTCGACACAAGCGCTAAGCTAAAGCTTCATGTTCGCCAGAGGCTGTATGAGTGCTCTAGCTGCAAGAAGAAATTTATCAAATTTACCCCTCTGATTGATCATCTCAGGAAGGTGCACAAGAAGAGTGAGGCTACCATAAAGAAGATCTATGAATCTGATAGAAAAAAGAAAACTACATGCTTTAATGGAACATTTTTAAGATGTGATATATGTAGGAGGGAGTTCTGGAGAAGGTCAAGCTTTATTAGCCATTATAAGTCCTGTAGTAGTAAGAGTGGTGATGACAGTAATAGAGTTAAAGAAGTGAAGAATGTTGACATTAGTGGTAGGACATTGGACAAGATAGTAGCGGCACCCTCTGCAAAGAAAGCCATTATGCAAAACTTGAGCGATATAACTGACCCCCAAACATCACCTGCCAGATCCCAATCTTTTATACGGAGAGAGAAGATGCAGCTTACTGAGGTTATACAAGGAAAGGAAAGTTGTGAGGAAGTAGCTAATTTGTCAGATATGGAATCATCCCCCAGTTATAGTTCTAGTAGCTTTAAAACAAAGAAGTCCTTAAGTCAAAAAGAAAATACTTCTCCAAGTGAAATCTTCTGTAAAATCCGTCTGTTTGGTAGGCATTCCTTTTCTGGGGACAGAGAAATGTCACTTGACCAATTGAAAGAAAAACTCAAAGCCATGCATCTTTCATTAGCTGCATCAGGCAACAAGGAACAACAAGGAGACCTAAGCAAAGATAAAGGAAGATCTAAAAATAAAGATGAGTTGCAAAGAAGTGATGTAAAATTATCTCAGATAACTTTAAATAAAAAGAATTTGGTTGAAAAAAAATCATCTAATTTAGAAAATCAATCTAAATATCAAAGACCTGTCTTGAGGAAAGATTATGAAACTATGGAAAAGAGCAGTAAGCAGGCAAGAAGGGTGGATGTTTCACCTAATGAATCCTCAAAGACAAACATGGAGAACACAGAAAGGCTGCAAAAAGATGCAGCAAACAAAGATGAAATATTGGCAACATCACCTTCTTCTGCTGCAGCATCAGGATCCAGACCTTGTAGAACCCTTAGGAAACAAGACGTCAGAAGATCTGTGTCATGTCAGCCACCAGTTGTTAGCCCTGGTCCCAGCTCTGGAAAATCAACAAGAAATTCTTGTGAACGATACAACTCAAAGTACAAAACTGGCAGCCCCACAATTTTTTTCAGAAAATCTGTGCGCAGAGCACATAACATATTGAAATCTAAAAGTAATGATGGTAATGATCATTGTGCTAAAGATGTTAAGACTGATGGACCACAGAAACATTTACAAAAGAGTTATCAAGGCCAATTTATAAAGTACCTTAAGGATAAGCCCCGACGATTTTCAGTGCCCATGTCTCCATCAAGATCTGTAACATCCCCTTCATCATTCAGAATGAATAAGGAATTAAAACAACTTGAGAACTCCGAGGGGTTTGACGCAGCTAGACACTATCCCAGTACTAGTTCTATTATTGAAAGTACATTGCAGAGTAGCCCTCCAGACAAGAAAGCTGAAAGAGAGTTGGCCAAACTGAGAAACTCAGAAGGCTTTGTTGTGACTCCATTATGTAGAGATAAATAATAGAAGAGGAAGTGGTTAAAACCCAGACTGATTGACATTCAAACAAGATTGATTTGGTAGAAAAAAAATTAATATAAACTGGTAAATAACAATGTTTATGATAATGTTAAAAATTTGGTCAGATAAGACGGTTTAAGGCAGCCATCTTTGAAGGCAGAAGCTAATGCATACTGAAATCCAGAAATATGTGCTGTATGAAACTCGCCACCGCTTTTTTTATTATTCAGTCTATTTTACTGAATTTTATTTATATCAAATTTAACAGCTTTTATGAAGTACTTTAAATATCAAAACAATATTTTGATAGTTTAAAAGGTAAAATAAAGACAACCAAAAAAGATGTTTATTTTAATTAAGGATGAGCCAGTAATTTTGTTTATTTCTGTGTATTAACTCTTTGTGCATTTATCATTTTAAAAATATTGTATTTTAAAGCTATGAATTTCAAGAGCTTTCTAATGGTCCACAGCTTTTAATTTTTGGACCACAACTTAAGAAATTACAAGATAAAATTTACGCTTCCATACAATTCATCTGAAAATCCCTTGAAGTTCCCATCAAACATGGCTGCCAAGATAAGGGCTCTTCTCTGATGTGGAAACTATAAACTATATATATATATATATATATGATTGATGTCATTGCTTAATTAGAAAAAGTAAAATCTTTTTATCAAATGTAGTACAATATTCTAATTACCCATCAGTTTTATAACCTGAATTCTAGTGATGTCGCATAATCACTCTACTTATTATAAGACAAATGTTGGGTTTCATTGTGTAAAAATAAGAAAAACCTATTGATCATGACATTTGTTTGTATTTAGTTAACATATTAGCATTATCTAGCTCATAGTGTTAGTATATATGAGCGAGAGACATGTTTGATAATCATTATAATTATTTGTATAAGCTTTTTATTGTTGGTTGTTTTTTTAGTGTTAATTGCACATGTTCAAAATTTTGATATCTAAATTTAAATGCAAGATGGCATTTAACTTACCTGTGGTGCATATCTAGGCCATTTTTGAAGTGGCACACAATTACAAGGGAAATAACCGTTGCAGTATCTTTTCTAATGAATAACAGGTAAAATGCGGACATACAAGGAATGTTAACGCAAAATATGAATGACTTACATCTTAAGGTGTATAAGTTTAATCATTTTAAACCTTTTCTACTTTATTGGTGTCGTAATAAGATTTTATAGAAATTACGGAAATACAATATCATTCCTAACCCGGGTTAGGCATCGACTTAGTGTTTTTGGTACATTTAGATTTTCCATTTTCCGAACAGAGGTTACGCACGTGCGTAAAGTGCGTAATTGCAGAAACATGCTGACTTACCTTGAAATTGTTTCTTTTAAATATATGAAATTGGGATTATGCTGTGGCATGATGGTATGAAGATTGACAAAGGAAGTTGGGGATAGCTTTGGGGTTGGGGGGCAGGGTCACGTTCTAACAGCAGATTTTTTTCAATATATTCAATCCTGATTTCGATAATATTACTAAATTTGATCAGTTGAGGTCCATGAAAGTCTAGGCTTACTTCTTTTGGGGTCAGTCTGGTCGAGGTCACTGCTTTCTTTATAAAAAAAATGGACATTTTGGAATTGTACACATTTGTGTACAATTTTTGTGACTTTAAATGTCTTTTTTCCTGTCTTGATCTTTGCTTGTTTGTTTAGGATCACAGTTTGTTGCACTAATTATGTAATTATGCCAGTGTTTTCTACAATGTGTTGTTTATTCAAACTATGATTAAATTTTATAATGACTTTATAGTAAGCATTCTAAGCAAGAAAATGTAACACAATTATTCACTTAATTCTTTGCACAATTCATGAAAATGTGTAGATACTATTTTTAAACTTTTGGATTTATTGATATAATGGGTAAATCAGTCTAAATAAAGTAATGATTCAAAAGAATACGTAAAGTACTGATTTAAACATTATCTTAAACTTTTGTTACATTTTTTTAAGTCTTTAAGATGGAGGACACATTTTCTGAAAAGCGCTGAGGCTGGATTTCACATTTTAAATCAAGCCTCTATGTAGTCTGCTGATAATGTAACGATATGTTGAGAGTGAATCGAAACCAGAAGCAAAAAAAAAGGAAATCTGTCAATATAATAGAGTGGTGCAAAGTGCCTACGATGCTGAAAAGCGGGATAGATTTTTCAGAATGAATGGAAGCAAAAATATGCATGGTCAGTTTATGAAACTCTGCAATGTCTCTTGATTGGTTATGTGACTCACTGATTCAGTAATGAAAATTAAAAATAGAATTACACAACTAGCCTTTTTATTCTTATAGTTTGATAAAAACTGGATTCAGGATATGAAGGACCAGTACTTTAAGAGTCCTGTGGACCTCCTGCAAAAATAAACCTGTAGGGGGTTATTTAACCTACTCATGTGTAATGATTTTATGATGAAATATTGACTTCACAGCTAGTTGATATGAAACTGATATGTATTGGGGGGAAAAACCATTGACCTAGGCTACCAACTCAGTATTATTGTTTCTTACTACCGGTATCTGATGTATAATTTAAGTGGGTAGGCAACATATTTATCTGGTTAATGTCGCACGATATCCTGAAATGTTTTGAATTGTGGGCTGTTATTAAAATGAACTGTTCATGCTTTTGTTATGTCATTGATGATATAATTTTGGCGAACCTCGTTACTATCAGAAATATGTCACCTTCCAAGGTTTGTTTATGTGCTTATGCATTCAGATGCAAAAAAAAAGCAGGTTTGATCAGACAGTAATACAGGGTTTTCATGTCTGTTCAATAAACACACAAAACTGAAGGTCCATTATGTAATAATAAGTTGTATATTGTAATAAACTGTTAACACTTCATTCTATTACACTTATATTCAATACTATTACAAAGTTTAGTCTTTAGCTTGCTTTATTTATTAATACACATTAGAAATCTTCCTTAATTGCTTACAACCCTATGCAAATCCTTATTAATTACAACTTCATGCAAATCTTCCTTAATTACAAACACCTATTAAAAATGCAAACCCTCCCACTTTTGGACGAAGACAAACTTTTAAGGTTCAAAATTATTTGGAAATTATAGGTGTTTTACACATTTTTTCAGAAGTCTCCCTATTTGGAAACATAACTTCCTTCATTGTTTATATAAAAATAAAAAAATCTCCCACTTTGCTAGTGAAAATCTCCCACTTTGGCCTCAGAAAAACTTCACATGTATGACCTACATGCAAACATGACCAAAAAATATTACAGTAAACTCGATAGACAACAGTGTAGACCCTGATCAGACAACACCTAGCATGGAGCTGGCTGATCTGGATCTACACCTTTTTGACAGGGCTTTGTAAATAGGGCTTATCAGGCTTAGTGTTAATGATGAAGTTCTAGGTTCAGTAAGACACACATTTTAAACTGTTCATCAAGCTTTTAAGAGTAAAGTATTCTTGTTATGATACTTTTCACTGTATTACATGTACCTGTTGCTGTTTTCTAACTTCTATCCATTCTGTTCTGTTACAGGAATTATATTTCTTGTCTCTTCTGTTACAGAAGTTATATACATGTATTCCCTCTTTTTATATATAAATGGACTTGCAGTTATTTAATAAAACTACATTCTTACCTCCCTTGTGGGTAGGTATTTGGTATATAGTTACTGCAGAAAACTTAAAAGATTGTTGCACTTTTGAAACTTTTAAAAAAGCTTAAGACTGAAGCATGGGCATAAAATGGAATCTTTTTAAGATAAGACTTTATTAAAAAGCTTGAGCGCTTTTTATACAAATAAGCAGATTAAAAATAAAATTTATTAATAGTATTTCTTTATAAAGTATATGAAAATACATTCCCACAAGGGAGATAACTTTAAACATTTCTTTTCAAAAATGGGACATTGGTGAAATAACAAGTTATGTCTTCATAGGTTTTGCAAGTGTACTGATACCAGTATACATTTGCTTATGTTTATCTTCCAAAAAAGTTGATTTTAACCAATTAGACTCCTTAAAAAGTGCTCACAAAAAATGAGATTCTCAAATGAAACTACAATGTGTTAACTATATACCGCTCACAACTATACACACAGTCCATACATAATGAAACTATTTAGTTCAAAATATTCTTATTTTTGAATTCTATTATCTGTAGTTATAATAGGGTAGCCCTTAACGAAACAAGACTAAAGGATATTTATATTGGGTTAGAAAAATAACCACATACTGTGTCCATAGTGTTAACCGGTAGGTTGCAATTCAACATCTTCACTGGAAGATAGTTTGTGAGAAGATAGAATAGGTACCTAATCATGTGGTATGGTGTAAGATTAAGTACTCTTTAATCACTTCAGATGTTTTACAATATTATATGTTTTGGATATTCTATTTGTTTCTTGGTACGAGGTATTTCACTTTGTTAACTTAGGTTTTGTTTTGGTTAGAGATTTTATGTATAATGTAAAAAAAATCATCTGTAATGTGACATAACTTATGTACATTGCGTCAGATATTATGAATAATGTGACAGAAGTGATGTATGTAGTATTGTATAAATATCAAATCCCTTTTGAGGTGTGACAGAATATTTTGTGAACATAAAGTTTATATTGTTCTTTGAAGCGCCAGCTTATGGTCTGGAGAATAGAAAGTGTTGTTACATTTTTCTACTATTTTTAGTTCAACATCTTTGTTTCTCTCAACTCCACATGTGAAAATATATCATTGTAAATATCAGTAATACACAGTACGCTGAGTGTCATGATAGTGACGCAAAATTTAGGTAAACATGTAGTGCAGATTGTGGGGTTCTGTGTCATAAAACTTGGCTTAAGTCATAACCCCTTACTACATTGTTACAAATCTTAAGAAAGAATATTTTACCATAAACATATCTTATTGTTGAATATTAATATATCATTAATATGCTAAAGTAGACAACTTCTTTCTGCATAAATAACAATTTACAGTGAAAACTTCCTTACCTCGTTCATGGGTAACTCAATATCTCAATGTATGTTCATGTTCATTATGTTGTGTTCTATTAAAAAATTATAATTGTTGCACAAGCCTTCGTCATCAGTTGGCTATCAACCTATCCGTACATTGTGATGTGTGTTTACCCTTGTCATCCATGACACTAGTACCAACTAGTTTAAAGGGATACCATTGCTATAAATTAAATAATGCTAAACTAACACTTTCTACTACCAAGCCATACCAATACCATGTACTACCAAGTTATACCAATATCATGTACTACTAAGTCATACTGATAACATGTACTACCAAGTCATACTGATACCATGTACTACCAAGTTATATCAATACCATATACTACCACAATATACCAATACCAAGTAATACCATGTAATACCAAGTTATACCAATACCATATAATACCAAGTGTTATACCAATACCATATAATACCAAGTTATGGATGTACTACCAAGTTATACTAATACAATGTAGTACAAAGTCATACAAATACCATGTACTGCAAAGTTATACCATTAGCATGTACTACCAATTCATACCAATACCATGTACTACCAAGTAATACATGCCCTACCAAGTTATACCGATATCATGTACTTCCACGTCATACCAATACCATGCACTACCAAGTTATGCCAATACAATGCACTACCGAGCTATGCCAATACCATGTATAACCACGTTATACCAATACCATGTACTACCAAGTTATACCATTACCATGTACTGCCAATTTAGATATACTACCAAGTTATACCAAAACAATATAGTACAAAGTCATACAAATACCTTGTACTACCAAGTTATACCAATACCACATACTACCAAGTCATACATGCACTACCAAGTTATACCAATACAATGTACTACATGTACAACAAAGTCATACCAATACCATGTACTACCAAGTTAAACATGTACTACCAAGTTAAACATGTACTAACAAGTTATTACAAAAACATGTACTGCCAAGTTATACTAATAGCATGTACTACCAGGTCATACCAATACCACGTACTACCAAGTAATACATGCAGTACCCAGTCATACCGATACCATGCACTACCAAGTTATGCCAATACAGTGTACTACCAAGTTATACCAATACCATGTATTACCAAGTTATACCAATACCATGTGTTACCAAGTTATACCAATACCATGTACTACCAAGTTATACCATTACCATTTACCACCAAGTTATACAAATAGCATGTACCTTCAAGTCATACCAATACCATGCCCTACCAAGTTATGCCAATACAATGCACTACCGAGCTATGCCAATACCATGTATAACCAAGTTATACCAATACCATGTATTACCAAGTTTTACCAATACTATGTACTACCAAGTTATACCATTACCATGTACTACCAATTTATAGATATACTACCAAAACAATGTAGTACAAAGTCATACAAATACCATGTACTACCAAGTTATACCGATACCACATACTACCAAGTTATACATGCACTACCAAGTTATACCAATACAATGTACTACATGTACAACAAAGTCATACTTATACCACGTACTACCAAGTTATACCAATACCACATACTACCAAGTTATACATGCACTACCAAGTTATACCAATACAATGTACTACATGTACAACAAAGTCATACCAATACCATGTACTACCAAGTTATATCAATACCATGTACTACCAAGTTAAACATGTACTACCAAGTTATAACAAAAACATGTACTGCCAAATTATACTAATAGCATGTACCACCAAGTCATACCAAAATCACGTACTACCAAGTAATACATGCAGTACCCAGTCATACCGATACCATGCACTACCAAGTTATGCCGATACAGTGTACTACCAAATTATACCAAAACCATGTACTACCAAGTTATGCCAATACCATGTATAACCAAGTTATACCAATACCATGTATTACCAAGTTATACCAATACCATGTACTACCAAGTTATACCAATACCATGTATTACCAAGTTATACCAAAACCATGTACTACCAAGTTATACTAATACCATGTATAACCAAGTTATATCATACCATGTATAACCAAGTTATACCAATACCACGTATTACCTAGTTAAACCAATACCATGTACTACCAAGTTATACCAATACCATGTACTACCAAGTTATACCAATACCATGTATTACCAAGTTATACCAATACCATATACTACCAAGTTATACCATTACCATTTACCACCAAGTTATACCAATAGCATGTACCTCCAAGTCATACCAATACCACGTACTACCAATTAATACATGCACTACCAAGTCATACCAATACTATGCACTACCAAGTTATGCTAATACAATTTCACTACCAAATTATACCAATACCATGTACTACCAAGTTATATAAATACTATATATTACCAAGTTATACAAGTACCATGTATTACCAAGTTATACCAATACCATGTACTACCAAGTTATATCATTACCAAGTTATACCAATACCATGTATTACCATGTTACATCAATCCCGCATACTACCAAGTTATACCAATACCATGTACTACCAAATTATACCAATACAATGTTCTACCAAGTTATACCAATACCATGTACTACCGAGTTATACCAACACCAAGTACTACCAAGCCATTCTACCAAGTTATACCAGTACCATGTACTACCAAGTCATACCAATACCATGTACCACCAAGTTATACCAATTCCATGTACTACCAAGTTTTACTAAAAACAATATACATGTACTACCTAGTTATACCAATATGATGTACTACCAAGTCATACCAATACCATGTACTACCAAATTTTACCAATACCATGCACTACAAAGTTATACCAATACCATAAACATCTAAGTCATACCATTTACTATAAAGTTATAACTATAACTATGCCATTTATTTTAAGTTATAACCAAACTATTTACGACCAGCTTATAGCCAAATGCCAGTACCTTATACTACCAAGTTATGCCCATGCTGTTAACACAAAGCCATAGATCTACAAAGTTTACTGTGAATATGGGGCCTCTGTGTTACAGAGCACAAAAATTTAGTTGAATAAGGATTTGCGAAGAAAGTGCGGATCCCGATGGGCCAGCCCCTCAATTCTTCTGAGAGCTGTCTGATCTGGATCAACACTATGTGGTGATCAATAGATTTCATTTAAACGGAGTAGTATAGTTATGTTGGCTACACGGATAAATAATGTTTAACCTTCCCTCGTAATTTTATTTTTTAACAGAAACTGTGCATCAATTTTTCCATCTTTATTGATAATGGCTTTACATAAATATTGATATATTTGATTTATATATGCCTTCGATCAGTAACAGTCCGCGTGTATTTATCAGCTGAGAGAAGGTTATACTTTAAAGGTGGTATGTGACAATTTGGACCAAATTAAAAAAAATCTAACAACAAAATAAGTTATTGTTACCTGAAAAGGTCCTGCAAGATGCGGTTTATTGATGCCCTATATCTGTGTGAACAGCAAAGCATAAATCATTGCTTGTCATTGCAAACATGTATTTTCTATCTGAGCCACGCTGCATACAAGTTTTTTATAAACTAAGAAAACCAGGTAACCACTTACTTTTGAGATCATTGTACATGAACATCGGGTAATCAGCTCTGACGTCGATATCTATTTTTAGCTGAAAACCCCATCCTACTAATTTATAGTTTTTGAAATAATGGACATTTACATGATATATTTCACGATTTGTATTGCTTTCCAATTAAGCTAATGTTATAAATAGTTTTCCCTTAAATTAAGGTAATAATGAAAACATTTTTCACCACAGGGATAAGATGTTATATGTATTTGATATAGGCAAACTGTCCAACACCGCCTGTATGTGGCTGACAAATTAATTGAGACCAACCAGGAAGAAAATAATAAATATATAATTTAATAACAATAATTGATTTAACACATTATTCAGGATACTTGATATACAGTTATGTACACGCTCATTACTCATTCGCTGTTGTGAACACAGCGCAGTATTTTATTTCTTGGTGTGAACTACTTGACATCAGTTGCTGTCGCGTGACATAAGGTTAACATGCCAGGTCAGTGAAAATTTTGAAATGGGCCTGGTTAATGGCAGCTTTCACGTGCTCGAACATAAACGTGTTGTCCCTCACTTGACCATTGTTAGCCTGGTTGCACACAAAGTAGATGGTAGCAGCGTTGTTGCTCAGATGGTCAATCGAAGACCCGTGGTACATCTTCAGGTTAACGCCTATAAAAAATAGAATCGTGTTCTAAATCAAATTTAACTTAAGTACTAACTCTCATTGCTTTTCGGCTAAACTCCGGATACTCCTCGACAATCATGAAAGCAATCTTTATTGCGCAAAATAATAATTACCTGTATTTACAAGATCTACGAGTCTGCAAGAACTTTAATGTACTCGTGTTCAAATATGCCAAGCATGCACAATTAAAAAAAACACATAAATAATACAACTTCATAAACCGAATAATGACCCGTATTTTATGAGGGTTACGAAAGTCCGCAAAACAGACTTTCAAATTTCTGTGAGCATTCCATATAGAGGCGTTGCACTCGCCAACAAGGGTTCATATACCATGTTCTCTGACAAATCTTGTCATTCGTTTGCTTTATAAATAAGAATGCTCTATTCTGAAATGCTGTAAAACAATCATCGGTAAATTTTTTAGCCTATTTGTGGGAAATGATAACCACGTGATTTAGATTTACCATCTTGATATGGGTTCAGGTCGAACGTGGCTACCGTAGCGTCTCCCCACGATGTGCACTTCCCGTCTGACGTCACCTGTAACGTCATTAAAATCAGCTTTAGACACTTGTCAATATAGGTTTTGTTTGCTTCATTGTATTTGCTCTCAGAAAGGCCAGTAGAGTCAATGGATGTAGATTCAATGTTATTTGATCTCCATCATGTGATGGTTAAGAGTATGGCATTTCCATGGAAACCATTAAACATCGGGAATTAAATAATAGCCATATCAGTCTAAAAATTACCACAGCATATATACACGTTCGGACTGCCATCTTTTTAGCTCACCTGAGCACAATGTGCTCAAGGGGAGCTTTTGTGATACCGCGTCGTCCGTCATTCGTCGTTCGTCGTCAACATTTTACCTTGTGAACACACTAGAGGCCACAATTTTTATCTAACCTTCATCAGACTTGGTCAGAATATTTGTCTGCATGAAATCTTGGATGAGTTCATTATTGGATCACCTGGGGTCAAAATGTAGGTCACTAGGTCAAATTTTAGGAAAAACTTGTGAACATACTAGATACCACATTTATAGCCCAATCTTCACCAAACTTGGTCACAATGTTTGTCTACATGAAATCTTGAATAAGTTCGTAACTGGGTCATGTGGGATCAAACAGTAGGTCACTAGTTCAAATATTAAAAAAGCTTGTGAACAAACTAGAGACCACATTTATAGCCCAATCTTCACCAAACTTGGTCAGAATGTTTGTCTACATGAAATCTTGGATGAGTTCGTAACTGGGTCACGTGGGATCAAAGAGTAGGTCTCTAGGTCAAATCTTAAAAAAAGCTTTAGAACATACTAGAGGCCACATTTATAACCCAATCTTCACCAAACTTGGTCAGAATGTTTGTCTGCATGAAATCTTGGATGAGTTCTTAACTGGCTCACATGGGATCAAAAGGTAGGTCACTAGATCAAATCTTTTAAAAAGCTTGTGAACACACTAGAGGCCACATTTATAGCCCAATCTTCACTAAACTTGGTCAGAATGTTTGTCTGCATGAAATCTTGGATGAGTTCGTAACTGGGTCAAAAAGTAGGTCACTAGGTCAAATCTTAGAAAAATGCTTGTAAAAACACTAGAGGCCCTATTTATAGGCCAATCTGCATCAAACTTGGTCAGAATGTTTGTCTACATAAAATCTTGGATGAGTTTGTTATTGGGTCTCGTGGGGTCATAAAGTAGGTCACTAGGTCAAATTTTAGAAAAAGCTTGTGAACACACTAAAGACCACATTTATAGCCTTATCTTCACCAAACTTTGTCAGAATGTGTGTCTGCATGAAATGTTGGATGAGTTCGCACCTGGGTTACGTGGGGTCACAAAGTAGGGCACTAGGTCAAATCTTAGAAAAAGCTTGTGAACACACTAGAGGCCCCATTTATTGGCCAATCTTCATCAAACTTGGTCAGAATGTATGTCTACATGAAAACCTGGATGAGTTCGTTATTGGGTCACGTGGGGTCAAAAAGTAGGTCACTAGGTTACATTTTAGAAAAACCTTGTGAAAACACTTAAGAGGCTACATCGATGGCCCAGTCTTCACCAAACTTGACCAGCATGTTTGCCAGTATGAAATCTTACATATGTTTTGAAATGAGTCATGTGGATTCAGTAGGTAACTTGTTAAAATTCTAGAAAATGTTATCAACCCAGTGGCCACACTAATAGTCCAATCTTCACCAAAGATTTCTAAAGTAAATAACTCTTAATTACTTGATGCCAGATTTGAGCTTACTTAAAGCCTGTGCTATCAGGTGAGCGATTAAGGGCCATCATGGTCCTCTTGTATAAACGTAATGGCCAATTGACGTAAGGGACTTTCACGTACCGAGTAGACAGCGCCGGGGTCTGTACATCCGGACGGTGGGGAAGCAATGTTACGGCAGACTTGGAGGTAGAAGGTGACGTTGAACTGGGTGTCGGACACCATTGTGTCCAGGCTGTATCCCCCAATACTCCATACTTGCTGCTTGAACATGTAGGAGCCGGACCTGCAACAGTCACCGGACAAGGAGATAGAATACAAAATAAGGCATACATGTGTACTTGGCCATATAGGAGCCAGACCTGCAACAGCCACAAGACAAGGAGATAGAATACAAAATAATGCATACATGTGTACTTGACCATATAGGAGCCAGACCTGCAACAGCCACAAGACAAGAAGAAAGAATACAAAATAAGGCATACATGTGTACTAAACCATATAGGAGCCAGACCTGTCACAGTCATCGGACAAGGAGATAGAATACAAAATAAGGCATACATGTGTACTTGGCCATATAGGAGCCAGACCTGCAACAGCCACAAGACAAGGAGAAAGAATACAAAATAAGGCATACATGTGCACTTGACCATATTATAGGAACCAGAGATGCAAAAGCGAAACGACAAGAAGATAGAATTGGAAATAAGGCATCAATAGGTACTAAACTATGCACGAGCCACATCTGCGACAGGCAAAGGCGGGGAGGTGGATCATGCACGTAGGCGACTGTCATGCAATAGGCACAGGATATTAATGAAATAAAGGATTCGATTTATTTTGTTTTTAGAAATACATCCCAGCGACACAACTATTGTTATTAAAGCGACGTCCAGCCAAGGATGGATCCGGGCGGGGTTGGTGGGTCGATGGGGATTGGGATGGGGGTGGGGCGGTGCATCCTCAACAACCAGGTAAAAGAGAAGAGTTGTGAAAACACATACATGTTAGCTTAAAAAATATTAAGATTTTAGATTTTGTCTGTTAACTGCTTAGATCGAAGTTAGGTTCCTTACTGTGTTAATATATCTAGTATTTACTGTGATAAAGTTGAATGGATCTTGATTCACACTCACACAAGGCACGCTACCATTATCATATATACACATACGCAGCATATTATATGCTAGTGATATCATATTATCACATACACTGGTTCTATATTTCGGCAACATGGAATTGGCATTAATCATATTCAGTCAATCAACTCACATTTTTCGCGATTATACGGACTCTTAATTATTTATATTAGTTGTGATAAAACAAATCAATTATTTTGAAAAGCATTCCATGTTGAAACGTTATTGTAGAAGTAAAATGGATTCGCTTGCTTTATCTCTTGCAATTCCGAATAATATTTTTCTGAGTGTTTTGTTGTTGTTTTGTTTTTAAAATATTTAAACAGTTTGGACCAATTTTTAAACAACTACAAACTTTTTTCTTACATTAAGAGATCTCGTGAAATAAAGTGTAATGGTATTCTACATTTATTAGAAAAGAGGATCATTACACCCACGCACTCTTCATAACAAACATTATAAGTATGATTTACATCTGAGCCACGCTGCACATAACTATTTTTAAACTAAGAAAGCCACGTAAGTTTAATTTTCGAGATCACGTTATAATATTTATTTTTTATTTATTGGGGGGGGGGGGGGGGGGGGGCGGTCGACCAATCAGAGAGCGCGATTCATTTGCACTTGTTTGCTTTTGACAACACTCATGACCTAGTTTTTGAAAATTCACAAATTGATAAGGTAAAGCACGACATGCTTGCCAAATTCGTAAAATGTTTAGGAAATGCATAAAGCGCTTGCAAAATTAATAAAACAATTTGCAAAATTCATAAAACGACATTCAAATTCGTCCCGCCCAAACATACAATAAAATAAAATGGGTTTGGATTGGAATTATGGAATTGCATATGAATATCTGCTACACTAAACCAGTATAGCCTTCCACCCTACGCCCTCCGACTGCCTTGCTCAAATAGAAATGGGTGTTATATAAAGTATAAAACACCAACTTACGGACTAATCAGCGAGGCGAAGTTGTATATTTTCCCAGATTTATCCTTGAACATACAAGTATTGACATCAGCTGACGCCAACGTGACGATGATGCCAAGGACGGCAAAGTAGAGCAATTTGTTGAACATTTTCTTATAGCAGATTCAAAACACCAGCAGAGGGTTCCTTCCCAGACACCTGAGTAGTGCAGACTAAAACTAGATTAAACTGGCAACAAGATTTATGGTGTCGTGGGTTATCAATAGTCAAATTAATGTAACTACTCATGTGAAGGATTACGACACGATAGCGATATCACTGACACAATTGGGAACATGTGACTGGTGACCATCTTAGATATTAGGCTAGATGCACAATGACATACCAGTTGACAGTAGGATAATATATTGTCGAACGCAAATGAATCGCAAATGGAAATCTGGTTGAAGTTTATAAAACAAATTTGCAACAGTTGGTCAATGTTTGATCAAAGTTTATTTCCTACATGGTTGTGCACCATCACGATACAGGCCAAAAATTTGTACCATTTATAAATTATTATTATCATCGACTAGTTTGGCAGCAAAAGACGACGACAGCAATGGCAGCAGCATCACCGCCATCATCACCCCCACCAGAACTCACCAGCACCACCACCACAAACACGTGCACATTATTCGTGTAATGTAATGAAGTAGGGTAGTAAATATCGAAGATCTATTTGTAGTTTGACGATTATTGATACAATGTTTGAGAAATATTATGTCTGATGATTGTTACATGTCTGATGATTGTTACAAAACATACGGTGACAAACAAGATTATGCGTTCCTCTAAAAAAAATTATAGCCTACTTAGCTGCTTTTATTGTCAGGTTTTCGTTTATTTCTACTTCTGTCATTAAAGAGAATATCATTTATTTAAAAAAAGTATGTCTATTTAAACTTACCGTGACTCAATATTTAGACAAATCCAAGCCAGAACAGCGATAAATGTCACTTAACGTTTTATTTTCCCTGCGAATCCTGATTTCCTGATTCTTCCTGATTCTTCATTTTTCATTATAATGGCATTCTTTGCCATGCCTAAAATCTGCAAGCCAAAGTTGCATGCTTCTGCTACATTTACAAGAAATAAAATTTAAAACTAAAAAAAAGAAGCCTATTTGACCAACTCTGATATGATCACATTTGACACCAAAATAAACATTAATCAATTAGGAAATTGATAAACATATATATATTCCCTCACCACGTGGATTGGAGTCCCAGTCGGGGAGAGTTCTTTTATGTGGGGGTATGTATTCCAGGAGTGTGTCTGTGGTACTACCTACCTGTGCCTTTTAGGGTCTCTTCTAGCAATACTAGCTATTAATGTCGCCAATATGTCCATAATTGCGTCTGTGTGACATAATACATGTAACAATAAACCAAACAACATCAACAAGTATTTATACAGTTTGTATTAATCATTTAGTGGAGACATTGCTTGTGGTCACCATGAACCAAGAAGCTTGCGATGGTTGAACTCACCGCGCAGTGGGAGGAAAGATGCGACATTGCGAATGAGACAAAGAAATTGAAGTACACAGACCTACAGAAATCCTGTGAGGAACAATGATGGAAGACCTGTCTTTGCCCAGTTGAAGTAGGTTGTTGTGAAGTCCCCGCCAAACCAGTGTGGGGAATGATCAGCTCGCTGGGAATTGTTGAAAAGTACGAGAAATCCTCAGTCAACAGCCTTGGACAGGAAACTGAGATGACATCCAACAGGCTCTGGAGCAAAAGAGAGCAAGAGAGCAGAAGTCCTTTTACTGATATGTAGTATCCGATCGTCACAACCGATCTGCCATCCGTCTGAGGGGAGGGTCCTGGGCCTTAAAGATCGAAACCCTCTGAATGGTGCCCGGCTGATGACCTCGAGCAGTAAAAAAAACAGTGACCACTTTATTCTTCATCAGGTTTAAGCTTAAGAAAAGACAATTAGGCTACTGTAAATCTTGACAATTTAGCAATAGTTTCCAGCAAACTTATAAATATATCACTGTTCCCACGTTTAGAAAGAAAAACTATATATAAATATTTTCAAATAAGTCTTAAGTTTGAACCAGTAACATTTTTAAAGAAACATTGAACAATACTTTAAACGTTGAATTTGCTATACATGGCAGCTGCGGATCACTAAAACTGTAAATCAGACATCACAAAGTCAGGAATATATTCTATACAAGTTTCCTTTTGCTAATTTCTTCAGTTGAGATTTGATACCGGTTTCAGTAAACAATGAGCTGTAGCTAAGAACTTTAGCCCCCTTTGTTTTATTGCCCCACGCCCTCCCCACCCTGGATATGACATTATGTTTCAAATTTTGGCTCCGTTCTATGTCAGGATCATTCTAGAAGTTGTGGCCTCACCCTACTCATTTTACATAGGCTGCTAGCTAGTGAGGCAGGAAACAGCAACTATGATAGTGGATGTAGTTCGCGAGCCAGATGGCTTCAGGGGTCGGGTTCGGTGCAAGTGGGCCGATTGGCCTAAATAACTACTCGTACAGCAAGTAGAGGTCAGCATGGGGGTCAGAGATACGGAATAATCTATACAAATACTGTGCTGTCAAACCTTTTCTCAGGAAATATTGTCTATAGAATTTGCTGGGGATGGGGGACCCGTTGAATCCGGGCCTAACATAGTAAGTCATTAATAATAACAGAAAAAAAGAAAAATATAATTTCTTCATGTCTAATAAAATGGACCAAAATAAGCATTTGATGTCGCCAACGTATGGCAATACAAAGTACCGTATCGGACCTCGATTTGTTGCCATTTTGACGCGAACTACGCTCAGCTGGATTCCGTACAACTTCCGGTCAACTGCCAAATTAGTGTTAATTATATGAATTAACACTTAGTGTTTTGACATGTCACTTGTAATAGAAAAGGGTAAGCTTCGAACCGGTGTGTGTGAAGAATAGTTCACTATGTGCAATTATTAAGGGATAAATAATTAGCTATTTGTAAATAGGATGTAATTTCGCGACTAGCCCCACCCCGTCAGCCCGCGGCAGCACTCCACCAAATTGCTATACTAAGTGGCATATCTGACAGTTGAGCTTTGCACTGTTTCTGATCAGTAGTATGCCATGCTCAAATGAATTGTTATTTGTCACACATTCGATGATTTTAAAGATCCTCTGACATTAGTTGTACTCAATTTAGAAAAATAAATTGTTCATTTGAAAGCCTTCTTAGTCTATAAAACGCCCTTTTGGAGATATTGATTCACTCAAAGCAAATGTTACAGTTTGATGTTTTGTTAATATTTTTCATATTTGTTTCCTTCTAACCATAACAATATTTTAATTGCGCCATTAATCAATCAGCTGAAAAGTATCAAAGTAAATTGATGACAGATCACCAGACCCAGTAGCACAGTAGATGGAGTGTCAGCTCCAGGTACCAACATCATTCCAATGGTAGTTGTTGAGTGAGCTTGCTTTCTAGCCCTTAAAGGTGGTATAAGACAGTTTGGAACCATTTTTTCGATCATGAGGCCAAATAAATTATTGTTATCTGAAAAGATCCAGCAAAATGCTGTTTATAAGTGACCAACATACATGAGAAAAGTAAAGCATAACATCCCATTTATCATTAAAAAAAAACGTTTTCTATCAATACCATGCTGCACAGTAAGTTATTTTTAAACTGAGAAAAAAACATAAATCATTGTGTGCTGTGATGACTTGAAGAGCACCTCAAATGCAAAAAAATGAACTACTTCTGCTATTTTAAAGCAGGTTTTTTTTGTTTTGCGATGAACTCTCTGGTAATATGCAGTGGTTCTACCAAGACTTTTCTGGGGATTTCTTGCGGTTGTAATTGTTTGATTATTACCTAAACAACCATATGCTTATCAGTGCCAAGTTAATATCAACACAAGTTTACCAAGTAACTAAGACTAAATTGTTAAACAGAAAAATGATCTGCTTACTGGTTCTACCCAGGAAGTGGGCATCCGAAGATGATTAATTTGATATAACTTTTTCCAAACTATCAAAAACAAGCAGGTTTTAACTTACTAGTAAATTCAGGACAATAGATGCATTGATTTTGTATAATGGCATTCAGATAGCTAATGATGTCATTGCATGATTAGAAGATGTCACAGTTTCAGATGATTGTCACTTTACATCTTGTTAAATGACATTTTCCCCGCCTCAAGGTGATATAATAGTGCAAGAATGGGGTGATTATATAGAGGTTATTTACCAAGCAAAGTATATAGTGTTTTATGCGGAGCACTGCATTTTCAAAGAAAGAGAATACTAGCAGTGTGATCAGAGCTGTTGATGGAACTGTGTTTGTTCATGATATCACTGGGGTCATTTCTTAGACATTTCTGAACTTCATTGGTCATTAAAGTGTTTGTTCAAGTGCCTTATATATGGGGCCAAGGTGGGGGTACATGGGCATCCCTGTGCCATGTGCCCCTCCGGTGAGTCTGTGCCTGATGGAGTATTTAAATTCATAGTCCCCAGAACAGGGGTCAGATTTGTTTCATCTTTTAGACACAGGCAAACTATCAGAAACCACCTTTAAGGAAATATAAGGGTAATTCCACGACGGTCTGGTGTCGGGATAATCTGATTGGGTGTGATATCATCCCAGGTCTTCATTGCAAGCTATACACAGAAAAGATATTATTAACAACTTGTATCAGATTTAAGTAGGCAGTGTCTCAGAGTCTTATTTATGTAACATAGGGAGAAAAATGTGCAGCCAGTCCGGGACTCGAACCCGGGACTCTTGGCTAACAAGATGAATGCTCTACCGACTGAGCTAACCGGACCACTTACACATGCTCTCCCTATTACCGGGCTACATACACCCCAGGCAACTTGAAATTCGCCTTCAAATTTCCACAGACCGTATGCTCTACATACAACTCATAAGCAACTCAAACACTTGAGTACCATAAAGACCGCAGGTCATTTACGTTGGGCGCCAATGTAACATAGGGAAAAAAATGTGCAACCAGTCCGGGACTTGAACCCGGGACACTTCGCTAACAGGACGAATGCACTAGCAACTGAGCTTAAAGGACAGCTTACATATTCTCTCTATCACCGGCCACATACACCCCGGGCAACTTGAAATTTGTCCTTGAATTTCCACAGACCGTATGTTCTACATACAACTCACAAGCAACTCAAACACTTGAGTACCGTAACGACCGTGGGTCATTTACATTAGGCACCAATGTAACATAGGGAGAAAAATGTGCAGCCAGTCCAAGACTCAAACCCGGGACACTTCGCTAACAGGGCGAATGCTCTACTGACTGAGCAAACCGAACCGCTTACACATTCTCTCCCTATCACCCGGCTACATTTATACATATATATTGATGCAAATAAGAAATGCAGGTCTACACATTATGATTATCTTTTAACTGCTTTGGTTAAAACAATAACACTTTGTCATTTGATTTAACAACACAATAAGTTATGGTCAAAATCCAGTGAGAATTTATAAAAAACATTGATAAAAGATAGTTTCTGATGAATTCATAAATAAAACATATAACAATGCATAAACTTTTTATCACCCCATTTATTTATTTTTCTGTATATCTCATGTTATTTCTTTCATTTCAGGTGATCCAGATAAATATTTACATGTCAGTTTGTAAAAGTTGCAAAGGAAGCATACATAGTACAACCAGCATTAAATAACAAATGTTACCATGCCAACTGAGTCCTCTACCAGTGATATACTGACTAGTGAACTGTCTGCCTTAACCTCCCTTCCTGGACAGCTGGCACTGCCCCCTAGTGTGTACAATGTCCGACCACAAGATTGCGCGGTTTGCACAATTATACTTGAATCTGATGACAATTTGCAGGCGGCAGATTATCCATTAAATATAGAGTTTGATTTTATAATTGGAGACAATGATTCTGATGTGGGAGAACAGTTGGAAAATTGTTTGTGCCAAATGAAGCAAGGGGATTCACAAACTGTCAAGATAAAATGCCAGAAATTTGAAGGTGAAAATAAAACACTTTCTGCAAAATTGACATTAACGAAACTTAACAACAGAGTACCTATTTTTAGCTTATCCATTACTGATAAATTAGAAATAGCTTCTGATCATAAAGCAAAAGGTGTTGAACTCTTTAAGCGAGAGTCATACAAGTTTGCCTTTAAACGATTTAGCAAAGCGCTGAAGTTTCTTATACTAATGTTACCAAGGGACAAAATTCCTCAGGATCTACTTTCACAATTTGATCAACTTAGAGTTCAGTGCTACTCAAACATGGCAGCATGTCAGCTTAAAACTGGTAGTTATGAATATGTCATAATTAATTGTAGCAAAGCACTTAAAATTGATGGTCAAAGTATAAAATGCCTGTATAGAAGGGCTGAGGCGTTGTTCCAGCTAGGAGAGAAAGAGAAGTGTAAATCAGATGTAATTAAAGGCCTAAAACTTGATCCTAGGAGTAAAACCTTGCAGCAGTTGCTACAGAAACTTGACACAAACAGTGGACACAGTTTAGGTAGGTTTTTTTTGTTAACAAAGTTAATAACAGATACACTAACTTCTTAAGTCACACGCAGTGTCACATATATATGATTTACTTTCCAACCAGTGCTAACAGTTTGGTAAAGGTTATATTAGCAAATCACAAACTCAGCCTTAACAACTTGGCTGGCTGTCTAGAATCTTCTCATTCTCATAGACCTAACACAACTTATAATATAAGTACATATAAGTAATATATAATAAGCCACAATCCATTTCACAATCACACCAGATTGCTTACTTTATTGTCTATTCTACAACTTTGATCGTCAGCATGCAGCAACTCCCATGGGCTTCCAGTTTGTAAAGGTCTGGCTATTGCCTTGATCAAAATGAAGATGAACGGCGGAGATAGGATTAAACCAAGATGCTTTCCAACCTGACATCAAAGGTCTCTTTGCACAAATTTTCCAGGCAAAAGTGGGATGAAGTACCATCCTACATGCATTGAACACTTTCTTCAGTTTGTTACTGATATACTTCACATTGCCCACCAAATGACTTCACATTGAATGCAGTCAAAGGCCTTGTTATGGTCCAGAAACAGGAATGGATAGCAAAAATACATCTGTTGTTGACCTTAGTGGGATGAACCTTTATTACATATACAGCTGCACTGGACCTGGTAGCGCAATTGGTAGAGCATCGGCTTCAGGTATGGAAGGCCCCGGGTTTGATCCCCTGCCGCGGCATACTATACGGTTATCCTTGTTCAGCCGGGTATATCCACAGATCTTGTGGTTACCCTTGTTTAGCCTGGTATATCCACAACAGATCTTGGGGTTACCCTTGTTCAGCCTGGTATATCCACAGATCCAATCGCAGTTTATTTCAGTCAGATCCATCTTCAGGATTTGTTTCCAAACATTTCTTTGAATTAGATTCTCGAAGTTGACTGGTTACGTTCCATGTTTGTTGCCTTGACACCTTGCACAATGGTTTCTTGTCCTAATTGGACATGTCACAGATCAACTCATCTAAGGGATGAATTCTTCAGAGGCACTTGTGGTTCAGTTTGATGCATATTTAATGCATTTCACTAAGACCATGTCATTTTGGGTCACATTACCATTTGCTCTATTGGTTGAGAGAAATATGTGTTGAGAACTCGCACCCCCATAGCAGTGACAAATTCCAGTAGTGCTTCTCCTTTCTTGTGATGCCCATAACCTTTTCTTTGCTCAGGCACTTAAAAATGCCAAGTACATGGCACCCATTTCTTATTTTTCCTTGCCATTTTTTTTAGCTGGATTAATAACATTCTTGTCACCATTTTTTTATTTTACAGTGTGGCCACTTTCTAGAATGCCTGTCTTCCATGGCTAACAAGCATGATCAGCCCAATTTACCCCTCTCACAGTCTCAATACCCCACTCACAGTCTCAATACCCCAGTGACTGTCTCAATACCCCACTCACTGTCTCAATAACCCACTCACTATCACAATACCCCACTCACTGTCTCATTACCCCACTCACTGTCTCAATAGCCCACTCACGCTCAATACCCCACTCACTGTCACAATACCACACTCACTGTCTCAATACCCCACTCACTGGTCTCAGTACCCCACTCACTGTCACAATACCCCAGTCACTGTCACAATACCCCACTCACTGGTCTCAATACCCCTCTCAATGGTCTCAATACCCCACTCACTGTCCCAATACCCCACTCACTGCCTCAATACCCAACTCACTGGCTCAATACCCCACTCACTGTCACAGTACCCCATTCAATGTCACAATACCCCACTCACTGTCACAATACCCCACTCACTGTCACAATACCCCCACTCATCACAATACCCCCACTCACTGGTCACAATACCCCACTCATGGTCACAATACCCACTCACTGTCTCAATACCCCACTCACTGTCACAATACCCCACTCACTGTCTCAATACCCCACTCACTGTCACAATACCACACCCACTATCTTAATACCCCACTCACTGGTCTCAGTACCTCACTGGCTGTCTCAATACTCCACTCACTGGTCTCAATACCCCACTCACTGGTCTCACTACCCACTCACTGTCAAAATACCCCCACTCACTATCTTTATACCCAACTCACTGGTCTCAATACCCCACTCACTATCTTAATACCCGACTCACTGGTTTCAATACCCCCACACTGTCATAATACCCCACTCACTGTAGCAATACCCCACTCACTATCTAAATACCTCACTCACTGGTCTCAGTACCTCACTTACTGTCTCAGTTCCCGTCTCACTGGTCTCAATACCCCCTTCTCAAAATACTCCTATGCACTGTCTCAATACTCCCATTCACTCTCTCAATATTCCACTCACTTTCTCAATAAACCCATGCACTGTCTCACTATTCCACTCACTGGTCTCAATACCCCCACAGTGTCCCAAAATACTCCTTTTAACTGTCTCAATACTCCCACTCCCTTTCTCAATGCTCCACTAACTGGTCTTAATACCCACTTACTGGCTTTATATGCCACTCACTGGTCTGAATACCCACTTACTGTCTCAATACTCAACTCACTGGTCTTAATACCCACTTACTGTCTTAATACTCCCCTCACTGGTCTTAATACCAACTTACTGTCTCAATACTTCCATTCACTGGTCTTAATACCCACTTACAGTCTCAATACTTCCATTCACTGGTCTTATACCCACTTACAGTCTCAATACTTCCATTCACTGGTCTTAATACCCACTTACAGTCTTAATACTTCCATTCACTGGTCTTAATACCCACTTACAGTCTCAATACTGCCATTCACTGGTCTTAATACCTACTTACTGTCTCAATACTTCACTCACTGGTCTTAATACCCACTTACTGTCTCACTACTCCACTCACTGGTCTTAATACCCATTTACTGTCTCATTACTCCACTCACTGGTCTTAATACCCACTTACTGTCTCAAAACTCCCACTCACTGTCTCAATACTCCCACTCATTGTCTCAGTACTCCAACTCACTGTCTCAATACTTCCACTCACTGTCTCAATACCCCCACTCACTGTCTCAGTACTCCAACTCACTGTCTCAATAATCCCACTCATGTCTCAATACTCCCATCCACTGTCTCAATTCTCCCACTCACTGTCTCAAGACTCCCACTCACTGTCTCAAAATATTGACTTACTGTCTCAATACTCCCACTCACTGTCTCAGTACTCCCACTTACTGTCTCACAATGTCGACTGATTGAGTACTTCCACTCACTGTCTCAGTACTCCCACTCACTGTCTCAAAATGTCAACTTACTGTCTCAGTACTCCCACTCACTGTCTCAGTACCCCCACTCACTGTCTCAGTACTCCCACTCACTGTCTCAATACTCCCACTCACTGTCTCAGTACTCCACTCACTGTATCAGTACTCCCACTCACTGTCTCAGCACTCCCACTCACTGTCTCAATACTCCCACTCACTGTCTCAAAATGTCAACTTACTGTCTCAGTACTCCCACTCACAGTCTCATTACCCCTACTTACTGTCTCAATATTCCCACTCACTATCTCAATACTCCCACTCACTGTCTCAATACTACCACTCACTGTCTCAAAATATCAATTTACTGTCTCAATACTCCCACTCACTGTCTTAGTACTCCCACCCACTGTTTCAGTACTCCCACTCACTGTCTCACTCAATGTGTCACTGTATTATACTCACAGTGTAAATACTTCCTGTATGTGTGGGTTCAATTCCCAATCTGAGCAAAGCCTTTCATAAGAAGAGGTCTTATAGCTGACCAGCGGAGAACATGTGGCTTTACCAAAACATTCATCTGCAGTCCTCGTCTCCTATAATGGCTTGTTGTCACTAATATTACCCTAATGTCTTGATAGATATATTCACAAAGGCAAAAGCCAAGCTCGTCTAAATACCTTCACTCACAGTCAAACACTCGCTGTCTGTCTTAATAACCCTAAAGACCCCCTTCTCAATCCTTTCCTCTTTTAGACCTTCTACGTACTTTAATAATGTAAATCACTTGTTGGTTATTTATATCTTTTTGATTGGATTTCCCATAGATTGAATTATGTTTGTCCTCCTATTTTACTGTAATCTTCTGTTTACTAACATCATAAAGATTGACTGAAGAAATATATGCCTGGTGTATTGATTATGGGGAAGCCAATACACATGGCTCAGTCATGGGTGAATGCACACCTGTATGGTGTAAGAGTGAGTGTGGCATGTTTGTACAGGTAACAGGTATAACACTACTACCTTCACACATGTGTATAGTCAGAGGGTATGGCCTGGTGGCATGGAAATAAAGGCAGTTTTTTCATGTGTGTTTATGATGTTTGATTAATGGTGCCTGGTTTAAATGATTCTTCAGTGGTGAGAGTTTATAAACATTATAAAAGCTTGGCAAGGAAGTGGGCTGATTTTACTAGGTTTAATTATGGTAAGTCCTTGTTTTTATTTGTTGTAGGGTATTGGTCTTTATCAATGGATTTGTTTACCCTCGCCTTTCTCCCATAGGCATATGGCGAGTTGGGTATTTGTGGAATTAACTTCCAGCTATCATTGTAAGCCTGCCAGATCTCGGTCACTTCAAACTGGCAGTGGCCGATATTCAGTAAATAATAAAAGCCTAATAACAATTGTTTTAATCTGGGCTTTAATCCCACTTCTCTCATTAATATTTTAACCATATGCATAGGTTTCATTAACATCACTTTAATGTACAATACTCTGTTAGCCTTTAGCTTTCACAACCAACTATCTATGTCAGCATTATACAGATGTTGATTGGTGGATTTGGTAATTGTTTTGTATTTTGCTATGCAGTATGCCCAGGGTATTATATTGTTGACAAACATGGAGCTACCATCTTTCTATCCCTGACATGCCACACATATCTTATATTCAATAACATTTAATTTACAGTTTATGTAATTTGTTGCTCTCATTATCTGTTATAAACTACCTTAACAAAAATAATGTATTATTTAAAGATAGAAATTACTAATAAATGTTTTTTTCTTATTGCATCACCATGAAATAAGTTTTATTGAAATTGTCTAAGACCACTATTTCAAAATGTACAGGCTTTCTATATTTATATTTTGTATCTCATTTATCATGTCTAGTGGATCGGAGGGTCCCAAACTCAAATTCGAAACTGACCACGGGATGTTAGTCCTTAAGCAAAACTATTTACTGCACATTGCTCCAGGTACTCAGTACCTGAGTACTGGTTCTACCCAGGAAGTGGGCAGTAGAGAGGGATTAACATAAGTGGAAAGATCTTGTTTCCCAATCATCTCTAAAGAAGTAGGTTTAAACTAAATTTACCTATCAACATCTGATCTCCCCTGATTGGCCGGATGTTTGTGTTTCATGGGTGTAGGTGCTGGTGAAAAAGTTCATAAAGCTTGTCATATCTTTAAGGATAATATTATACTCCATAAGAATATGTCTAGAATAAGCCCTGATATATCCATGCTGCTGTGTATTCTAATTCACTTTCCATATGTGTCACAGTTGTCTAGTATTTTCCCATTTATCTGTCACAGTATGTTTCAATCTTTCCTATTTTAACCTAATCCTGTGTAGTTTTGTCCAAGTTTTTTTATCATGTTGTATTGATTAACTGTTTATCTATTAACTAATTTAATCTGTCTTTCCCTTGATACCAGATGTTACAAGCCGCCTTGACTATTATTCACAACACACATGTTTTTATCTCTCATTAATTCTTTTGTATCATTCCTTGTATCTATCTCCAAATCATTGAAATGGTTCAGTCTGTCTATTTTTGATATCTGTTCCTGCATGTTTCAGATGCAGCAGCTAAGGTCCCGGGCTCAGCAGCTGTGGCCTCCACCTAGAAGTCAGGTGTATGTAACCCCTAAACGATCCATGGGCACCTTGACTAGCAGGTGTGCCAACATCAACTGGCGACTGGTGGCTCCTGTCAGTTTGTTTGCCATACTGCTGCTGTATCATACGGTCCTCAAAACACCCACAGAAATCAGCATCCCCAGACATGTTAATCTGGAAGACTACATGCCGTTTGAGCCTAACGTCATCCATGACTTTGACATTAGTGGCAGTGATAAGCCTAAAATCCAGCGTATCATTCACCAGACATGGAAAGATACGAACATTCCACCACAATTTGTTGATAACATCAAGTCTTTCATCCATAACAACCCATCCTGGGAGTATTACCTGTGGACAGATGACAGTGCAAGGGAGCTCATTAAGGACCACTACCCCTGGTTCCTGCCTGTCTGGGATGGGTACTACTACTCCCATCAAAAGATTCGCCGAGCAGATGCCTTGCGATATTTTGTGCTGTATCACTATGGTGGTGTGTATGCAGACATGGATGCAGTGAACTACCGGCCCCTGGATGCTGCTATTACTAAACATGGTTGTGTGTTTATGCCGGAGCCCTACCCAATGTCTGCATTCAGAGCCTGGGTTCCCTACCTTATCAACAATGCTGTGATGATGTGTCGAGCCCGACATCCATTCTTGAAGCAGTTAATGGAGAACCTGTACACATTTGAGCACATGCAGGCTGTGTGGGACTCAACTGGTCCCGGGTATGTGACCACACAGTACCAAATCTATAACAATCTCCCGAAAGAGAAAGCAACCTTTACCCTTTACCATAACCGTAGTCTTGATGATAAAGCAGATAACTCTCCCTACCTCAACAAAGGGAGCTTACCCATGGAGGATGAAGCTTCAGTGTATATTGCTAATACTCAGTATTTTATATTCAGTATTGATGAGAATGGGTACTGGCCTTTATACAGATGGTGCAAGGGTTTTGATCATTTAACACACCTACAAAAGAGGGCCTGTGTGGACTTGCAGCGACATGGTCTGGTGCGCAAGCCTAACAAGTATGCATTTATAGACCACAAGTGGTATCGGACGTACGGCTGGTGGAACTTCTACAACTATATGTCCTCGTATAGTTCAGTAACATCAACACCCATTGTACAGATAGCTCCAAACTATAAAATATACAAGAGTAAACAGCATTAGGAATGTGTCGTTGTACATTTAGATTTATATCACTGTTGAGATTTATACAATATGTTTGAAACTTTTACAGGTTATACATATTATTTAAAGCATGAAGGTTTTTTTTTTATCTGTTATCATTCTCCATTCCATTGTTATGATTAACATGTTTTGTGCTGGACTGCGGTGTGCTGGTAACTCTATCCAGCAACATTATATGTTAACCGATACTTAAATGTTAGTTGTCACAATCTGCTTACAATTACATTGTACATACATAGGTAGCTGAACATATTGCAGTAGGCTCAAAAGTGAAAAATAATAATCCAGGTCAGACACATCTTACAAGAGATGGGTGATCTTGTTTTGATTGCCTTACCAGATCAATTTGAGGCAAGCAGGCTCTAGAATAACATTTTATTTTAAACATTGTGCTGGTTCTACTTAACAAGATTTTAAGCAATCAAATATTCTGATTCTAATTGCTGATATTTTGTTGTTAACAATATAGTAAGTTGTTAAGTTATGAAATCCTGGTTGATTTTTAGCAGTTGCTAGAGCCTCAGCTCTGGTTACAAGAGGCCATGGATTCAAATCCAGGTATGAAAGTTGTATAAAATGGTAGTGATATAGCTTTCTTTCTTACATACAAGCAAATACAAGCAGCATATATACAACAGGAGGGAATCCAGAAATATTGATGGCTTGGTATGAATCAAGATTCATTCAACTTTATTGCTGTAAATACTCTATATATATATATAAAAATGTGTTTTCACAATGCTACTCTTTTACCTGGTTGGTGTGTGGATGTGCCGCCCCTGGATTCATCCCTGATATACAAATAGTTCTATGACTGACCGGCTTAGTGTCCAGATATTGTGACTATATCATTCCAGGTGTTCACAGCATGCTGTACACAGTTATGGCAGCAATGTATCTCCTTCAAATGAACTGTAATAAACAAAGAAAAAACAAGAATCTATTATTTTGTATTGTGGCTCAAATGTTTTGTGTTTATTTTCTTGTTGTAGTAGCACATATCTGGAGGCTGGCAGTTTTTTTTTAATGTTCTGCACTTTTACAGTACTTAGCAACATATCCAACATGATGCTAGTAACCTAGTAAAATTTTATTTATGGAAATACTATCTTTATTTATACAAGTGTGAAGAGTGTGTTGTTTGTCCATGTTATCAGTACATTATAGTTTTACAATTCCTTGTGATTTGCTTATACGTGTCTTAAAACTCATAGCATTCCATAAAATTGTTCACAAAATAATCTATCAATTATTGTAACTTTGTGATGTTGAGTTTCATAAAATATACCGAAAACAGTGTGTTGACTTTTAGAGTTTATATTTCAAAGACCACTGTGTCAGTATTAATAAATAAATTATTAGCTAACAACTGCAGTAAGGATTGTCCATTGGGATTAACTAGAGACTCATATGTGTTTCTTGAACAATCCAAAAGATTTCACAAACATTTTGCTATGTTTAAATAAATTTCATGACAAAATGTAAACTACCAGACCTGGTAGCCCAATTGGTAGAGCGTCGACTCCACATTAGGGAGGCCCTGGGTTCGATCCCAGGCCGTGACATACCAAAGTCGTTCAAAATCGTAGTGGCATAGCTCCCTTGCTAACTCTCCAGCAAATATACAGGTAGTTCCATGACTGGTTTGCCCGGTGTCAGGATAATGTGACTGGGTGTGGTATCATGCCAGGTGTTCATGGCATGCTATACACAGTAAAGACAACACTATATCTGCTTCAAGTGGATACTGTCTTCAGATAACTGAAGATACTGCTGGTGGAATGATAAACCCAATAAACAAAACAAAATGAAAACTACAAATGGTTAAATATTTTGCAATATATTATTATATATTAGGAGAGGTAACTAAGTCATTAAAGTGACTTGCTTAATTTTAAGATAGTGGAGACAGTGTCCATTTTCATTTTTGGTTAAAACATGGAGGGCATTAAAACATCTAAAACATAATTCTGATAGCGACTAGATATACAAATTTGTTTTATTTATCGTGGTTATGTTTTATATTATACTTTCTATACTTTTGCTTATTTTTCTGTTGTTTTTATACCAGAGATATCTATCACCAAGTACAGTTGTGTAAATGAACAGATGTGTTTGTAAAACTATACATCTTTACACAGTTGAAATTCTGATATTCATGCCCATAACAAAATGCCTGCCAAGTTCAAATTGATTATCATATCTTTTATAGCCTGCCACTTTTTGCTTAAGACAATTTTATGAAAGACTACAAATTTACTTATTAAAATCTAACTGGAAGATACTGTCACATTCAATTTTCTTTAATAATTTGGCAAAGATAAACATAATAAAAAAGAGCTGACAACACAACATATATTTAACCAAAGCCAATAAAAATAAACATTTGTTCTACAAAAACTAACTGCAAATTATATACTTAGTCTGAAAATAATGCTCTCAGAAGACATATGTGTGAGCTTTTTCTGAGGCCAAAGTGGGAGATTTGTTATATTCAAAGAAGGAAGATATCTGCTTTCAAGTAGGGAGATTTCTCAAAATGGGTAAAACACCCCCATTTTCAAACAATTTTGAACCTTAAAAGAGGCAGTCTCCCTCCAAAAGCGGGAGAGTTCACATGTATGGGAAGAGTAACTGCATGTGTCTCATTAAAAACAGCATAATGGCTTGGAGCAAGTTTCCTTTAAGTCCAACTGGCAAACACATAAATTCCTAAACAAACAAGCTGATAATACAAAATAGATGTTTATTTTTCTGTTATCTTGCTACAATACAATATATGAATAACAAAAAGGATTTAAGTCATAGAGTAAAATTAAGATGACGTTTGTATTTACAATACTGCGATGTACTTGATCGGCCAGGACTTGAAAGTGTCTGAAGACACAAGTTAAAACCAGCATATATGATGCGCGCAATAAAGCGGCTTTCGTCAGTGGCCGAGACATTGTCATGGTCGCCTTAATGCAGCACTTGGAGCCAGACACAGGTAAAATTCGACGAGATGAGATGTCTCCAGGCATGAGGGGCGCTTTTTTTCAGCGCCGATTTAACTCGTCTCTCGGACCCAATGAGTTGATTCATATAACGAAATTTTTAAATGTAAAAACAAACAAAAATATAGGTACGGTAACTGTACATGACAACATTAGTAGGCACCTCATTATTTCGTTATTAAGAACACGAGATAAGCGTAATGCAATGAATAGTAGGGTTGCGCTCCTCAATGAAAACGTGTATGGAAGGGGGACAATCGATGATAACTTAGGCATGTGAAGGCAGTTAGCTCCCCTGTCACATTGCAAATTGTTGCAAAGTAAACTTTCCCTTTTCGCTTTATTTTATTACCAAATAATATATAATTATCTATAATTTCATTTAAAATTCTAAATTATTATCATATGGCACACTTGGTAAAGTTAAAATTTCGTAAAAGACTTTCACCATGGGACGCACGTATTTTCTGACTGATTCATAATGATTAAAGTCAAATAGTTGTGAACGTGTTCTTAGAAAAACAACAACAAACAGAACCAATTAACAAAAAACAAAAAAAAACAACATCAACAACACCAAAAAAAAAAAAAAATAAAAATAGATAAAAATAAACAAAATAAACAACAACACACATTTAAACTAACTTTTACACTTATACCATTGTTTTAATATGACCAGTTCACTTGTAAACCACACATTTTATTGGTACGCTGCCCATTTACTTTTCTGATAAAAACCACCAGATAATATAAATAACTGAATATTTGTTAATTATTCTTTGTTTCTGAGACAGCCTTACCTGTTCAGCTTTGCTAATTTGGTCTCTGGGAACGAAGACTAGCGAGGGCAAGGGAGTACAGAAATATATGGAAGTCCACGTCTTGATTATAGTTTAGGTTCAATCGGGACCCCTCGGCGATTTCTTCGAAATATACCTCGGGAATCATATGCAGAGAAAGTAGTCCGTCCCTGATTGTGACCTCGCGTGAAATACGAAATTCTAAATAGACACTGAAGAAAAGGTAAGCATGAGATTTTCATTGTTTCTTTGAGTGTTTTAATGGATGATATTGAATGAATGAGTTATTGTTATGATTTTCTTATAAATAATTATATGATTAGATATACGACTGACCGTAATGGTATGCTTTTTTAGCTTTTACATTGTTGAAGTGCGTGGTGGGGTAATGTCAACATTAACTTTATAGAAAATATGATTTAATTGCCGGGTACTAGGTATTTAAACTCATTTATAATATTTTTTTGATGCTAAAAACTATACAAACAATGTTGTGTTTAATGAAAAACAATAACTTGAAAGAACACAGCAAGGTTTATGCTTTTTAAATGATATTTTAGATTAGTTATTTTATGTTTTCATTAAAATCTTCGTAATTATATTAGTCTTAAATTGTCATTGTTCATGACTTGCGCCTCTCTTATGTAGTCAGTATTGACCTTTGGCAGTATAAAGTTCATAAAGTTTAAACCTCCAACTTAAGGCAGGTGCAAGACATGAACACTGACATTTTATTTGTCATACAACTACATTTCTGTGAATGAGTCCCAATTCTTTTTTTTTTCAGAGTATTCTCCAACAACTACTGGGTGTCACATCCCTCCATCTAGTGCTAATATGTCTGCTGATGGATCATACGAAAAGCACAGATGTTGCTTTTGTTGTAAATTGGATGCCAATAGTGTAAATATTACCACTACCACACAAATTGACTTAAAAGTATTGGTCAACAAGTACTTTCCAGCTGCATCTCAGCATGTCAGTTTGGTATGCAGGACATGCATTCGGCAAACGAGTACTTTCTCAGAGTTTCAAAGGTAGGTCTTGCCGGTTTTGACATAATCCAAGTTTTACCCATGACAATTTTAAAATCAGATTATAAAATGTGGTATGTTTGAATGAAAAAAGCACCAGTGTGCACTAGATAACACGTTTCTTTTTACATTTCTGTTGTTATGTGATATGTGTAAATTTTAAATATATATGATTGCACTTAAATCTTCCCAGTTACTTTGAGAACAACAAGTCAATTTATATGCATCACTTACTTCTAGATCGCTCTGTCCAATGTAACCTATATTCCCATAGCTAAGGAAAGAATTTTCTTTATGTATATGGGAAGATGGCACGGTTGTTCATTGTATATAGAGTGTTCACTTGATAAACATAGTCAAAAGATCAAGCCACAACTTTTTTGCTTGCCTCAAAGTGAAAATCCCTGCTATTCTCTAGGTCTGGGATCTCATTTTTACAATGATAAGTGCATTATTATCAACAGGTTTTAAAAGACAATTTCTACGTTAATAACAACAGTTGATGATGATGTTAATTGACATCCATTGTTCTTAGGAATACTATTATTCAGGATTAAAAACTACACCATTATTTTTGTGCAAAGGCTGTGCCATATATTGTGAAAGCACCAAATGCTTGTTCCTAAATTATGCTTTCTGATGTTTCTTTTTTCACAATAGTTAATATACAGGTAATTGTTATGTGATTATGTGATGATAACTTTTTCAGACAGGCTGAAATGAGAATTAATAATAAGAAAAGAATGCTGACACCGGACAAAGAAAAAATCTATTTAAAAATACCATTGGTTACGGTTCCTTTGAAATGCCAATAAAAATGTATGCCCTTTTGAAATGATTGCTTGTTTGTAAGATTGAAGAAAAGTTTGAGAGGTGTTTATATGTCAAAAGTAAAGTTAATGTCTATTTAAAAAAATAGGTTTGGTTGTGGTAATATTACTATTTTAAGGAAAGCTTAGTGGATTGTGGCTTTTACTTTTACACTAAAAATATTAGTGCATTCTTTGTATAGGAAAAGAGATTGACCTTTAACAATTTTCACTTAGTCAATCGCGTACACCAAACAAACAATAATGTAGGGCTAAAGGAAACATTTTCTTTCATGCTCAGCAAAAGAAATTGCAGTTCTTTGCCAATTCATTGAACTTATAAGTTTTGTCTAGAACCTCAAGTAACAATCTGTATAGAGCAGATTTAAAGCAGATTTAGTGCATACTTCATGAGGTATAGAAAATATCATGTACAGATACACACATCTTAAAGAAAAACAAGACACAATGTTGCAATACACTTAAAAACCTTTATTTAGCCGACGTCATGTGAACGAACATGGCATATAAATTTATAGAATATGGAACAGGCTTTATTGTGATAGTTTAACATGAAACAAACAAAAATCATGTTCTTATTACATAATGTCACTAAGGTTTCAGGTATGCATGATTCTTAACAGCATTTTAATAAAGTTTATCTTAGTAACTTTGTTCAGTTAATGGCATATAAAATACAAAATAAGCAGTATTATGCTGAATATTTGTTTCTTTACTTTCCATCAATATTCTTAATATTGACCTATAAATAACTTTTTCTTTTTTCACAATGTTTTTTTCAAAGTTTCCAGGAACTGTAAACAAATTTAGTTATCCATCTTACTTCTTTATTTGGTTGTCCAATCTTTAATACACAAATTATTCACATTGAACATCTTCACCTAAAAGAATTTCAAAAACGCATTAGACAGGTATTATTTAATAAAATATGACAACCTTCGAAGAATGTTTATCTTAAAAACAACACAAACATAGACTTCAACTAGTTAAATGAAATATATTCAGATTGAAGTAAACTATAACATACACATCTATTTTGGCAGGTCACTTCTTCAAATATATTTTGATAGAAGTTCTCAACTACTGCCTTGGTCAAATACAAGACAAGAATAACACACGGAAATAATTTTGACAAAAAAGTCAAATGTTTATTGTATTAATGCTCAAGAAACTTTTTTGAACAATTACAACAACACTCTGACCCATCTTCTCTAGACAGCGGTTGGCCAAATCCAAAATAATTTAAAAGTTCAACTCTTAGACAGGTAGTGTCATTCTTACAAAACTGAACAACATTTTTATCAAGTCCTTTACGTGAGCTTAAAATGTCTGTACTATTATAGTACAACAAAGCTTGGGCTTTTTGACCAGCTCGACCAGCACGTCCTATTTCTTGAAAATACTGCTCTAGGGTTGTAGGTGGTCTTGCGTGAATTATTTTAGTGATAGATGGAGAATTCAATCCCATTCCAAGGGCTACAGTGGCCAACACATGGCGGATTTTAGGATCAGTTTTTCCAAGTTCCTTAATAATATGAGTTTTCATTTCATGCATGAGTATAGTCTTTGTGGTACTGACAGAATATTCTATTTTCTGGAACTGGGTCCCCTACATATTGCTTTGATCCTAATTCATGAGCTAAATATTGATAATAATAGCCTAAAGCTTCTAAACTCTCCACATAGACAATTGTTACTGGAAATTCACACAATTTTTCTGACAGTTGATCGGATAATGGTTTTATAAGATTGTCATACTTGTCATATTTTCTAATATTGGGTGGACTTGGTAACTTTTCCAAATAAATGTTTGGTCTATCTGGATTAACAATTACTGTAGCATAGCTTTATACAATAGAGTCTCTCCAATATCTGAAATACGGGTAGGTGTCGCTGTTGCTGTCAATGATAGGTGTGCACAATCTGGCAGTAAACAAGTCACCTGTCCAAGTTTCTTAAAAGCCGTTCGAAATTCAGCACCCCTGAAAAAGAACACATTTTACTAAGATTTTTTTTATAAATTGTCAGAAAAGAATAACATCCAGGTATTGTCAATTAACTCTCACCAAAGATGCCACCATGGCTAGTATCAAAAGACATTTTTAGTGATAAATTATCTCATTTTAAAAGGAACACACAAATGGAAGAGAAACTCTGCAAGAATTAATGTCAACTTGAATTATTTTATAATAATAATTTTAATGCAAAAAAAGGACAGTGGTATACCATTCAGATATCATGTGCACCTCATCTACGACAACTGCACAGAGCTGGCTTCTGAAGGATTTGGTCTTACAAACATCAATCATTCGTTTCATAAGAAGAGACTCTGGGTGGCAGTAGACTAAGCAGAAGTGGCCAGAGCTAATGTCATCAAGTGATACAGACATTTTTAACAATGATGGTTCATCACTATCTTGAAATTCATCGTTCTCGTTATCACTGCTCTGTTCATTCTCGTTTGCGTGTCCACTTCTTCCTTCAAAGTCAACGCAACAAGCATTTATTCCATTTGCGCACAAATGCTGGACTTGATCCTCCATAATAGAATTCAGTGGGGTTACAACCACGGTTATTCCTGGTTTGGGCAAATTATTTTTCTTCTGAAATATGAATGGCAACAACTGAAATATAACACTTTTTCCAAAACCCGTCGGTAAAACACAGATGCAGTCTTTCAAATCATACACGTGATGTAAAGTCTTCAATTGTTCAGCTTTCAGAGTGTGTTTTAAAATTAATTTTTCAACAGCAAAAGACACACATTCTTCGAAGGTCGCCATATTTAAACAAACGCGCGTAGGTAGCCGAATTACAACCGACCGTATCACTGAATATATAAATAGATGGTTGTATAGACGCTATTCACGCCTCGTTTTGAAAAAATCCAAAACGAGGCTCTTAACGCAAGAGGATTCCCTATAGAAAAATGGCGTCACGGAAACCTTTAGGCGATCCCGGATGGACAAATAATTTATCGATTATTCCAGAAATTTCAATGAGTGATGTTGTGACAATAATTCAGAAACACTCTAAAGTTCCAACAAAACACCTTGACAAAGGCTACAGATTTTTCCATGGATCGTATGTGCACAATATTGAAGGTAAATCAGGAGGTCAATGACCTGTGATGATTTTGTTGTTAAAAATAGATTGCATTTAGTCATCCGCTTAAAATAAAACTATGCTGTATTGTCAACCTGTCATGTACATTCTTTGTGTTACGCATAATATTTAAACTCTACACAGGATGTAAATTTACCCTGGATTAAATTTTTATAGCTTTAGGCACACAAAAAGTGTTTTATCACAATGAATATTTACAGCGACACTTAGAAGTCGTGAGATAATAACTTTAGATATGATTGACACTGATAAATACATGGAAAATTACTGATCTACTTTCAGTGAAAGTGAACAAAGGAGGTTGCTTTGTCAGAGGAAAATGTTTCCGGTCTATGAAAAAAAACGAATCTCCATGGTCATTGCATGTAAGTTGACTGTTGCTATTCTGTATTTGTAAACAGTAGTATCTAGATCAATCAATAAAATTTGATTTAAAGATTGTTGAGAGTGGCCTCCTAGCTGACAAGGTCTGTTGGCACTCAGCCCATGGCATGAATATTTGTCGAACATCAGCATGCATATGTTAATATATAGAAGAGTTCGTCCTGCCGGGAATTGAACCCAGGACCTATTGAATCAACCGCATTGCTAAAGTATTAACCAGACTGGCCTAAGAGCTGACAAGGTCTGTGGGCACTCAGCCCATTGCATGAATATTTGTCGAACATCCGCATGCATATGTAAACGTGTACAAGAGTCTGTCCTGCCGGGAATTGAACCCATGACCTATTGAATCAACCACATTGCTGAAGAATTAACCCAACAGCAAGGCTGTTTACACTTATAATTTGATGACATGATAAATTGGTAATGGCTTGGATGCCAATGACTGTTTTAAGAATATTATTTATTAACTTTATTTTGCAAATATTAAATTTTGTATGTTGTTGAAATAAAATGATTTTAGCTCATGAAAACAAATTTTTCATTGTTTTCCAGATATCCTTGTTGAACACAAAAGAAATTGAAAGCCAGTATTGTGCATGCTCTGCAGGAAAAGGCTCATGTGCACATGTGGCTGCCCTTGTTTACCAACTTGCACACTTCAAGACTCTTAAAATGAAATCTGTTCCAGATATTGTTTCCAAAACTTCCTCTCCACAACAATGGCAAGTGCCGCCAAGAACTCATGGGATAGTACCACGACCACTCTCGGATGTCAAGTTTGTTAAACCAAAGTCAAAGAAAAATGAAAAGTCAGAGCAATGTGTATGTAGCACACTGTATAACCCGATAAACACATCATTTCCAGATATTGACTTTATGAAGGGATTACAGGAAATTGTATCAAGTTCAGATAGTATCCAGTTTAACCAAGTGTTGCCAGACAATTTTGACAGTGTTGAAAGAAAAATCAGTGCATTTGGTAGTGTGTTACAAGGAAGTTGTTTGGCACATCAGTTGCCAGAACCCAGTTCTGATGGCAGTATAACGCGTGTTCCAGAAGGACCTGAATTCCCAAAACTGCCAATTTCAACTCATGACTTGACCCGTACATATGAGATTGTGTTAACTGAAAATGAACAGTTGTTTCTTGACGGCATAGCTGTGAGTCAGGAGCAAGCAGAGGAGTTAGAGGAGCTAACACGTAAACAAAGTGATTGCCCAGAATGGCACAACCTCAGGAAAAAACGTCTAACATCATCAACCTTCAAAGACATTGTTATCCGTAAAAAAGATTTCGATACATTGACCAATAGGTTGACATCATCCCGTAAAGTGCAGACTGCCGCAATGAAACATGGCATTGAAAACGAAGCTACAGCAGTGCTTGAATATGCTACGCATAAAAATGTGAATATAAAACCATGTGGCTTTGTAATAAATCCTGATGCTCCCTTTCTTGGATCTTCACCAGATAGGATTGTTTACGATCCAAACGAAATATGTCCATTCGGTGTGTTAGAAGTTAAATGTCCAGTCAAAGAGTCGTACACTGAAGCCCAGTTTTTGAGTGAAAACACCGATGGTTCTTATAAACTGAAACATTCACATGCTTATTATTTACAAGTCATGGGTCAAATGGCACTCACAGGCCTAACATGGGGTGATTTTTGTGTGTGGACACAAAATGACATGCATATCGAAAGGATTTACTTTGACAAAGATGTATGGTTTCAAACGTATGAGAAACTGTGTGTTTATTATTTTGACCATTTCATGAAAAAGTTTGTATAAACGACAATGTTCAGTGACCACACTTAACTGTTAGCGTAAAATAAAACATGCTTGTAATTTCTGTTCATTACACCAGATATGTTGGGACTGGTATGATCCAAGCTACAGCCAAATAACTGAATGTATTTATCACTCATTTTCATTATAATTGAAAATTAAAAAAGTATGCTTGATATTTAAATCATCTCATTTAAATTCTTACACAAAAGGTCCACCATGATAAGTTAGTCACACATAAAACCAAGGTCAGCAGAGAGTTACATAGATTCATATGCAACCTGGTAATGTGATAAAGGTCAAGGGCATAATTAAGGGTCAAATGTCAAATAAATAATTTAACGAGTTCAACTTCTGTTTACACATGTTACATGGACAGACTTTATTGTATAATAGCACAAATGTTATCAGTTGCCTATATATTGGCATATTTCACATAAGATGACTGTCAATATTTTTCTTTAGTTACATGTATAAAGATAACTCTATATATTTTCATGTTTTGTTCTATTTATTTACAAGAAAAATCATACATACATGTATGTTTATCTTTAAATGGAAATGAAACTTAAAAGTATTTTATTTATCGCAATAGTTCGATTTTTAAGGCTTTTTAAATTTGTTTAGAACTTAACCTTTCATGATAGCAACTATATCTGTTCTCAATTCACACGAAAATGCATGGTAAATGTACACAAATGCTGCTGTATAAACATGATAATGTAAATACACACTGCAACTTCAGCAGTAGCTTGTTGAACAAGTCAATAAAATTGTAAAACTTTTCACTTGTATTTGCTCCTTTAGAATAGTGGTCCTTTGAATAAAGTTAACAAGCAACATACAGTCCAGAGTTGCAACGCTGAGCCAGCTATTGCAACAGGCAGAACCGAATCGAAAATGTGGTATTCTTTTATGCGTCGAATGGCGCGTTCAACATGGATTCTAAGTCTGGCAATTTCCTGTGTTTCTTCCACTTCTTCCTTGGTAAACTGGTCGCGTTTAGTTAAAAATGGAGGAATATTGAGTCTAGCTTGTCTTTCTGCCAACATTTGTTCAATAAGAAATCCTTTGTCGGCCATTACACTGTCACCTGGCTCAATAAGGGGGAGAATTCCAGATTGTCTAGTGATATTTTGGTCTGATATTGAACCTGCAAATAAGGATGACACAAACGTAACACAACCTGATGGTGAAATACCTATAAGTCCCTTTAATGTTGTTGTCCCCTTGTAGTTCGAATAAAATTCCGAGTTCAAGCTCAATGCTGAAGGTGTTTGAATTTTCACTTCTGTGCAATCAAGAATGACACGAGTTGAAGGGTAAAGTTCCTTAAAACAGTCCGGCATGAATTTATTCACTTTGTCCCGTGTTGGCCATATGGGAACTGAACCGAGTTGAAAATACAAGAAATTTGCCCAAGTTATGATTATACGGCTGACAGTTGACTGTGAAACATTGAAACGACAAGCTATATCCTGCTGAAAAAGCCCTAGTCTTATTTTCACAAGAAACATAAAAAACTGGTCAATTAAAGGAATGCTCTCTGATCTGAAAGAGATGTCAGTGTTAATGTCTTGTGAATATCCCATTCTTTTCCTTTGAATCTGAGACCATCTTGTCATTTTGTCTGCTGTTGGTCTCAATAAGTGGTACACATTTAGTAAAAGAGTGTATGAGCTAAATCCGGTGTAGAACTGTAGGGACTTTGGATCAGTCTCAAAGCGTTGAAGTCCAAACCTGCCAATCGTAAGCTTTTCAACCATCTGCTCAAGATATTCAATGTGCTGTGTGGCAGCTTCTAACTTTTCATCACATGAAAGTTCCTTGTCAGGACCTAAATAGTCATGAAAGACTGGCTGTGGTGTCATGACTGGGCTTTCATTTTCCTTCATTTCATCATTCTCTTCACCATCTCTAAAAGGAAAGAGTAATCAGAATAAAAAAACATGTACATGTACATATTCATTATGACTATGACACAGTAAGAGAATGATGATTAATAGTAATGGCTTGCTTCATTGAAATTGAAAAGATTGGGAAATGCGGACATCTACAAGTAACATATTTAGGTAATTTTTAGCACAATGCGCAATGTAAATCAAAATCACATGCAAAAGCAACCATTTTATAAATTTTAAAATTAAGCAGCAATTTTAATCACCTGGTAATGCATGAATATGTGAATATTTGTTATTTTAGAGTAAACTATAATTTTGTATTTCTTTTAAATTTATTTGATCTTGACGCGCGAAACATCTACATCCCTGTAAGGGGTATGATGTCATTGGAAGATAGATACCAGGATAAATAAAAACAACTTTCAACAAGCAGTGCGCAAAAACTCACTCTAATGTCAGTCTCTTTCTTTTTGATGGATTAAGGCGTGGTGTAGGAAGTTTTCTAGAAGGTGTCTCAATACTCCAGTCAAATACAGATGGAAAAGCCGTCTTGGTTAGGCATCTCATTCCGGTCAACGTCCTTACAAAATCAGTGTCAATAAAATGAGCTGAGCAAACCTTTGTGTGTGGTTTCACCTGCGAAAGAAAAAAAAGTCTGAATATATTACAAATAAACGAAAATCTTTTCATATTTAAAACCTAGAGAATCAAACACAATGGTAACAGTTTAACAATTCCTGTTTTGATAATTAACTATCCGAAAATAAGCATATCCGAAATCGTACATCACAAAAGTGAAAATTTGCGATATTTTCTATAATTACCTGGAAGAATGGTCCCTCATCGCGCCGAATTTTTACCAACCACAATTTCTTTCTACTAACATCATTTGGAAAGCTGTGAAATGATAGAGATTTGTTATATCTAGAGTCATTTGTGCACTTTGGTACGCAGCAGTGATATGAAGCCATATTTCCCGTTTGCGTTAAGAGCCTCGTTTTCGATCCAATATGGCCGACTCGTGATATTGGACTATCACTACCATGGTTTACGAGGTTATTATCCGAAAGTTACGGAAATGGCCGAGTTGTTACGATTGAGTTTAGGTTTATACATCTACAGGGTCGGTGTCAATCGGAACTCCTCGGGTAATTCCGTCCTCGGGACAATCATCCCTCGGATGTATCTGGTGCAATGATACTTACAGAAATTACGATCGTTTTGTTCGCCGGAAGTCGGAAGAAGAATATGTCTAAAATGTAGTTCTCACAAAACAAACATTGGCATCGTTTGACAGCTGTGATTCTGCTGCGCTATGTAAATTAAAAGTGGACGATTTAAATTTGACACCATCACAAACTGAAGTTTTACAGATATCGTACTGTAGTGAGCTGTCATCCGAGCTACCATCTTTGTTTTGACGACTGTCACAAAAGTAGTCCTATTTAGGGAAATGGCCGAGGTTATCCGAATACCTACAAACATCCGAGAGGTGATTCGTAAATTATCCTAGGTGTTCCGATTGGGTCGGTGTAAGATTTTGATCTTTTCAGCTTAATTTGTCACGATTAAAAATGACGACGCCAACAGCAGATAACAACAACCACAAAGACTTTAATAATAAAGTCTGCAATCCCTAATTTAGTATTTAGACTAGTTAACTTTCAAGCTGGTATCCGAAAGTTTACCTATTTCTAATAGGCCTATATGTAACAACACTTTGCCCCTATTCTGGGGAATGTGTGCACAATGGCTACATAAACTTAAGGGGGGGGGGGGGGTGTTACACTAAATACCGACCGGAAGAAGAATGTGTGACATTGGACTTTTTCTCTTTAGTAACAGCCTGTTACTATGTTTTGGCATTAAATTTCCTATTTTGAAGGTAATCTGAACCTTTTGGTATCAAAAGGAAGCTGAAACTATGTAGTCTTTAACCCCTATGCACAATAATGGACTGATCCAGGAAGTACATATTTCATTGAAATTTGGCGGTTACCGACTGGCAATTTGACGGTATGCGCCGTCTATGAAGCTAAACCATCTTACAAGTTGCAAAAGTTGCCTTATTTCTGAGTCTTTCTAATAGACAATAAATAGCTCGTTTCACCTATATATATGGTTATGGGGGTCCATCATAACTGGGTCATGGTGCAATTTGTTTCCATTTTTTCGCGATTCACTATAGAATATAGAAGAAACTTATTTAGTGGCGTCTAACCTTTATACTCCAGTGTAAGTATAGGCTGTTTACAATATTACCTTAATCGTTGGACAGTACAAATCGTGAAAAATATCCCTGTATTTTTAAATTTATAAATAAGCACGATGAGAATTTGTGTGTGTTGTCATTTATCATGCTCTTTATTAAACAAATAAAAATCGGGATTGCCTTTTTTTCTTCACTGGTCAAGGTTTCATAGTAAAAACAAACAAACAACAAACTATTATTGAGCTGATTTAAGTCGTTTAAAAGAATAAAAAAATAAAAATAAATAAATAAATAAAAATAAAATAAAATCGAAAGAACGCGTATTCTCAATTAATCAATCTTGGTTGGGCCTGTGATAATGAAGGTATAAAACGATCGTGCTGCTGCAAGTTATTTTAGTGATCATTGCCATCCCGGTGATTTAAAACTTCTTAATGATCGATTATGTGTCCGATTAGTTAGCTTAAAAGATAATTAAGAATGAAAAAAAGATAACGAGCATAATTTTAGCTGATAGCCTACTTACAAAACAGACTACAATCGTTACGCCGATCAATCTATTATAAGCAACATACCATGCATTCGAAATTCACCTGTCAACATTCCGTGAACGCTTAAAAGAGCATAAATTTCGACTGGTATCAGCCTCGTGTTATTATAAGATAAGCTCATGTCAATGACATAATCACCAGGGCATTATATCCACATTTTAGATATACATATGTACATGTATGTCTGTTATGTAACACGTGTTACATGGGCGGATCTAGGAGAGGGAGATGAAGGTATCTTTTTTTTATATTTCCGGTTGTGTCACATCTTTATTGCTCTATTAGTATTATTGTCACATGTGTCCAGTGCTACAGATAAGACGAGTAAGCCCGTATTTACACCTAAAATGTAGCAAGTTTCTAAAATGCAGCAAATGGCTCTATTTGGCGTCTATATAGATGTCAATACTCTTCCTTTGGGAGCATGACCCCAGACCCACCCCCATGCCCCATTCCCTACATTACTCGTACCTGCGGTTCTCGCCCAATTTGATATCTCCCCTCATCCCATAAAAAATGACCATAGATTATCGTTATGGGATATCCTGTTACTTTTTTACACAGTCAGCAGTCAGCTGCTTTTTCCAAATTTGTAACATTTACATATTTTACATATGAAGTCATCATTTTGGGGATGAAAAAATGGCTACTTTACTGTAAGCAGATTAATGACTTGTGCTAGTTTGTGAACCGGACTTATTTGGGTCAAGATCAGGATCGTGTATATATGTTGTGACCACGATTTGGAGCTGATAAAGCACTTCCCAGGTTGGTGTCTGGGCCTAAATACCAACTACTTTCCAAAATTTAAAGAATACAACCACTGCCATCGTGACAAACGCTTAAAACTTGTGCAACTCAAAATTTTAGTTGATTCATAACTGTGATTGTTTAAATATGTGACGACAAGGCAAATAACATGGTTTAGGGGAACTTGTACTTTAACAAGGGAATGCATGAGAGGACTTAAGAAAGTAAAATACTGTGCAATACTACCAAATATTATAATACAAATGGGGAAGCTAGAAAGTTATATTTCGGTCTGACTCTAACAAAGAGCGGAAACAGTTGACTGGTTTTTCTGATGGATTTAGCGATCACTTGTACACAAGTTTAACCATCGCGATCGCGGGTATTCTACGCGAAAATATTGGGAACTGACCGCCTGCTGACCAGTTTGTCAGTCTGAGTACGACCTCGAGACAGCGAAAGATTGTGAATTCTTGTTGTGAGGGGTCGCCGTGTCCAAAGAGACACGAGCATAACATTCTGTAACATCACGCACCGTCCACGTGTTCCACGGATCGAACAATAACAATCAAATAGCGCGAAGATAGTTCAGTCGTTCTTACCTTCACTTCAGTACACGAGGCAAGTTTACGTTAGTGGGAAACACTCTGAAATGTAAAAGAAAAAGTATTGAATACCATGAGTTTATATTGTTTTGTATGATTTACGCGGTCGATGTGTGATACGTGTTGATCTAGTGGGAAGAAAAAATAAATTTTGGAATGAGGATATTGATAAAGGTGTAAACGTTTAACGATCTATTTATTTGAGTTTGTGGATAATTCCAAGATGAGTTTGACATCCCTCGACAAAGTCGTGGCAACGAAAGTGACGTTGAAGAAACAGATTGGCCTGCTGCAGTCTGTGGCCATCATCGTTGGCATCATTATAGGATCTGGCATCTTTGTGTCGCCCGTCGGTATCCTGACTAATGTCAAATCCGTCGGCATGTCGTGCGTGATGTGGGCAGTTTGCGGGGTATTCTCTGGACTTTGCGCTCTGTGCTACGCGGAGCTGGGTGCGTCTATCCCGCAATCTGGAGGAGAGTATGTCTACATCAAGAGAGCATTCGGAGACTTCCCCGGCTTTCTCTGTCTGTGGATTAACTTCATCATCATCTGTCCTGGAGGAATCGCCGCATCTTCGTTAATCTTCGCCACATACGTATCCAAGCCGATGTTTCCCGATTGTGACACGCCACAGACGGCACTTCGGTTACTCTCGGCACTCGTCGTTAGTAAGTATAAAGCGTGATGAAAACAAAAAATATAATATAGGCCTATTGGATGAAAATTGAAATGTCCATATTCTTTCTTTGTATAGTTTAACAGTCAAAATATGGACTCATAAAAATATGCTCTTAGATACTAAAAAGTTTTTGTTTTCAATGTTAAATTGAAGCCATAGGCGACGCGCTATTGCGAAAACCAAGAACCTCTGTCGGCCTTCTTCTCTACGTTCAAAGCGAGATTATATGTCAAGCAAGATGTTGGATATACGTACACAGTTAGGGACGCTAACTTCGACCTAATCAGTCAGCAGACAAACTTTAAGTCAAAAGCTTAGTATTTGTTAAGCTTTCTTGTATATGTTTATGTTTTCATAACTTTTCTTTTTTACCTGGTTAGTGTGTGTGTGTGTGGGGGGGGGGGGGGGGGGGGGGGGGGTAGGGGGGCGGGATGCGTCATATGTATCATAGTCGTGTACGGCCAACAGGACAGAACAGCCATACTTGTTAAAATTATTCAAAGTACATCAAATTTATTTTAAAACATCAAATAAACCCCACAAATCAAGCAACTATATGTGTTTAACTAAGTTTCTTGGCAGGGATGGATCCAGGGGAGGGGAATGAGGGATGTCCCAACAACCAGGTAAATGAGTAGAATTGTGAAAACACATACATGTAAGCTTAAAAATACTAATTATTTTAAGTAAATTGTGTCTGCTGACTGCTTAGGTCGTAGTTAGGGTAAATTAATGTGCATATATATCTTGTATTTACTGCGACAAAGTTGAATGGATCTTGATCCCCCGCCCCCACCCCCAATAAATCTGGATCCACACCTGCATTGAGAAACAGGAATAAT
>CM017558.1:24463230-24495730 GCA_007844125.1 Sinonovacula constricta | reverse complement strand
TCCCCCATCTGGTGACAGCAATAGGCTGTGACTGCCTCTGAAAATCGATGTGTTTCAGAGGCCCCAGTCAAGGCCTGGCGTCAGAAGAGTTATGTCTAAATCACCGGCAGGATATATGGCGGTTTGATGATATTCGCGCATCCTTAAATACCTGCTGATAATGAAACTCGAATACACGAATATGTTTATCAAACAAATCCGATAAAGGTTGTTCGGGTAGTTATGTGAAATTTGAAACATTAGCGAATCGATTAGCTTGTAAACTGCGCGATCTATATTGTCAGTCTGATAAGTCGGCATGCACTCCAAGACAATAAGATTTAAGGTAAAACAAGTGTATAAGAAATGTAAAGAATTTGAAAATTATCAAACGGATGAGTTGCACACTTTAATGTGGACGTGTATGAAAATTTTTAAGAACATTCTCCTTCCAGTTTTGAAGTTATGGATACTTTTGTCTTCTAAAGTTGGTATTAAAAATGTCTCTCTTTTAGATATAAGAACAATCAAAACACTATGTTATATATATATATATATATATATATATATACATGTATATCCTCTTCAGGAGAAGAGTTTTCCTATTGAGTATCATTTGGAAACAAGATATAGCATTAGACAAACCAACCAAACATGTTTCTTTCTGGTTTGACTCAAACTATCTCAAATATAAATTTAATTGTTTACAAACCCAACACGTTTAAGACTGATTTCCCCATTTTTTCCTGCTTGTTGTACTTGATTGCAAAAGCACCGAGTTCTTGATAGCCACACGATTTAAATCAGTTTCCCTAAATGGTCTATAAAGTATTTTGGTTGATGCTGCAAAAAAAAAAAAAAAAAAAAAATGCCACATGGTTTTGATCTTTGAATATACCATGTAACGAATTTGTCAAATTTAGCACAGAGCATACAATTAACATGCATTTACAAAATTGAAATATTATACATATATTCCTTTTTAATTTGGTAGAACGGTGCAGAATTAAGTGTCAAAGTGAATAAGTAGAAAGGATAAAGGTGCCCATTCCGGGATTCGAACCCTTCACCCCAAGTTCTGAATCATTTAAACCCTAGTTGCCAAGTTATGTATGGGGTTTTAGTAATTGAAATATTTAAATGTTGTATATTACATTTGCCGTACATTTAGGGGCGTCCGTGGTCTTTTGTTTAAGACGCTGGACTCCGAATCGAAGGGTCCCGGGTTCGAACCCTGAAACTGATCACGCGATCTTAGTCCTTGAGCAAGACTATTTATTGCAAATTGCTCCAGGTTGTCAGTATCTGAGTACTGGTTCTACCCTGAAAGTGGACAGTCGAGATGGATTAATATAAGCTGAAAGTAATTGTTTCCCATTCGACTATAAATAAATAGTTTTAAACTTAAATTTAGGGATTTATGTAACTAATGGAGTTTGATTTCCCAGTCAGAGATAGCCTGTAACTTCCTCAGAAAATCGGTCCAATTTACAGCACGCCTTAACTGGGATTGTTTTCAGGACAGCTATATCCAGAGCACCGGAAGAAAATGTCAGTTTGATGACTCCAGGATCTCCTGCAATTACTTACGATAACGACACTCTCATAAACGAAGATAATTAAACAAATCCGATTACGTTCGGTCCGGGTTTTATGTGAATCTTGAAACATGTGCGCGCCAATACCTTTGTACACTGCAATTTATATTTGCAGTCAGTACGTCCACATGCAATTCTTCAAGATCGGGATCGCGTAAATACTAGGTATATATACAGTGAAAGACCCTAGCTTTGACCTCAACAGACTTTGCTTTAAAAGCTTAGTATCTTTAAACTAACATGTATGTGTATTTACAACTCTACTCTTTTACCTGGTTGGTTAATAATAACAACATACTTATGTAGTTTTACTGGATGAAGTTGTTGATGGCTTTAAAATAATACACATTCATCACATTCATCACCATTAGTCCTCCGAAGACTCTCCTTTGTAACTTATTTTTACAACTGATAAATGCATGCAAAACAAGCTGATAAGCAACGATATGATGGCAGGTCTTCAGAGAGTGTTGGGACCAGTCCTTTTGATTTCAACTTCAATGGTCTTATATTTATTGACTCAAGACACAAAAACCAAAAAACTACAGTATCATTAACAAAAGGTGCAACAACAACGGCAACATAATGGATATAAAACATATACCTAAGCAATTTAAGTATCTACATGTATTACGCAATAAAGATCACTAAACTATATAACATTATTTAAACAGGTGACATCGAGAATTTTAAGGACGCGTTTGCGGACAGTGACGTCAGTGCAGGATCCATAGCCATTGCCTTCTACTCCGGATTCTGGGCGTTTGGTGGATGGTAAGGGTTTCAACGTAATAGTTAGTGTAAAGCAATTCTAACTGGTCATTTCTTTGAAAACAATGTAATAATATAAGTACACAGGCGATGTATGTCAGGCTTGTCTCTTTGGATATTGTCTATTATGCTTGTTTCGTTCAGTTTACACATTCGGGCAAACTGGTCACAGTTATCCGTAGGAACACGACACAAATAACCATTTAACCCGCCCTTCAATTAAGTTTAAAGGATGTATCCGATAGTTTGGTTCAATGTTTTCCCTCAAATAAACAAATAAGTCTCTGGAACCTGAAAAAGTCTTACAAAATGCTGTTCATTGATGCCAAAGATCTATTTGACCAGTCAAGGATGAATCCCAACTCGCAATTGCAAACAGGTGTTTCTTATCCGAGCCACGACGCAGAGATATCTATTTTTAAACTTAGAAAACCACGTGACCAATTACTTTTATATATTCATCCGGGTAATCCGCTCTGATGTCGATATCTGTTTTTACAAGTGCCCATTATCGCGCTTTTAATGGAGTTGGAATGACTGAACATTTAGAGTAGAGTTTCGATTAGCGGGTGTCATAAGTTGCGATTAGTTCAGTCTTACAATAAAGTTACTGTTCAAAATCTTTATAACGACTAAAGTATGGGTCTATGCAAAACATTTGCCCAAATTCTCCAAAGCAGTGGCAAGATATTGTTACATGATTTTGAAATGAGCAAACTGTCGGCTACCATCTTTAAGTTAATGCTTAAGTATCAAGCTAACCAGAGGATTGATTCTGACTGACGTATAATTATACCGTATGTTACCACAAGCTCAATTCGGAGATATACCAGGTTGTTGAATTTATTCCAGTTCAATTTGAAAATACGTCGCGACGTTTTTGAGTAAATTTACCTAAAAACAAAGAAATCTCCGTAAAGAAAACATGTGATAAAACATTTTATTCCATTATTAAAATTATTCCATTATTAAAATTAAAATACTTAAAAAAACCACCAACCCTGACCAAGCCGCTTTAAATCATATGATGATGAGATAACAAACGAGTGTTGATGCAAAACACCAGAAAATTGATTAGTTGTTTTCGACATGTCCAATTGTCATCAGTGGGTGTTAATATCGGAATGCCTTCCATGTTGCAGGAGTTATCTGAACTTCCTCACTGACGAGCTCGTGGAACCCCACAAGTAAGTGTAATGTTTGTGTTGTTATAGACCATAACTCAAAATCCGGGACAACCTGTAGTGATTGAACGCTATTCAGGTTATATGTTATGCAATTTAAATGAGTAAAGAGTATATATTAAAGGTAGTATCCGAGAGTTTGGACAAAATTTTTTCGTTGGACATCTTAGTAAACCATTGTTATCTTAACAGATCTCGCATAATGTTGTTTATTGATCCTGCACCTGTCTGAAAAGTCAACCATAACACCATAATCGTCATTATAAACATGTATTTCCTATCTCAGCCACGATGCACAGATGGCTATTTTTAAACCAAATAACCAAATGACCACTAATGTTTTAGTTTATCCACTGTGACGTCGATGTCTATTTTAGAAAGAATCCCAATAGTTCTTATTTACAGATATTGTTGCATATATAATATAGAGGCAAAATGTCGGATAGCACCTTTAAATCAAGCGAACTTTACTTTTATACATTTAAATAATGCAATGATGAATCTATAAACTATATTTATTGAACATTTCAAATTGTGTTCACCGCTAAAAGCAATTTCGTATGTTCATTCTGTAGTTTTTGATTAGAACAATTTCACCATCTCTACCACCAATTGTACCACCACCAATATTACCACCATGACCACCACAACCACCATTATCACCACAGCGTAACTTTTAACCACCATTGATATGTTATGTATTTTTTGCAACTGTTATTTCAGAAACCTCCCGCGTGCAATAGTGATATCTATCACCATAGTAACGTTTGTGTACCTTGTTGCCAACATCGCCTACTTTGCTGTTCTCACCCCCATGAAGATGTTGGAGTCCTCGGCTGTAGCTGTCGTAAGTAAACACCTCATCAGTTCAAAAGGCATTTGTAAATAGGCTATATCGATATGCTGTTAGTTATTTAATTAATTTTTAAACACGTTCTAATTAGATTGTCTGACATATTCTTTACACGTAGCAATGACACAGCAATTGCTAACCTTATTAAAAATAACTGTAAATGAGCATAAAATAAACATAATTTGTCAAAATGTTGTACGGTCTTTTTCTTATAAATGAATACAAAGAAGAAAGGTGGCATGAAACCTTTTATTTCCATAGGATCGTTGTAAACAACATGAAATGGAACTACAACAACATGTTTACATATACAATTGGGTTTGGAAATGCTAAGCACGTTTTACATCTATTTTAGGTACATGTGTATCAGAAAAAAAGTGTCTGCATTTTTAATAATGTGTAGTACTGTCTTGAGTATGATATCTAAATTAGGTTCATGTTACACTCCTCACACCAGTTACAGCAACCACTGCCGTCTTGAAAGTTGAAATCACGTGATCATAGTGGATACTATTCTTATGTTACTGACATCGCCAATAAAATGAAAGGGGTTGTTTTTATTTAAAAAATTTAACAATCGCCAAATATTGTTGTTAAATTGAATTTCAACACTCTTTCTTTCTTTCTTTCTTTCTTAAAATAATAGAATTTTCTTATAAAGTGCCTTCAACTCCCAAGAGCGGCACCAACATAAAATATTTATTTAGTTCCATAAAATATTGCTTTTGTTCTACATGTATGCATGGCCTTTATATTTGACCTCTGACCTTTAGACGTTCTCAGACGAGACTATCCCGTCGTTCGCGTGGATCACCCCGATCCTCATCGCCATCTCTGTCATGGGCAGTATCAACGGCAACTCTCTCTCCATGTCCAGGTACGTACATGTCATTCCTGCATGTCACTTTATTATCAACGTCAACTCACTCTCTCTTTCTCTCTCTCTCTCTCTCTCTCTCTCTCTCTCTCTCTCTCTCTCTCTCTCTCTCTCTCTCTCTCCATGTCCAGGTACGTACATGTCATTCCTACATGTCACTTCATTATCAACGCCAACCCTCTCTCCATGTCCACGTACGTGCTTAGTCAAAGATTTTTGGTTACCAATTGTTTCATATTGTCTTGTCATTTAACCATGCTTTAATTTTCTGTAACCAGATTGTTCATGACTGGGGCCGAGAATAACCATCTACCAAAACTGATTTCAATGATCAATGTGCACTACCTGACCCCGGCTCCTTCCCTCATTGTCATCGTGAGTATACAAGAGCTAATAAGACAAATCCCATTTGTCGAACCAACATGTGACATATACATGTATTTGTTTTAAAGGTAATATCCGACAGTTTGCCAATATAAAATACATGTAATAATATGAGATGTATGTTTGGCGGAATATGTGCATGATATCTACACAAACCCATACTATAGTCTAAGCAAAGACGATATTGAATACTACCTTGATTGTAAGGCAGTACAAATTATGAAAAAATCGCTTTAAAATAAATCTTTATTCTTTCAAACTCTATAAAAAGCACGATGGGGATTGATGCTAAAAATAGATATCGACGTCACAGCGAATTACCCAGCTGGTCATAAAACGTGATCTCACTAGTAAGTAGTCACGTGGTTTTCTTAGTTTAAAAATAGCTAACTCTGCAACGTGTCTCAGATAGAAAATATCTTTTTGTAATGACCAGTGGGGTGTTATGCTTCGCATTTCACTTAGATGTAGGGCATCAATAAACAGCATTCCTAGAGAACTATTAATATAACAATAATTTACTTGGTGTTTTGAGAGAAAAAAGTTACTGTGGGATACTACCTTTAAGCTGTGAAATTGAGAAGACACTTATCTGTCACTGGCGTAGTACGTTTTAAGAAATAACATTTTTATATAGACAATAATGCAGTAGGCAATCGCAGCTGTGCAGAAATAACCCTTTCAAAGAAAAGAACCGATTTTGCCGCGGTTAACAGTGCAACTTGCAATAAAAAAACAGTAGCAAACAATAATAGGAATTTGCAGCTGTTTGTCGAGGTATTGTTTCACAAAAGAAACCGAGTATACCGAGGTTAACAGTGTAGCTTGCAGTAATAAAAACAGTAGCAAACAATAATAGGAATTTGCATCTGTTTGTCGAGTTATTGTTTTACAAAAGAAACCGAGTATACCGAGGTTAACAGTGTAGCTTGCAGTAATAAAAACAGTAGCAAACAATAATAGGAATTTGCATCTGTTTGTCGAGGTATTGTTTTACAAAAGAAACCGAGTATGCCGAGGTTACCAATGCAGCTTAAAGTTAATACAGCTTCAATATGAAAACTTGCAAAGATGCATTTAGTATTATTTACTGTCAGTATAGCAGCTTCAAGCTATTAGTGATAGATAAGTCTAGGTATTTTCATATTGTGCATTTTGAATGGGCGTTTAAGTCATCATTTCGGTGTTTTAAAGGGCATCCGACAGTTTGCCTACATATTATATATGTAACAATATCTGTAATAAAAGCGATTGGAATTCCTGATGAAAATAAACATCGACGTCACAGCGGATGACGTGGAGGAACTAGAACATTAGTGGTCACATGGTTTTCCTGGTTTAAAAAAAGCGAACTGTGCAGCGTGGCTCAGATAGGAAATACATGTTTGAAATGACGATTGTGGCGTTATGGTTCACTTTACCGGCAGATGTAGGACATCCATAAACAGCAGTTTTCGAGATCCGTTCACATAACAATGGTTTACTTAGAGGTATAATGATAATATTTTTGGTACAAACTGTCGGATACCACCTTTTAAGATAAAAACTACGCACGCTACGCACATTAGTACACACTCTTGCCACAGTTACAAACCACACAAGTTAACTATGATGTAACGCTTCATTGTTTTTGTTGTTGACGGTAACTTTCCGTGCGCGATCTAGGTCAGTGGGATAACGCTATCTGAGGTACACCGTTTTGGACGGTCAAGTACCCATTTAGTAAGGGAAGAGGATACACACGGTGTAACCACTTGCGGGTGTCATGAGTGGCCTTGACCTTTGAAATATCTGGAATAAGAAAGTTCTTAAGTATTTGCCCTTCCCGCACCAAGAACAGCAGCAAAACCATGACGATTTATGATTCATTTATTCTTGCTTTGTTTATCAGTGTTATGCTCAGACGCGTACGCGGTTTGTCACATAAAAAGATAAGTTTAAGTTTATTCATTTTGCAAAAAGCAATATTGCCCATGCGCATAAACATATATAGTCATACAATAAGCAATATAAACATAAATATGCCGAAACTATGTAAACGAAAAACAACTATAAATGCATTCACATTTACACATGTACACAGATATACACAAGAGCGTAAAGTTGGTCAATATGAAATAAATATATCCAAACATAAAAAAAGAAGAAAAAAGAAAACCCCATCAAAGTAAAACTACTTTTTCATATTATCATTGTAAAAATGTTTGCAAACCTTGTACTTAAGAGTGTGTTTTAAATAAATATGTCGATATTTTTTACAATAGACCACTATAACATTTATTTAGTCCTCTTACAACTGCGCGTCTACCGAGGAAAATCGACAAAAAATCTATGCGTGGCATCTGATATAACCTTACCGTAAGTGATGCTGCTGCGGGACAGGAGTAACGTGTTTGACTTTAAGTAAATGATTTATTTAAAGGTGTCTTGCAGTTGGTTTAAATCTAATATATGTATCAATATCTGGCCTCTACTTGGGGTATTTGGGGTGCATAATTTCTGTAGAAAAACATCATACTTTAGTCTAAGCTTTGAGGATTTCCAACAGTATCTCAATTTTTTGGGTTGTAAAACTCGTCAATAAACAATTGAAATGTTCATTCTTTTCAAATCTTTAAATAATAAGAACAATTGGGATTTCGGCTAAAAAGAGACATCATCATCACACAGGATGACGTAGATGAGCTAAAACATAAGAAGTCACGTGGTTGTCTTAGTTTAAAAATATCTAACTGCGCAGCGAGGCTCAGATAGGGACTACATGTTTGTTATGACGATTGTGGCGTTATGGTACACTTTTCAGACAGGTGTAGGACATCAATAAGCAGCATTTTGCGTAATATGTTCGGGTAAAAATAGTTAATGAAGATATTTAATAAAAATATTTTTGGTCCAAACAACCTTTAAAGTGTCGGTCCTCATTCAAATAACAACAAATGATCCAAATAGTACCTGGTTATTTATATCCCCATCGGCGATGCACATTTTTGTTTCAAATGTATTTTCTTGTGTTCAGATGCTGTTGACGGTGTTAATGCAGAGTTTTGAAGAGATCTTTTACCTCATCGAGCTGATGGGCTTTGGATTTTCCATGGTTCTCACGTGTGTGTTCGCTGGACAAATCTACATCCGGTACAAGGAACCCAATCTTCCCAGACCGATCAAGGTGAGTTCCCATCTTCTTTTCCAGTGATTCCGAATGGAATTATTTGCATTTCGACAGTCACTGTTAAAGATTTGGAAGAGTACCTCTAAGGTATAGATCAGTGATGGATCTAAGCTGGTGGAGGGAGGGATGCATCCCCCAACAACCAGGTAACAGAGTATATATACATGTATATATATCACATATTTATCGCAGTAAATACTATATTTATACATTTATACACACACACACATGCACGCACGCACGCACACACACACACACATAGTATAAATAGTATTTACTGCGATAAAGTTAAATGGATCTTGATTCTTGGGCTTACATGTATGTACTTTTACTTTTACCTGGTTGGTGGTTGTGGGGTTGATGGGGGTATCCCCCCCCCCCCACCCCTACACACACAGATCCATCTCTGGACTAGATCAGCTTCGTCGCGTTGCCAATAGGTAAGAATTGAACTTTAGATCAACTTGTTCAGAATTGGTCGGTCATATTTTATCATGAGCTGAAATATCTAATATCAATGTGACATGTAGTGAACAGATAGCTTTCATTGCACAAAAGAACACGTGATTAATCACTTAGAGATGCCGCTTGTGAGACCTATGAAAGAAAACACTGTCGAAACAACACCTGGAGTAGAAAACGAACATCCATCAGGCACATATTCCTTAAGAAATAACAACAACAAAACCCCACATTGAAACGATTAAAGAAAGTTTGTGTTTACTCAATTTTTGTATGCCTCTTCACTTTTGTCACTTGTACAATTAACCGGCATTGAATAGTCGTGTTCTGTGTTGTTGTTTTTTCAAATGTTAATATACATGTTATGATTAACATTGTACCTGTATTAACTATGTAACTAGCAATACTCATATGCCATTGATAAATTTCGTATGAAAATGCTACTATAATTATTTTCGCTTCTACCGCTTTTTGCCTCTTGATTTAAAAACGCAATTTCTTTGACACTATTAGTTTGCGTACTTTTTGTCATTACAGTGATACTCCTTTTATGATCCGCATACATAATTACATGATTGCTTTAAATAACCTCACAACTTTTTATTTTATGACTTCATTACTAAGATCTAAAACCGGACCTGGTAGCGCATTAGGTAGACTGTCGGCTACATGTACGGGAGGCCCCGGGTTCGATCCCGGGCCTCGACATACCAAAGTCGTTAAAATGGTAGTGGTATAGCTCCCTTGCTAACGCTCAAGCAAATATAAAGATAGTTCCACGACTAGTTGGCCCGGTGTCAAGATAATCTGACTGGGTGTGGTATCATGCCAGGTGTTCACAGCATGCTATACACAGTGAAGGCAGCACTATATCTGCCTAAAGTGGACACCGTCTTCAGATAACTGAAATGTTGTTGGTGGGATTATAAACCCAATAAACAGAAGATCTAAAGTAAACGTCATCACTCGGACAGTTTTTTATACAGTTTTTATATGAGACCCCCCCACCCCCTCATAAAGTGTGAGGTTAGAACACTGTTAGCGTGTTCAAGACCCTAGTCGACTTTTTTTTGCGGCTGACCATTCCAAGTCGGTAACTGTTGCGTTTGTTCTAGTTTTATGTAATGTCCCGTCACTGTGTTGTCACAATTTACAAATAAACATGTATGTAAATACGCCTGTCCTATCTTTTTATTTTCAAATTAAAATATTATGCTACATTTCGCATATCCTCGTAACATATTGTTATGACTCTATGCACTCTAATTCACACGGACCTCCTAATAATGGAAGACATTGACCCTTTCCCTTCAGTTGCCCCTGGCCTTGCCGATCTTCCTTCTGCTGGCCAGCCTGGTTATCCTTATACTGACTGTCTATCAGAAGCCTCAGGAGAGTTTCGTGGGCCTCTGTCTAGTCGCTCTCGGCATCCCGTTCTACCTGGCCGGGGTGACATGGACCAAGAAACCCAAGGCCATCCAACAAGGGCTGCGTAAGTTGTAACACACGACATGGTTATTCCATTAATTTAACACGTGTAATGAAGATTCCTTACATTAATGTGTATTGTAAAATGTACAGTGTTAACTGTCCGTATGTACATTTTTCGGATGCTGACAAATTGTTGCTGCTGAGAGGTGTCGATATTAGCGGATAATGGAACCTCCCTACATAAACATCTGTCAAATGCACATTGGTGTTGCTGTGCAGAGGTCATTACAGGTGCCTATATTTACGTCACGTTAAACATTTATTTTCTTAAATATACTGTTGACCAACGTTTAATTATATCACATGCCAGCACTCGTTTGTCAGTACCTTAGACAATTAGAGGTCAAGACGAACGTTCCTGAAATTTCTTTCGACTGACGACTTTGTTAACTTCATTGTCCCATTTCGCAAGTAATGTAACTGAATAATTAATTGTATGTATTTCTTATTTACAGACAAGGCGACGTGTTTCTTACAGAAGGTCCTCTATGTGTGTCCTGCGGATTCTGACGAGAGTAAATTGTGATTAGCTAAACTTGTCTGGTAATGGAACTTTACTCGCATGTGCGAAAGTTGTAATTCTGTTGCAGATGCACAATGTATCACAATGACAGAGTGTTTAAGGTACTCTGTAAAAGTTGTTATTCGTGTTACAGAGGCACAATGTGTCACATTAACAAAGTGTTCAAGGTACTCTGTGAAAGTTGTAATTCATGTTACAATGCACAATGTGTCACAATAACAAAGTGTTCAAGCGCTATGGATCTGGGTTTGGCAATGACACTTAATTGCAATTAATATTTTATAGAAAAGTGCGGCACTTGCTCTTTGGGCATGGTCCTGTGTGTACATATGACTATATATCGTTGCTCCGAAAACCACCATAACAGTGATTATGGGTGAAAGATAAAGCGCTGTAAAGAATGCCACTGTAGCGTTGCTTGACGAATGTCATCGTATCTGGAATGTCAAAATTATCCTTGGTCGAGTAATTTGGGTGGCAAAATCAGTTACAGATGTACATTATCTGAAGGCTGGTTAGTTGATAGTTAAACATAAACGAATAATTGCTATAGTCCCAACATTTGTTCGATGATTACAACTCTTGTTTTACTCAAACCCTAACCTTAATAAATGCAAAATCTTTAAATATTTTGGCAATGATTGTAATTAGCTAGGTATTTGAAGAAAGAATCTGATGATCCCACGCATGGAGATCGTTTGCATAATTAATATAACGACATTTCTATCTGGAATAAATACGTCACTCCGCCACGTTCTAGTTGAACCAAGATGGTCTATGAGGTTTGTGAAGGACACACCCTTAGTATAACATTCACTACGGGCTTTACACATCGTCGGTTATCCCCCGTTACATTACTCCGCTATGCTGCGTTTTGTACCCGTGGGACAATTGGCTAAGAAAATCTCGTAGTCATGAATAATTAATGAGGCAGTTTCATTGGTGCCATAAGGAAACCACCACGGACAACTAGCCAATGAAAGTACGTTTTATGACTAAGGTTCGATTTACCGTTCAAAATGGCGACCTCCATGAGTAAACATGTGCGTTGGTTTCTATTTTTAGTAAGAAAATCCCAGTATGACGTCATTGAGATTGAAGAGTATTTTTATTGTAACATGCGATTTCATTGGAAGAAGATTGGTCTCCCCTGCCTCATGCATATTCATGAAAACGAGATTTTGCTAGTCAAATTTCCCACGGTATGTATGGATTGTAACGGAAGAAAATACTGTGGTTGCCGACGATGGGCTTTACAATGTAGAGTAAGTCAATAAATAAATAATATGTTCTGCAATATAGCGGTTGGAAAACGTGGATGTGTCTTCTTAAATGTGTGTATGCGTTATCGTGACCAGCATGGGCAAAACATGGTTGGCCATGTTAGCTTTATGCGCCGAGAAATAATTTTGTGAAATATTGAAAGTTCATGCGTTATCGTGACCAGCATGGGCAAATCATTATCGCTTTGGTTGCTTTATAGGCCGTCACAATGTGCGTCTAACCTTTATACATGTCTTGTGCGAACAACATATTGCTTTCCCTTTGTGCGCAGAAATGAGTCTTTAGACGTGAGCTGTCGTTGATTATTATATTGGTGCAGTTTTAAACAAGGGGACTGTGTAAACACGAATCATGCGTTTTGGAGGTGTTTATAAATACATGCAATATATCTGTATACTTCCCGATAAAATGGAATTAGACTGCTATTAAGGAATATTATGTATTTTGTTCATTGTAAATAAATGTGCAAATAACGATGCAGATTTTGTTTGTGGTTTCCTGATTAATTCTATAAATAATTATCTGCTGATAACAGCAACAAAAACAAAACAACAACAACGTTTTACTAACGCTATAACGTTCTTATATTAAAGCCCGGCTTCTCATTCTAAAGCGTCATTTTTAGCTAAAGCCAATTTCGAATCATGTTTATCGTTGGCATGACTATTTTATTGTATATATGTTTTTGTTTTAGGAGACTAAATCAAATAACATAGTAATTTTCCAGTTATTATTTAATGGAAAAGAACGAATGTTACAATAAAAAAGTCGTCTAATTTGAGCATATGGTAACATTAACCCCGGTCCTTATTGGCCAATTGTTAGTTGGTTAACGGTTGAATGTATATATACATAAATCTCAATAATCGGACCGATGTGTACAAAGACTGGCTGGCCATAAAAGTGATATCCTACATAAAATAAATTTAAAAAATAAGTGCCTCTGGGGAATTTGGGCAAATTTTTACTACATAAACTCAAGCCTTTGTCTATTTGAAAGCGATTTTGAACACTACCCCAATTGATTAGACTGTACCAATCGTGAACATCGAGCCAATTACAAAGGATGATGATATGAGGTGATCTTAAAAGTTAAGTGGTCACGTGGTTTTATTCGTTTAAAAAAATGCTGAGCAGTGTGGCTCAGATAAGAAAAGGTTTATTGAGACGAGTAGGTGATATGCTTCACTTTTTGCATAGATGTGGGACATCAATAACCAGGATTTTTTAGTCATACAGACTCCCAGAAAGCGTAGATATTATGCAAGTTTTATGCCAAATACGAGATAAGCGATGAAAAGCTTATACATTCTTACCGTCATGTATCATATAATACATACAAACATAACTATGCGTAAGGGGAAATTATTAAGTTGTTTCTCCTGCATAGAATTTTGTTTACAAGCACCGCTCCGAACTATAACGACCAACAACTCGGGTTTATTCGCGAGAATTCGGATTCGAATGCCTGGTGCGCGTGACGTCATCACTTTATGCGGTAAATAACGAAATCGTAATAAAATCCCTAACAATGTGAGAAGGACGGATGCGGGCAGCATTATAAATACGAGCTGAACAACTACAAATAGTTTATATGGTTGCTTGAAGAAATAAAGGATATCGCCTTTAAATGAACACTAAACAAGCAAACCAGGTAAAGTTAGGACATTTAAACTCCGATTTCATTGTTAAACAAATACAGAATTGTGGCTTTGGTCGAAATACAGAATTGCGGTTTTGGTCGAATGGTTAGGCTTTTTGTTCTGGTAAAACTGCAGTTTTTTCCGATTCGAACCCCATCCAAACCTTTTTAATGTTAAATATTCAAGACTAAAAATATTAGATCTACTCTGTATATTTTGCAACACCGTCCTAGCATAGGTTGTTGTCTGAATTATTCAACGAAGTATCCATTGACGTTCTTTGAAATCTTCTTTGATATTATAACTTTCAAACAATCAAAAGGAACCACAACGTTGGCATTTAGTATTTAAATCTATAATATTTTTTTTAGTATTTGTTCAAGTAATACGAAGAAAATTACAGACAAAAATCAACAAACCACTTTACAAAGGCAATCATAAAATAAAAAGTACTAAGTGTACACAACTGTATACCGACACAGGCTCCTCGTGCAGTTGGAAACAAGAGCAGCAAGACAGAACAAGCATCAAAGACGACGCAAAAGTATGTAATGACCCAGTGATATAACTTCGTTATTACAGTTAGGCTATGAGCCTGTTGAAAATTCTCAGTGATAGTGGAAATGGTTAAAGAACGAAACTGCGAGAATACAGGTTCAAGCAAGAATAATATAACGCGCCATAATGGAATCGTCCGCTGATAAAATATCACAGGAAACTCATTGAGGCTGACTGTAAAAAACACAGAAAGCGCGGGAAAAGTGGCAGCCATTTTGACGATTCCGAAGCAGACTCGAAATGTAAAATATTAAGTTTATTCTTTAGCAAACATATGTGTGGTTACTAGAGGGATCTAACACAAAACAACTGAACATTGCCCATGTCATTAGTGATTGCTAGTATTTAAAACAGAAGAAAAGGTCAAATGTGTCTGACCTAGCAGGGGCGTGCCTGGGCTTACGCACTTACGCACGTGCGTACAGTTGTTTCCAAAAATTGAAAAAATAAAAACGCCTAAAAGCGAATTTAAATCGTCGCCTAACCCGGGTTAGACACTACCAGGTAATTGTCTTTATTATTTAAATACATGTAATTTAAACATTTTTCTAATTCCACACAATCTTCAACAATCCAACTTAAAGTATTTCTGTCTCTTCCTGCTTCTAAGGCAATTCATTGTTCTAGACATTGAGAGTACCCGCCACTCCCCCCCCCCCCCCCCCGAATGCATCTATGGCGTTCTATGGAAAAAATCCGGATTGGCGGGGGGGGGGGGGAGCCCCCGGACTCCCTAGGAATAGTGCGTATACTCAAAAGTCGCCCAGGCACGCCCCTGCCTAGTTGTCGATTTAGGATGGACCTCGCTGTAACCGTGGTAGTTAATTTTGCCGCAATATACAAAGTGGACTTTTCCGTAAATTACACGTTGTCAAAGTGGAAACATTTCACAAAAACGAAAGCAAAGTCTAAGAACAGCTTAACCGAACTAACACTTATGGAGCCGAATAATATATCTCTCACCAACTATCACCCTGGAACCTTTGTCACAATAAAACAGCAACCAATGCATCTGCATGTTAATACTGCTGAACTCCTTTATTGTATTGTTATAAGTAGTTTCAATGATGCCCTTGAAACTTATTTTTTAAAATGTTTCGCGGTCTTAAATTCCCGTAGATTATCATATGCTCAACCATCTGTGTATTTTATCGTCTGCTTTATAGGATGGTATTGGGATTTGCCGGCATTTTTGCCGATACTGTGCAATGACATTTCTATCATTATAGCACACTTATGAGGTGCACATAGACTGAACCCGGCCGGTCTATCATACTGACACCGACGAGTCAGGCGTAATGCTGCACCCCTTAGCCCCGAGCTTTAGGAAGGAAGCCACTACTACCAACTTTAAAGTCTTTGGTTTGACCCGGCCAGGGTTGAGCCCACGACCTCCCGATCCGCAAACCGACGCTCTACCACCTGAGCTATTGCGGCTGGTTCCTCTTACATTGTTCTCATAACACATAATGTGCTATATTGAAATTAGTGTATTATTAGATAAGTTTATACACTAATTATCATTTATGTTGTAATATGCACGACAATTTAACGCAATGTATGTGGCGATAACAGATTTGTTTATGCCAATAAACTTTGAATTATATGGAACTGACAATAAACTTTACATCTAAATTCACACTTTGTGTCATAATTCAATATATAAAAATGAATTGACAATAAACTTTTCATCTAAATTCACGCGTTGTGACATAATTCAATATAAAAATTTGAATTGACAATAAACTTTTCATCTAAATTCACGCTTTTGGTCATAAGTCACTATCAAACTACATGTACTTTTTCAGCACACAGTTAAATGTAGGGGTCAATAACCACTACCTTGCACAATTTACTGAACCATCCAAACAGAACAGAACAGAACAAAGCTTTATTCTTTAAGGTACAAGGTTACTGTACAATACATAAATATAAATTAAATACAACACTTCGGGTTGTCAATAACATTTCAATTTAATTAATAACTGGCACAATAACAAAAGAGTTCAACTAGACAACATAAGAGAGTTATATATATATATATATATATATATATATATATATATATATATATATATATATATATATATATATATATATATATATATATATATATATATATATATATATATATATATGATTTATATTTTCATATAATTGTTCGAATATCAAGTAATATTGTGAGGTTAACATATTAATATCATTAGTGTAATGTAATGCGTTTGTACATTTGTTTATCAATTTATCGAAATTACCATTTACCGACACCTCCAGCTTTCTTGAAATCCATGAAAGTGTCAACATGCATTTGATAATTTCGAAATAAAAATGACTTATCAAAGAAATATTTCTGTACCAAAACTTGGTTTATTTAACGTAACAGAAATCACAATGTATTTAAGTTCTTCTTAGTTTTAATCTTTCAATTATAATTTAATTGGGAATGCCTGTTGATTAGTATGACCTAATGGTATGTGAATTATTATTAATATGAAAGCAGAAGCCAGAATCTTAAATTCTGTTTGTGAATTCAGAAAACAGTTATACAGTAACTATAATGTGAGAATGCTAGGAAATTATTCAATTTGTAAGATTACCAAAGCATTTTCTATCATTTCAAATATTTTTTTTTATTTAGTAATTGGGTCAACATACAGGAAATATAATAAGAACTATTACTGCCCTGCTGTCTGTCTTTGTAAACATGCCTACATTATCGGTTACATAAAAACAACAAAACATGCCGATATCCTTAGAGTTCAGATTTTAGGTACAGAAGTACATTTAAACACTTATGTCTGTGCTTCATTAGTCATTATATCATTGTGTTAAGCTTTCGAATGTCATGTTTCAGCCTTTTATACTTTATCTTCACCAACTACAAATTATCAATTATTTTGCAAATCGTAACTGTATGGAATGTTATGCCAGACGAACAAGTGCAAGCTACCTGTGGGTTCGACTAAATATGAGCTTATGAAAACTGAAAATGAGAGAGAAAGAAATGGAAATAACAGACAATGACAAAGTACTTGCAGTAAAATATAACATTTTAACATAAAAGTTTAACTATAAAATAAACTAAAAACAGGAAACATCACTTTAAAACCTAGTTTTAAGCATATAAACACCACAAAAAAGTCTCATTTTGTCAACACTCCTCCCCACACTTCCCCCAACAACAACATAATATTGAAATTTGAAAAGGGTTAGAATGTAAAAGCAGAATAGGATTTGGTTTAACTGTAGAGGCAGGAATCAATTTATGTGGATTCTACAGTTAAAGCTGGAAAGGGTTACGGTATTAGTGGGTTTTCCTGTAGAGGCTGGAAACAATTTATGTGGATTCTACAGTTAAAGCTGGAAAGGGTTACGGTATTAGTGGGTTTTACTGTAGAGAAACGAAACAATTTATGTGGATTCTACAGTTAAAGCTGGAAAGGGTTACGGTATTAGTGGGTTTTACTGTAGAGAAACGAAACAATTTATGTGGATTCTACAGTTAAAGCTGGAGAGAGATACGGTATTAGTGGGTTTTATTGTAGAGGCTGGAAACAATGTATGTGGATTCTGCAGTTAAAGCTGGAGAGAGATACGGTATTAGTGGGTTTTACTGTAGAGAAACGAAACAATTTATGTGGATTCTACAGTTAAAGCTGGAGAGAGATACGGTATTAGTGGGTTTTATTGTAGAGGCTGGAAACAATGTATGTGGATTCTACTGTTAAAGCTGGAGAGAGATACGGTATTAGTGGGTTTTATTGTAGAGGCTGGAAACAATTTATGTGGATTCTGCTGTTAAAGCTGGAGAGAGATACGGTATTAGTGGATTTTACTGTAGAGGCTGGAAACAATTTATGTGGATTCTGCTGTTAAAGCTGGAGAGAGATACGGTATTAGTGGGTTTTACTGTAGAGAAACGAAACAATTTATGTGGATTCTACAGTTAAAGCTGGAGAGAGATACGGTATTAGTGGGTTTTATTGTAGAGGCTGGAAACAATGTATGTGGATTCTACTGTTAAAGCTGGAGAGAGATACGGTATTAGTGGGTTTTATTGTAGAGGCTGGAAACAATTTATGTGGATTCTATTGTTAAAGCTGGAGAGAGATACGGTATTAGTGGATTTTACTGTAGAGGCTGGAAACAATGTATGTGGATTCTGCAGTTAAAGCTGGAGAGAGATACGGTATTAGTGGGTTTTATTGTAGAGGCAGGAAACAATTTATGTGGATTCTGCAGTTAAAGCTGGAGAGAGATACGGTATTAGTGGATTTTACTGTAGAGGCTGGAAACAATGTATGTGGATTCTGCAGTTAAAGCTGGAGAGAGATACGGTATTAGTGGGTTTTACTGTAGAGACAGGAAACAATTTATGTGGATTCTACTGTTAAAGCTGGAAAGGGTTGCGGTATTAGTGGATTTTATTGTAGAGGCTGGAAACAATTTATGTGGATTCTACTGTTAAAGCTGGAAAGAGTTTACGGTATTAGTGGGCTTTACTGTAGAGGCAGGAAACAATTTATGTGGATTCTATTGTTAAGGCTGGAAAGGGTTACAGTATTAGTGGGCTTTACTGTAGAGAAAGGAAACAATGTATGTGGATTCTACTGTTAAAGCTGGAAAGGGTTACAGTATTAGTGGGCTTTACTGTAGAGAAAGGAAACAATTTATGTGGATTCTACTGTTAAAGCTGGAAAGGGTTACAGTATTAGTGGGCTTTACTGTAGAGAAAGGAAACAATGTATGTGGATTCTACTGTTAAAGCTGGAAAGGGTTACAGTATTAGTGGGCTTTACTGTAGAGAAAGGAAACAATTTATGTGGATTCTACTGTTAAAGCTGGAAAGGGTTACGGTATTAGTGGGCTTTCAGAAGAGAAAGGAAACAATTTATGTGGATACTGCTGTTAAGGCTGGAAAGAGTTTACGGTATTAGTGGGTTTAACTGTAGAGGCAGGAAACATTTTATGTGGATACTGCTGTTAAGGCTGGAAAGAGTTTACGGTATTAGTGGGTTTAACTGTAGAGGCAGGAAACATTTTATGTGGATTCTACTGTTAAGGCTGGAAAGAGTTTACGGTATTAGTGGGTTTTACTGTAGATGCTGTAAAAGCTGAGAAGGGTAATGGCTAAAATGAGTTATACTGAAAAAGCAGGAAAGGTCACGTCTTTAATTAGTTACAAGGCAGGAAAGGGTTGCGGTTTAAGTGTTTTCGATTGTTAAAACAGGAAGGATTACGGCGGGTTCGATTGCACAAACTGAAGGATTACGGCGGGTTCAATTTTACAAACAGGAAGGATTACGGCGGGTTCGATTGTACAAACTGGAAGGATTACGGCGGGATTGTAAAAACAGGAAGGATTACGGCGGGTTCGATTGTAAAAAACTGGAAGGATTACGGCGGGTTCAATTGTACAAACCGGAAGGATTACGGCGGGTTCGATTGAACAAACTGGAAGGATTACGGCGGGTTCAATTGTACAAACTGGAAGGATTAAGGCTGGTTCGATTGAAAAAGCTGGAAGGATTACGGCGGGTTCGATTGTAAAAACAGGAAGGATTACGGCGGGATTGTAAAAAACAGGAAGTTTAGGGCTGGTTCGATTGTAAAAAAAACTGGAAGGATTACGGCGAGTTCGATTGTCAAAACTGGAAGGATTACGGCGGATTCGATTGTAAAAACAGGAAGGATTACGGCTGGTTCGATTGTAAAAAAACTGGAAGGATTACGACGGGTTCGATTGTAAAAACTGGAAGGAATACGGCGGGTTCAATTGTACAAAGAGGAAGGATTACGGCGGGTTCGATTGAACAAAATGGAAGGATTACGGCGGGTTCGATTGTAAAAACAGGAAGGATTACGGCGGGATTGTAAAAACAGGAAGGATTACGGCTGGTTCGATTGTAAAAAAACTGGAAGGATTACGGCGAGTTCGATTGTAAAAACTGGAAGGATTACGGCGGGTTCGATTGTAAAAACAGGAAGAATTACGGCGGGTTCGATTGTTAAAACTGGAAGGATTACGGCGGGTTCGATTTTAAAAACAGGAAGGATTGCGGCGGGATTGTAAAAACAGGAAGGATTACGGCTGGTTCGATTGTAAAAACTGGAAGGATTAAGGCGGGTTCGATTGTAAAAACTTGAAGAATTACGCCGGGTTCGATTGTAAAAACTGGAAGGATAACGGCGGGTTCGATTGTAAAAACTGGTTCGATTGTAAAAACTGGAAGGATTACGGCGGGTTCGATTGTAAAAACTGGAAGGATTACGGCGGGTTCGATTGTAAAAACAAGACTTAGCTGTCAGTAAAAGCAGGAAAAGGCTAAATGACAGACAATAACAAAGCATTCTGCAGTTTATTAATAGTTCTAATAAAAAAGCGCAGGGTATAATGATTTCATTAAATATTGTTTTCACACGTAAACATACGAAAAAATATAAATTTTAAATGTACAAAAACGTTAGTATAAAGAAACTATCACAGACATGTTGTCAGTGGTATTAACATGATGTTTCAAATTATAATTGAGGATTATTAATAACACAACACTAAGAAATGACATTCTACTCTTAAACATTCTTCTCCGATATTGAGAATGGCTTAGAATGACAATGTTAAAATGTAACAGATTTTAACATTTTTCAATCTCAAGTTGATAATGTGATTCCTATATTTAAAGTACTTACTAAACAATAAAACATTCAAGCTTTGCTAAGTTTCACTGACTAGGGAAACTGCAAACAAAATATTAATTCAAAGTGACACACATACATACCAAGACAGCTAAATTCCTATATGCATTTTTATATAACTCATACTGGTACTATTGTAGTTTGGAATTTTCTTTGTAACTTATTAACTAGTCAGTACATCTGTGTCCTCTTGACACATAACAGACGTAATGTACACAAACATACATGTATCGGAGTATAATAGTATTTTAAGGAAATACTCACTGTGTGCACATTATCATTTGATAGTCAGATGACATGAGCTGAAATGGGGCTTACACCACAACAAAAACAAAAAAACCGATCATGTTCTTAGATTACGATGACATAGTGAAGTCAGTCAGGAGCTACAGTAATTTTGTGGTAAGGTCATGGTTGTACTGGAAACAGGGTGTGATGGCATTCATATTGCACAGCCTTGCTCATTAGAAGTAAACATATATCAATAGCATCATATAAGCATGCACTAAACATGTCATTCTGAAAAATAAACCAAATTTCAAACCATAATTTATACAAACTAAGATTTTTTTGTGCAACTAACTTATCTGCTCATGTGATACAGGTCAATATTCGGTTATAAAGCAGTTTCCTCTCCCCACATTACAATATTCCACCCACCTGATAGCTCAAACAGAATGAACACTGCAGTTTTTATTTTAATGTTTGTTCACATTACAGGGCCCAGGGTTGTAAAGCTTTAAAATTAAGTCTGCAGCCATAGTAATGCATCTAATTGGCTGCACCCAATTGTATAAGCAATTGATAAGGTTAACACTTGCTTTTTTTCTAACAACTGGCTAACTTTAACTTCCTTGGTTAGTTAACCAATGTGGTTATCTTTTTGTAAAAAGGCAGTTTAATGTGTTGTTACTCAGCCAAACTGTTTAATTTTAACTAAAAGTTTTAAGTAACCAAAGTATCACACAATGCAGCATTCTACAGGTAATTGGTTCCGCTCAATGAGTGGCCATTTTTATTTTTGGTTATAACTTTCAAAGATCACTGGGAGAATGGTTAAAGTTAACCAAAACTGGTTAAAAATGAAACCGGTTAGAGTAACAAAAACATTTATACAATAGCTAAACAGCAAGTTAACCAAAATATATTAGGTAATCAAACTTTAACCATTAGTTAAAATTTAACCACTGTTCATACAACTGGGTGCTGGTCTTTTAATTAAAATCCTAATACTATACCCAAGGAGGATCTCAGTTCAATGTTTTACAAGAACAGTTCCTTGTTGTCTAAGTAAGAATAAGCTCCATCAATGTCAGCTGTCCATCTTTCTCTGGCCTTGGTATAACAGATCAGTGGCCAAGAACCTGTATGTCCATATAGATACTTTCTATCCATGTTTTCTTGTGTCTACACAGGTGGTCATTCCACAACTGGATCACATCTTATTCCCAACTGTTTTTTTGTTTTTCTTTACATTTACAACCTTATTTTGTAAAATTAGATGACTAGAAATTTGGTTAAGATTGTTATGGTAATTTATGAGATTTAAAAAGTGAAATATATAATCTAAAATAAAATAAAATAACAATGACTAAAACTTAACTATCAGTTGCTATAATGACAACAATAATATTGCTATTTAAAGCAAACAACTGCAAACAACACAAACAAGGCATTCCTAAAGCTTTTTCAAATCACAAAATTTCCAAAACAAAATCAAGAAACAGAATATAATTAAGTTAATGTCGCATTTGAATGCCATGATTTCAATATGTTTCACAAAAAGTACAAAACCAACCAAACTATAACATTTATCCAAGTGTAAATTAAAAACAACATTAGAACAACATCATTCAAGGCATAAATCACAGAGGCTCAATTATGTTTAAACAATGACTTTAACTGTCCTTTAAGTCAGGAGCGTTTCTGCCGTTACGCACGTGCGTAACCTCCGTTAAATAAATCCGAAAATCTAAAAGTATCAAATTGATGCCTAACCAGGTTAGGAATGATATATTTTATTTCCATTGTTTCTATGTTATAAAATCTTATTACCACAACAATAAAGTTGAAAAGGTTTAAAATAATTAAACTTATACAAGTTAGGATTTTAGTCAATCATATTTTGCGCCAAGTTCCTCGCATGTCCACATTTTACCTGTTATTCATTAGAAAAGAACCGAATATATTCAAAAGTATTACTACAAAGGTTATTTCCCTGGTAACTGAGTGTAACTTCAAAAACAGCCCAGATACGCTCCTGCTTTCAGTAAGTTTCTATAAATTGAATTTTATCACAATCAACAAAATACACAGTATATGCATAAAAGAATTGTTCTATGCCTTGTTTCATGATATATGCACCCTAACACTTATGACTTTTGTGCCTTTAGTTGGAATTACTCATCTGGCTCTAACTTTGTACTAAAGGTTCAAAACAATTTCAATCATGCTAATGGATTGAGACTTGACATTTATTTAAAATTTATTCCTTAAAAAGTATATGGCACTTAATTTATTAAGGTATTTCATATTAAATAAATATAACAACGAAAGATGTTAGCTCTAATTTAACTACATCATTAATACAGAGAAAGTAACACGAATAATGTGTAAAAAATTAACCTACACGTTTTTATCCTTTTTACAACGTTACAGTTAAAAATGCGTAAGAATGAAAAAGGCTGCTTGATGTATGCATTTTAATGTAAGGTGATTGGTTCAGATTTAGGGATATGTTCCGCAAGACTATAATCTTTTTTCTCCATTTGACTATAGGCATGCTGAAACATCAACACTAAATAAAAACATAAAACAACAGTAATGTATAAAAATTGTGGAAAATCAGCTGAATGCAACATTTTGAAGAATGACTCGCAATCGATATTTCATTGACACTTTTGTGAAAAAAACAACAAACCAATGGCACAAATAAATACAAAAAACCTGAATGATTGAATGTTAAGTTGAGCCAATTTTAACTAATATTTAACATAACCATATTAAAATAAGTACAAAGGAATGCCCTGACAACAAAATTGCATTACATGTACAAAAGCAACCAAAAATGTTTAGAGTGAATTAATCTCAACAGTGATACATAATATGCAATACACAAGCCAGCTGATATACATGATAAAGCAAACCTTCCCAGGTCCCCCTTCCCTTTTCTTCCCACGTAAATAAAACACACATTGTTTATGCCTTGTTCAATACGTGTAGTTAGACCATATACAAAACCCACACACATAGAGCACTTGGTTGAATACTGATAAAAGATAACATTTTCCCACATAGAACATAAAATACCCGACACTCAAAGATGACAAAAAAAATGTCCAACTGTTTACAAAACAACAACTAACATGATTAACAGTGTTACTGTAACAAGGTGTATTATGCAAAAACAAATTTACTAAACCATTATTGAAAAGGCTAAAATATGTATAATGCTATTATAACTTAAAAACATTTTGATATTCATAAGACAGCAACATGGTTATATATCACAAAATAAATGTTAGAATTCAATAATAGTTACTGGCACAAAAAGGTTCTATTCTTGATATAGAAAGTCTGGATAAACTGATTATTGTTAGGTATATAACATTTAATAATCTCCATACCCTTTCATGTTAGATGTAGTCTTAATTCCCTTATACTCAAGACAAATGGCAAATTATATTTGACCACGATTTAAGTGACTTCTAATCATAATACTCTTAGGAATAAAACAAAGACAGAAAAGAATGCAAAGACAATTAAACGTTTTAGCAGAAGGCTAACTTTATAGTTACGTCTTATAAAATTTTCAATGTCGAAGCAGAAGCCAATTTAAATTCTTGCACATTTCATTTATAAAGCAAAAAATAAGTTTAACAATCAACCTAAGACACACATAGCAGCTTACATCTTTATATATATTTATGTGCATAACGAGACAATACATTTAGGGACAGTGTAGATGAAACAAACATGAGTATTTGCCATTCATCATGCCATGTACAACAACAGATAATTCCTAATAGAAGAAACCCAATTTGTAAAACACATAAATACTGAGTATTAGAATGCATTTGATAGTCAACTGTAACATTTAGCATTAATCGTGCGATGCATCAGTACAAACGGCTGGTATATCCAAAATTTTTGTTTGCACACATGTCCATTCAGTATACATGACATTAATAAAATTCAACCATTTATCTGTGCTGCTGGCGACAGGATTGTTGGCAAGCCCGACCCTGTTGTACTGTATGTTACTTCACACTCAGTAAGACATTTTCACAAAAACAGCAATATCTTTTATCATGTTATATTTATTAATAATCTGGACTGTACACATAATTATTTGCTAACTAATTCCAGCATATGTAACAGAATTAATTGCTAGAAGCTTAGTGGCAATAAACGTAAACCGGAGGGAGCAACCTAAACATGACCTTAACAACAACTGATCATTTTGTACATAGCAGGATAACAGAAAACATAGCATCTCGTAGTCAATGTACTTTTTTCTCAGAGGAAAGTATTGAACTGGTTGATGTAAAGCTGAGCCATTTTAGCAGGATGATTCCTTTTTGGAGAGTCCACAGCAGACGGAACATCCAATACTGAGACAGATTCCCACCAGTAAGATAGAGATGTTACGTTTTCCCTGGATATACAACATTGATAGCATGGATTAAACATTTATTGAGCACATTTATGAAAAATTAACATATAAAATTGTATTGTCCATACCTCCTTCCAAAATTGCTGAATGTAATCTAGAAAGGAATCCATTTAAAAGCTAAATTCTTTTATTTTATAAACTTTGAGTTTTGAAACAATTTTACAATACCTCAAAATGACAAAGTCTGACAGAAAGGTAATGAAATTGACAAACAAGAACAATACAAATATTTGAACAACCAAATAAAAAAAACATTACACTGATCCTTGGAAAAAAAAATTAACCCCTAAAGCTTATTTTACACTCAAGCAATTTTAAGGGAAATTCTATGACTAGTCATACTTATAACAGGGCAATTAAACTGGTATCATGTCAGGTGTTACCTGTTATCACAGTGAAGGCACCACTGACTGTTCCATGTGTTGTGATACCTGAATGATTGTCTGTTAGCATTTAACCCAACAAAACAATGACCATTTATGTCATAATTTACCCCTTAATCATACATATAATTAACCCCCTAACCATACATATAATTTACCCCTTAACCATACGTATAATTTACCCTTTAACCATACATACATATAATTAACCTCTTAACCATACATATAATTTACTCCTAACCGTACATATAATTAAACTCATAACCGTACATATAATTAACCTTTTAACCGTACATATAATTTACCCCCTAACCACACATAATTTACCCCTTAACCATACATAATTTACCCCTTAACCATACATATAATTTACCCCTTAACCACATGTAATTTACCCCCTAACCACACATAATTTACCCCCTAACCACACATAATTTACCCCTTAACCATACATATTTACCCCCTAATCACACATAATTTACCCCCTAACCACACATAATTTACCCCCTTAACCACACATAATTTACCCCCTTAACCACACATAATTTACCCCTTAACCATACACATAATTAACCCCTTAACCACACATATAATTTACCTCTTAACCGTACATATAATTTACCCCCTAACCACACATAATTTACCCCTTAACCATACATATAATTTACCCCTAAACCATACAGATAATTTACCCCTTAACCAAACATATAATTTACCCCTTAACCATACATATAATTTACCCCTTAACCATACATATAAATTAACCCATAACCATACATATAATTTACCCCTTAACCATACATATAATTTACCCCTTAACCATACATATAATGTACCCCTTAACCATACATATAATTTACCCCTTAACCATACATATAATTTACCCCTTAACCATACATATAATTTACCCCCTTACCATACATATAATTTACCGCTTAACCATACATATAATTTACCCCTTAACCATACATATAATTTACCCCCTAAACATACATATAATTTACTCCTTTACCATACATATAATTTACCCCCTAACCACACATATAATTTACCCCCTAACCACACATAATTTACCCCTTAACCATACATATAATTTACCCCCTTACCATACATATAATTTACCCCTTAACCATACATATAATTTAGCCCTTTACCATACATATAATTTACCCCTAACCACACATATAATTTACCGCTTAACCATACATATAATTTACCCCTTAACCACATATATAATTTACCCCTTAACCATACATATAATTTACCCCTAACCATACATATAATTTACCCCCTTACCATACACATAATTTACCCCTTAACCATACATATAATTTACCCTGTAACCATACATATAATTTACCCCTTAACCATACATATAGTTTGCCCCTTTACCATACATACAATTTACCCCCTAACCATACATATAATTTACCCCCTAACCACACATATAATTTACCCCTTAACCACATATAATTGATCCCTTAACCATACATATAATTTACATTGTAACCATACATATAATTTACCCCTTAACCATACATATAATTTAGCCCTTTACCATACATATAATTTACCCCTAACAACACATATAATTTACCCTGTAACCATACATATAATTTACCCCTTAACCATACATATAATTTAGCCCTTTACCATACATATAATTTACCCCTAACCACACATATAATTTACTCTGTAACCATACATATAATTTACCCCTTAACCATACATATAATTTACCCCTTAATTATACATATAATTTACCCCTTAACCACACATAATTTACCCCTTTACCATACATAAAATTTACCCCCTACCCATACATATAATTTACCCCTTTACCATACATATAATTTACCCCCTAACCACACATATAATTTACCCCCTAACCACACATAATTTACCCCTTAACCATACATATAATTTACCCTGTAACCATAAATATAATTTACCCCTTAACCACATATATAATTTACCCCTTAACCATACATATAACTTACCTCTTAACCATACATATAATTTACCCTGTAACCATAAATATAATTTACCCTGTAACCATACATATAATTAACCCTCTAACCATACATATAATTTACCCCTTAACCATACATATAATTAACCCTTTAACCATACATATAATTTACCCCTTAACCATACATATAATTTACCCTTTAACCATACATACATATAATTAACCTCTTAACCATACATATAATTTACCCCTAACGGTACATATAACTTACCTCATAACCAAACATATAATTTACCCCCTAACCACACATAATTTACCCCTTAACCATACATATAATTTACCCCTCAACCATACATATAATTTAACCCATAATCGTACATATAACTTACTCCTTAACCATACATAAAATTTACCCCTTAACCATACATATAATTTAACCCATAATCGTACATATAACTTACTCCTTAACCATACATAAAATTTACCCCTCAACCATACATATAATTTAACCCATAATCGTACATATAACTTACTCCTTAACCATACATATAATTTACCCCTCAACCATACATATAATTTAACCCATAATCGTACATATAACTTACTCCTTAACCATACATAAAATTTACCCCTTAACAATATGTATTTTTACCCCCTAGCCATACATACAATTTACCCCTTAACCATAAAGGATTTTCAAGGCCAAGTGTTGACCAGTACCTTGATTTCCTTGAAGACGAGGACTCCTAATAGAGATGCTAAAACACTGGGTACTGTAGCGATGATTGGGAAGGCTACAGCCTCGGAGAGGACCTTGTTAGCGACAAACCAGCCAGATGTTGCAATTCCCCACATTAGCCCCGACACAACACCTGGCAAGATGACCTCAGGATAAACCTTGGGCTTGTTGCGACTAAACATGGCGTAGATTAGGAAATATGCTGTACTGGTAAGGAGAATACCACTGAATGTGGCAAACACATAGTCCAGACCTGTGATAGTATTAGAACAGAGGTAAATAACAACAGCAAAGATTAGAAAAATATCAGGCCTGTAATCAAATAAATATACTTTTACATTTCAATGGGACTGCATGATGACTAAAAATTATAATTTTCTTATCAATTAGTGTGTAATCTTTTGCCATCAAACCTTTTGAGACACATTCTGAATCGTGGCCACAAAACTCATCTTAAATATTAGCTTAAGTGTGAAATTGCTAAAGTAGGCTACAGCTCCTTAGGAGAGCATTCAGTTTAAAGACCAAAGTTTTATCAAAACATATCAAAGTTGTTAAAAATGGTAGTGGTATGGCTTTCTTGCTAATGCTCAAGCAAATATAAGGGTAGTTCTATGACTGGTTGGCCCTAAGTCAAGATAATGTAACTGGGTGTGGTATCATGCCAGCTGTTCACGGCAGACTATACACAGTGAAGGCTGCACTATAACTGCTTCAAGTGGACACCGTCTCCAAATAACTGAAATACTTTTGGTGGGATGATAAACCCAATAAACAAATAAACATTCCCGGGGCACAAACTTCTAGGAATGAGACTTATTAATAAATAATTTATTATTCCTAAATAAATTACAATATCTTTCTGAGATTAAATCCTAGAAGAAATTTGCAGTGACCATTTTTTTTCTTTTGATACCTTGACAAATACATGATTGACATGTGTACAGTTACATGTGTAATATAATTTCCACTACTTCCTATCATCACATGGTCTCGAGTTCCATGTGATGTATTGAGTGACATGTTTGGCTATTTGCAATCAGGGGTTTACCCGGTTCTCAAGGATTAGCTTTCAGCAGAGTGACAATGCCTTTAAAATCAGTAAGTAAGAACTACAAAGGCATTTGATGATCGATTTTTTTAATTATAACATAAACCAAACTGCATTAGGATGCATACTGTTAAAATTAATACTGCATCAAATGTTGCACAAAGTTTACATAGTCATTCACATTGTATTCTTTGAACATTGATACACTGAAGCATTATTACATTAATCTTAAATATAGGCCCTGCTTAATCTGTGGTATTATAAGTTTTGTATTAAAACTTTGGAGTGTCTTCAATTTTAACTAATCTAATTGTTTACTAAGCACAGAGGACCACAACATTGATAACACAGTATTTACATTTATGACATTATTTGCAAATTTAATATGAAAGCCAATAAAAACAAATACTTTGCAAATACTTTTTGAAAAGTTATTCATTAATTGATTAGTCTTAATGATTAAAATCTAGTAATAATTCCCATCCCTAAAAAGATCTAATATAAATCAAGCATAACCATGAATTTTAAAGCAACAACAAAAAGTTTACTTAATCTGACAAAGTGTGCTTATTACAATTTATTATATGAAAATTAAATTAACATTATTATATTATCATTGTTAATGCTATATTCTTGTGTCATGTATACTACCATCAATGTAAATAATAAAAACATAAAAGAAAATATGGTTAAAATGATTTTGATATATTCTGAATTATTGGTGTGGTGGTCAACACATCGGATCCTTCATATACAAAAATGATAGAATTGTGACATTAATTTCACTGAAGGTAACATTTATCTCATTCCTGTAACACTGAGCATGGGGTGAACAAAAGTAAGGCATCACTATGGTCAAAGTGCAGGATACATAAAAATTGTGTTATTAACATGAAGGAAATGTCTATTATCAAACATTTTTATAATGGAAATAACATTAAAACTGGCACATTATGAAAGTAAGGTATCACTTTGGTCAAAGTGCAGGAGACATAAAAATTGTGTTATTTATAGGAAGCAAATGTTGATTATCAAAAATTTTAATGAAGGAAATAACATTAAAACTGGCACATTAAATACTTCAGAAAAAAGAAATGTTGACAGATAAAATGTAGACATAGTGAAGGGTATAAATATTGTTTTTGATTTTGATAACATTTACAATTCATAACTTGAAAAATATTTATTCATTTCTTAGGAAACAAAATCTGAAATTTTGGAAATTCAATGAAAAAACAAGCACATACCGTTTTGACTGGCGCCTGCTTTATTGTCTTGTATATATATGGCTGGGGTAAACATCTGACCATAGAAAACACCAGACACCACTGACAGAACCAAACCCCTGAAAGTGAACAATTATTAAAACTAATGGGACTTAAGTGATATCCAACAGCTTGGTGTACACAATTTTTCTCAAATAACCAGGTAAGTCATTGGTACATGAAAAGGTCTTGCAAAATGCTGATCATTGATGCGTGAACAGTCAAGCATAAATCCCCATTCATCATTGCAAACAGATGTTTCCTATACTAGCCACGCTGCAGAGAAAGCTATTTTTAAACTTAGAAAACCATGTACCCACTTACTTTTATATAGTTATCCAGGTAATCTGATCTGATGTTGGTATCTATTTCTAGCAGTGACCACTATCACGCTTTTTATATATAGTAAGACTGAACATTTACAGTCATTTTGTTAGTGTTCAAAATCATCTTTATAATGAATAAAGTATGGGTTTATGCAAAAAAATTAACAAATTCCCCAAAGTGGATACATGTAGATATTAGCGTATCTAATAAAGGCAAACTGTTGGATACCACCCTTTAAAGCATCCAGGAAATGGGACAAAGAGAAATTGTTAAAAAGGTAACATTTTCATATATAAACATTAAATCAAGGGTGATAAATGAATCCAGGATTAATTGTTATGAACAAAGACTTCTTTTTACATGCAACAGAAGGAATCTAGATAAATTGTGCACAGGCCCTTCAAAAAACATCTACATTGATCATATTTGATGCAAGAAGCACATAACAATACAGTAGATTCTGTTTGATTTGCATCAGTTATCTGTTAGGCAAAATATATCAGAAATAGAGGATCTGATATGAGTGTTCTTTAGATACTGAAAATATTAAATGAGTTGAATGAAATGATATGAAACAAGGCTCTGATAAGTTTCATATTATTTTAGACGAGTTTTA
>CM017558.1:24406823-24456031 GCA_007844125.1 Sinonovacula constricta | reverse complement strand
GGATGATTCCTTTTTGGAGAGTCCACAGCAGACTGAACATCCAATACTGAGACAGATTCCCACCAGCAAGATAGAGATGTTACGTTTTCCCTGGATATACAACATTGATAGCATGGATTAAACATTTATTGAGCACATTTATGAAAAATTAACATATAAAATTGTATTGTCCATACCTCCTTCCAAAATTGCTGAATGTAATCTAGAAAAGAATCCATTTAAAAGCTAAATTCTTTTATTTTATAAACTTTGAGTTTTGAAACAATTTTACAATACCTCAACATGACAAAGTCTGACAGAAAGGTAATGAAATTGACAAACAAGAACAATAAAAATATTTGAACAACGAAATAAAATAAAACACTACACTGATCCTTGAAAAAAAAAATTAACCCCTAAAGCTTCTTTTACACTCAAGCAATTTCAAGGGAAATTCTGTGACTAGTCATACTTATAACAGGGCAATTAAACTGGTATCATGTCAGGTGTTACCTGTTATATAACAGGGCAATTAAACTGGTATCATGTCAGGTGTTACCTGTTATATAACAGGGCAATTAAACTGGTATCATGTCAGGTGTTACCTGTTATATAACAGGGCAATTAAACTGGTATCATGTCAGGTGTTACCTGTTATATAACAGGGCAATTAAACTGGTATCATGTCAGGTGTTACCTGTTATCACAGTGAAGGCACCACTGACTGTTTCATGTGTTGTGATACCTGAATGATTGTCTGCTAACCCAACAAAACAATGACCATTTATGTCATAATTTACCCCTTAATCATACATATAATTAACCCCCTAACCATACATAAATTTACCCCCTAACCATACATTCTATCCTTTAACCATACATATAATTTACCCCTTAACCATACATACAATTTAACCCTTAATCACATATAATTTACCCCCTAACCATACAGACAATTAAACCTTAACCATACTTATAATTTACCCCCTAACCATACGTACAACTTATCCCTTAACCATACATATAATTTACCCCTAACAATACATATAATTGAACCCCTAACCAAACATACAATTAAACCCTTAATCATACATATAATTTACCCAATAACCATACATACAATTAAACCCTAAATCATACATATAATTTACCCCCTTACCATACATACAACTTAACCCTTAACCATACATATAATTTAACCCCTAACCATACATACAATTAAACCCTAAATCATACATATAATTTACCCCCTTACCATACATACAATTAAACCTTAACCATACATACAATTTACCCCCTAACCATACATACAACTTAACCCTTAACCATACATACAATTTACCCCTAATCATACATATAATTGAACCCCTAACCATACATACAATTAAACCTTAACCATACATATAATTTACCCCCTAACCATACATACAACTTAACCCTTAACCATACATATAACTTACCCCTAACCATACATATAATTTACCCCCTAACCATACATACAACCTAACCCTTAACCATACATATAATTTACCCCTAACCATACATATAATTTAACCCCTAACCATACATACAATTAAACCCTTAATCATACATATAATTTACCCCCTTACCATACATACAATTAAACCTTAACCATACATACAATTTACCCCCTAACCATACATACAACTTAACCCTTAACCATACATATAATTTACCCCTAACCATACATACAACTTAACCCTTAACCATACATATAATTTACCCCTAACCATACATATAATTGAACCCCTAACCATACATACAATTAAACCCTTAATCATACATATAATTTACCCAATAACCATACATACAATTAAACCTTAACCATACATATAATTTACCCCCTAACCATACATACAACTTAACCCTTAACCATACATATAATTTACCCCTAACCATACATATAATTTACCCCCTAACCATACATACAACTTAACCCTTAACCATACATATAATTTACCCCTAACCATACATATAATTGAACCCCTAACCATACATACAAGTAAACCCTTAATCATACATATAATTTACCCCCTTACCATACATACAATTAAAACTTAACCATACATACAATTTACCCCCTAACCATACATACAACTTAACCCTTAACCATACATATAATTTACCCCTAACCATACATATAATTTACCCCTTATGATACATACAATTTAACCCATAATCGTACATATAATTTACCCCCTAACCATACAAACAACTTAACCCCTAACCCTACATACAAATTAACCCCTAACCATACATACAATTTAACCCATAATTGTACATATAATTTATCCCCTAACCATACATGTAATTTACCCCTAACCATACATACAACTTAACCCTTAACCATACATACAACTTAACCCCTAACCATACATGTATTTTACCCCTAACCATACATACAACTTAACCCCTAACCATACATACAATTTACACCTTAACCATACATATAATTTACCCGCTAACCATACATATAATTTACTCGCTAACCATACATATAATTTACCCCTTAACCATACATATAATTTACCCGCTAACCATACATACAATTTAACCCATTAGCATACATATAATTTACCCCTCAATCAAACAAACAATTTAACCCTCAACCATACATATAATTTACCCCTTAACCATAAAGGATTTTCAAGGCCAAGTGTAGACCAGTACCTTGATTTCCTTGAAGACGAGGACTCCAAGAAGAGATGCTAAAACACTGGGTACTGTAGCGATGATTGGGAAGGCTACAGCCTCGGAGAGGACCTTGTTAGCGACAAACCAGCCAGAAGTTGCGATTCCCCACATAAGCCCCGACACAACACCTGGTAAGATGACCTCAGGATAAACCTTGGGTTTGTTGCGACTAAACATGGCGTAGATTAGGAAATATGCTGTACTGGTAAGGAGAATACCACTGAATGTAGCAAACACGTAGTCCAGACCTGTGATAGTAATAAAACAGAGGTAAAAAAAATATTATTAAATAACTATATGTTATTAGTCCTATAAAAATCATCTGCCACGTTCAATCATACGACGGCCTGCATTAAAACAGTGCCAATATCTGTTGGCATGTTTTGAATCATTGCCTCACAGCTCATCTTAAATATTTGTTTAAGTGTGAAATTCCTAAAGCAGGCTATGCTCCGTAAGAGAGCATTCAGTTCAAAGGCCATAGTTTTGAAACTTTCATACAGATGTGCCTCTAATGCTTGTAAAAATTTGAGTTCAATATGACACATCTCGGGGCACGGAACCTAGTAGCGCAATTGGTAGAGCATTGGCTCCAGGTACGGAAGGCCCCGGGTTCAATCTTGGGCCGAGACATACCAAAGTCATAAAAAATGATAGTGGTATGGCTCCCTTGCTAATGCTCAAGCAAATGTGTTGGTAGTTCCATGCTTGGCTCGATGTCAGAATAATGTGACTGGGTATTGTATCATGCCAGGTGTTCATGGCATGCTATACACAGTGAAGGCAGCACTATATCTGCTTCATGTGGATACCTTCTCCATATAACTGAAATACTGTTGGTGGGACAATAAACCCAACAAGCACTAACTTCTAGTCTATTGTTTGTTAACTTTCCTATATACATGTTAATGTTAAACCTGTCTATACACATACCAATAATAAATTACATCTAGGAATGAGACTGATTAATAAATAATTGATTATTCCTAAATAAATTACAATATTTTTCTGAGATTAATCCTAGAAGAAATTTGCAGTGACCATTTTTTTTCTTTTGATACCTTGACATATACATAATTGACATGTGTACAGTTACATGTGTAATATAATTTCCACTACTTCCTATCATCACATGGTCTCAATTTCCAGGTGATGTATTGAGTGAAATGTTTGGCTATTTGCAATCAGGGGTTTACCAGGTTCTCAAGGATTAGCTCTCAGCAGAGTGACAATGCCTTTAAAATCAGTAAGTAAGAACTACAAAGGCATTTGATGATCGATTTTTTTAATTATAACATAAACCAAACTGCATTAGGATGCATACTGTTAAAATTAATACTGCATCAAATGTTGCACAAAGTTTACATAGTCATTCACATTGTATTCTTTGAACATTGATACACTGAAGCATTATTACATTAATCTTAAATATAGGCCCTGCTTAATCTGTGGTATTATAAGTTTTGTATTAAAACTTTGGAGTGTCTTCAATTTTAACTAATCTAATTGTTTACTAAGCACAGAGGACCACAACATTGATAACACAGTATTTACATTTATGACATTATTTGCAAATTTAATATGAAAGCCAATAAAAACAAATACTTTGCAAATACTTTTAGAAAATGTATTCATTGATTGATTAGTCTAAATGATTAAAATCTAGTAATAATTCCCATCCCTTAAAAGATCTAATATAAATCAAGCATAACCATGAATTTTAAAGGACCCCATCTGAAATAAGACTTCTGCCATATCAGGGGAACCCTGGACTTAAGCACTTATTTTGATCACGTTTTCTTTATAAACAACAACAAAACTTTAACTTAATCTGACAAAGTGCAATTATTACAATTTATTATATGAAAATTAAATTAACATTATTACATTATCATTGTTGATGTTATATACTTGTGTCATGTATACTACTAATCTATGTAAATAATAAAAACATAAAAGAAAATATGGTTAAAATGATTTCGATATTTTCTGAATTATTGGTGTGGTGGTCAACACATCCGATCCTTCATATACAAAAATGATAGAATTGTGACAATAAATTCACTGCAGATAACATTTATCCCATTCCTGTAACACTGAGCATGGGAGTGAACAAAAGTAACTGTAAGGCATCACTATGGTCAAAGTGCAGGATACATAAAAATTGTGTTATTAACATGAATAAAATGTTGATTATCAAAAATTTTTATGATGGAAATAACATTAAAATTGGCACATTATGAAAGTAAGGTATCACTTTGGTCAAAGTGCAGGAGACATAAAAATTGTGTAATTTATAGGAAGCAAATGCTGATTATCAAAAATTTTAATGAAGGAAATAACATTAAAACTGGCACATTTTTCTAAAAACTTCAAAAAAAAGAAATGTTGACAGATAAAATGAAGACATAGTGAAGGGTATAAATATTGTTTTTTATTTTGATAACATTTACAATTCATTACTTGAAAAATATTTATACATTTCTCAGGAAACAAAATCTGATATTTTGGAAATTTAATGAAAAAATAAGCACATACCATTTTGACTGGCGCCTGCTTTATTGTCTTGTATATATATGGCTGGGGTAAACATCTGACCATAGAACACACCAGACACCACTGACAGAACCAAACCCCTGAAAGTGAACAATTATTAAAACTAATGGGACTTAAGTGATATCCAACAGCTTGGTGTACACAATTTTTCTCAAATAACCAGGTAAGTCATTGGTACATGAAAAGGTCTTGCAAAATGCTGTTCATTGATGCCAAAGATCTGTGTGAGGTCAATGATAAATCCCCATTCATCACTGCAAACAGGTGTTTCCTATACTAGCCATGCTGCAGAGAAAGCTATTTTTAAACTTAGAAAACCATGTACCCACTTTCTTTTATATAGTTATCCAGGTAATCTGATCTGATGTTGGTATCTATTTTAGCAGTGACCACTATCATGCTTTTTATAGAGTTGGTAAGACTGAACATTTACAGTCATTTTGTTAGTGTTCAAATTCATCTTTATAATGAATAAAGTATGGGTTTATGCAAAAAAATTAATAAATTCCCCAAAGCAGTGGTTAGATATTAGCGTATTTAAAATGGGCAACCTGTTGGATACCACCCATTAAAGCATCCAGGAAATGGGACAAAGAGAAATTGTTAAAAAGGTAACATTTTCATATATTAACATGAAATCAAGGGTGATAAATGAATCCAGAATTAATTGTTATGAACAAAGACTTTTTTTTACATGCAACAGAAGGAATCTAGATAAAATGTGCACAGGCCCTTCAAAAAACATCTACATTGATCATATTTGATGCAAGAAGCACATAACAATACAGTAGATTCTGTTTGATTTGCATCAGTTATCTGTTAGGCAAAATATATCAGAAATAGAGGATCTGATATGTGTGTTTATTAGATACTGAAAATATTAAACGAGTTGAATGAAATGATATGAAACAAGGCTCTGATAAGTTTCATATTATTTAAGACAACGAGTTTAATATTTTCAGTATCTAAGAACACGAATTTTGATTCTACTTATCACATAACCAAAACTTCAGCTGTTTTTTTATTACAATGCATCATCTTTTTATTGTATGATCATTCGGCCTTGACATGTGAAATTCGGTTTGGGAGAATATGCAACAAAAAACAGTTCCGCTCTTTATTCGCCCATTTTCCATAAAATGGGAACAGATTTGTTTATAACATGACTCAAACAGTACTTTTTTATGAATTAAAATGAAATTGTCCAACAAAATGCATAAAACAGCAACAACAAAGTGATCAGGAAATGGCATATACTTAATGATGTCACACTACGATAACTAACTAGTTTGTTACCAAAATAAATGTAATGTAACCTCACACTTGCGCAGTATGTTATGTGATAAATAGGTTTTATTGCATGTTAACATTTTTCATCAATGTCTAAATTATGACTTAAATCTTAAAATGGCTAACAACTACATGTACATGCATAGCTCAATAGAAATTATGCTTAAGACAATGCAGCAAATGGTGCAGAGCTAAATTGGACTGAATTTGTTACTTACAAGATACGTTTAGCCCCAGGACTCAGCTGATCAAGGAAGCTTGCATCTGAGGTAGCATTGTCTCCCCTGACAGATCTGTTGATACTAGGCTGCTGTTAATTATACAATACTTCATATTAAAGTACAATGGCTTGCTTATTGTAAAATTACATCTTAGTGGAGAGAGACCCCAGGCAATGGTCTGGGTAGTATTATAATTAACAAAGCAACGCATGTCAGCTTGGAAGACCTCCCAAATTCATTTTTTTGGCAGAAAAAGGGACATAAACCCATGTTGTGAGAGATTGGGGAGTAGAAAAGGTAGGAGTTACTCCCCTTGTTTGTTATAAATATTGATGTAAAGTGTACAATAACTCTCTACAATAGAGGGGTGTTCATGGCTATGCATTTTGAGACCTGGTCTGAAAGAAAACAGAATGCAGGGATGCCTTCCAGAGGCTCCAGTGGTTCTCCCAAGACATTTGTCTGGGGTTTCTTTCCACCAAAAAAAGCTTTATTGATCATAATCAAGTCACTGCAATGACTTCAAAATATATTTAACCCATCCCAGCTTGTATATGACATTAAAAACCTTAACAAACCATTCACAATCTTGAGCAGAATCTGCATCACAAAGGATTTATGTGAAGAACAGTTCAGCCTGAAATCTATTATTACAAGTTGAACATACTTTTATTAAAATCAATTCATCTCTTTTAATGAGAAACGACAAAGTCTGGTGAATTTTCAAAATATAGATGAACTATGAATGAAAGGGTTCAAGATGACAACTACCTCAAAACACTACATTGCCACGGTAACTGTAACCATGACAGAAAAAATCCTCAAATACCATATGTATCAGATTATGGTGTAACAAGAAAAATAACAGATAAAACGTACTTAATACAGTTTATAAAAGACATTACTGCAATTAAAATAAAGCTGATCATAATGAAGGGTATGTAAAACAAGTGTTGGTTCAAAATATATTCATGAACTCTGACAAAGAACCATAAATCAAAGCAAGCATGACATGCCTTAAATATATGCAAATTAAAAATATGTATTGAAAAAATACATTCAATAAATAAACAAAAAGTCGTAACTCATTTTAAGATAAGTCATTCATAACATGCAAGCGATAAGTGCTACAATGTTTCATACCTTTAAATGCTCTAAAGTTAATCCAACCAATAATTGGCAAGAAAAAGGGCAGACAAATATATTGTATGAGGGTTTTCATTAGGAGCTGGCCGGCAACCAAATTGACCGCCTCAAATCGTTTTTGGGTCGGCTCAAATTACGAAAGTTGACAAAATATTTGACCCAAAATTACCTGGTATTTCCATCGGTTAAAAATAGAATTGAAAACGGGAAACAACAACTATTATTAGATTTCCGATGCGTGCGCAAACAGTTGCTCCGCATTTGGAGTTGTACGTAACGCGATCAGATATCGCCGTTAAACATTGAACATTAGTATAGATAGATCAGGTGTGTTTTCCAATGTTTGGCGGAGTTTTAACACAGCCTATTTTTAGGTTATGCATATTTTTATGCGGATAAACAAATGAGAATATATAAATATGACATCTTGATTACATTAAATTAATTGAGAGGGATGTTAAGGAAAAGGTAGGTTGTTTGAAAGTATGCTTGGTTTAAACATATTTTTAGATAAAGGAACCAAAATGACCGGAAAATCATTGATCGAGTAATGCAGCTTTCAAACTATACATGTACGTTCTTAGGAATCGACGACGTTTACCAGAGTGATAGCTCTGAAGATTCCCAGTCTGATTCTGAGGAGGCATACTCTCAGGAATGCAGCATTTGAAATGACAAACTTTAAATCAAATGTGAAGTAACCTAAAAGTAACTGTGCATTGGAAATCTAATGATAGTTGTTCTCAAAATTTTCAACTTTAAGTTTATAAGATGAAAATACTGGGAGATATCATATAAGATCAAATATTTGCATAATTATGTGTTTAAATGCCAATAAAAGTGAGTTTTTGTTTTTAGTTGTAATTTAGAGGCAAAATATCACTCAGAATGCAGGAAATAGCACCTAGAATTTCAAAATTTTCCGGGAGGGGGCAATCCCCCGAAACCCCCCTAGCACCGCTCAGCGCCGCATATTCTGGTCGCCTCAAATGTCAATTGAGCCTGCTCAAATTATTTCTAGTTAAAGCCCTGTTGTATTGTATTAAATTGCGCTGTTTTTTCCCCCAAAGTACTTTAGGTTGTTTTTTTTATTAAGTTAACATCACACAAACAGTATTTCAGTTATCTGGAGATGCTGTCCACTTGAGCAGATGTAGTGCTGCCATCACTGTGTCTAGCATGCTGGGAACACCTGGCATGATACCACACCCAGTCACATTATCCTGACACCGGGCCAACCAGTCGTGGAACTTCCCTCATTTTTGCTTGAGTATAAGCAAGAGAGCTATACCACAACCTTTTTTTTATGACTTGGTATGTTGCCTGGGATCGACCTGGGGGCCTTCCATACCCGAGACAACTATATTCCATAAATTTAAGGTCTATAACTTAGCAAAAAGACTGATGCATCTTAAATATCATTAAAATGTGAATTAACTCTAGAAAGTTTTATATGATCATAATGAAAAAAGCATGTAGACAGGTTCCCATGGTTGTAAAAGTTTGTCAAATTAACGTAAACCTGTATAGGAACCCAATATTGTGTCAACTAATGGAGAGAATGGATAAAGGACAACCTGGTTCCAGTATATGTTAAATTAATTATAGCATACTGCTTTAGATAACAGTACATGTACTAAACTTAAACATTTATTTAAATGTCACATAAAATATATAATTTAAATTCTATCAATCAAATCTTTAAAATCTAAGACAGCAGCTAACTTCATTATGTTGAAGTGAGAGAACCACTTTACAAAGCAAGAAGCTAAATGACATCATTTGGCAGTAGGTATAACAATCATCAAGATTGTCATAACTTAGCAATGAATTTAAAGGATTTGCCCGCATTTTTGCCAATATTGTGCAGCGACACTTCTATCATTATAGCACAGGGGCACTTATGAGGTGGCCAGGGCCTAAACCCAGTCGGTCCATTATACTAACACCAATAAGTCAGGTGTAATGCTGTCCCCATAGCCCCGAGCGTTAGGAGGAAAGCCACTACTACCAACTTTAAAGTCTTGAGTTTAAATTGGCTGGGGTTTGAACCAGCGACCTCCTGATCTGCAAGCGAAGTTAAAGGACTTATTAACAAATATATGTATGTGAGTGATAGTGCATTCTCATTCTTGACACAAACAGGATTGACATATCCAAGTGCAGAGACAGTATAAATGGAAACATGGAAGGGTCATTGGTGCAGAGGACAAAGAAGAAGCACTGTAGAAAGGTTAATGATCATAACAGAAGTTCCTTGTCCATTATGATGTCGTAATAAAATGTAAATTATTACATAAAAAAGATAAAAAAGTTTTACTGTAAATTCATTTATCTATTTTTGAGGGTTTGACAATGAGGAGCAATTTAGGATCTATTTCCTTAGAGTTCAAACCTGGTATGCTCCAAATTGGTATGACAGGAGTTTTCTGAAATTTCAAGGTAGTTAACATGTTACTAAACCAACTTCAGGTTCTGTGATTTACTTTAAAAGTGGAATAAACATAAAGCGGTGTAAAATGTACACCTATCCATATGAGCAATGTGCTAAATAACAAGCATCATGATTTAAGATACACAGGAAAGGGCTTAGTGAAGCAATGATGCCTGAATAGAACAAGACACTGTGTTCTGAAAACACATATGCCCTCGGTAGCATAGTTTGTCATGATACAAATTTAAAATGACAGGACAGTGTTAAAACAACAACTGAAATCACAAGTTAGTTCTAAATGACATCAACTTACTGGTTCCAGAACGTGTAAATGAAATGAATTCAACAAAAAAGTCAAGTAAAGTAACCAATAATCTAAGATTATAAAGAGCTGGTTATTGAAACAAAGAAGATAAGAAACTGATAACTACCAATATGTGTAAACTTTTATGCCACTGCTGTTTGTAGAAATTGACAAATATCCAACTTGTCGAAACAGGTGAACTATTTCTCTAAGCACAAACATGGGAGATGATTCATAAAATAAGGTAACCAGAGTTCTGTAACTTGTCTGGGTCATAACCTGCAACTGTTCAGTGAGTGTGTAAACTTGCATGCCACTGCTCTTTGTAGAAATTGAGAAATATCCAACTTGCCAAAAAAGGTTAACCAGACAAACGGACGGATGGTTCAGTTACTGGATGCCAGGGGCATAAAAATGTCCTCATATTCTATAAATTAAATAAAGTCAGAAAGTCTGCTGCAAAGACTGCTGTTCTCCAAGTCTAGGACATGAATATCAATCTTGCTCCAACTTCAAGTTTGTATCCTTAACCCTCACCCACAAAGCCAAAATTGTTAAATTTATTTTGTATAGTGTATAATCTCACAAAACATTTGTACTTAAAGGTTCTTCTGATTAACACTACTTTAAAGTATATCTGAATATTGACAGGTTCCAGTAAATACTGCAGGTCGAGAGAAGGGATGCTGAAGGTGTGTCTATAAAAGGATTCTTGAGGTGAAGCACACCTACATTATTTGTATCCAATTGACCTAGAGTATGACTGGCGAATGGCTTCTTTGTTTCTTGGTCCTGTCAGGTATGCATAGCATGGGTTAGGTTGTAACAAAGACAGTTTGATTAATTCAAGAGGTACTGGTAATAATTATGTTTTTTATTTTTTGTTACATCGCATCAACATAATTATGGTCATACTGGCGACTTATAGTTAACTATTGGTGGAGGAAGACCCCATGTCTGGCCAGAACCGCTGGTGCACCGCAGGTTAGCTAGAAAACCTCTCCACATGAAAGTTCACGCCCCGACCAGGACTTGAACCCATGGAGCTGAGGAATCAGCGACTCTAACAGGCCAAGGGCACCCCGGTAATTAAGAAGGGTTGTGTTTTCATAGTCAATTCACAGAATTAGTCAATACATAAGTGTAAAAGATCTGATTAAAAGTCAGTAGCAATATCTTCATCAACAGGGTAACCTCCAACAGTCAACTGTTACATATAAGACAATATATTGCCATGATAATAAGAAATAACTACTATTTAGACAATGCTTGTAGACATTATAAACTTTATATCAAAAGAGTGTGTTTTTTTTCAAAAGACAATAGCAGCTGAGCTTGCTAAGCAGAATTTAATGTGATCTTGCTTACATTTGTGATTGACGCATTGATTTCAATGGGTAAATGCACTAATAGAATTCAAGCGAAAATCTGAATAAGCCAAAATATAACGATTTTCAATTTTATCCATCATCCTCATCGTACAAAATCCATTTTTAAAATAAGCCTAAGTTATTTATTTCTTTAGAATGTTATAACCTTAAAAACAAATTAAGATTAGTCATCAAATGTTTTAACTATGCAATAAAGGAACTGAGTCATAACAAAATATCTGTAGTTTTCCAGATAGAGCAAACTCCAAATTGCTGTGTCATGATAGATAAAAATGGCTATCTATTTATTCTCTATTAAATATGTTCATACAGAATTACCCACAATCACACAAATTCCCACCTGATTCAAAAGGGGTGTGGTCTCAGAGTCCGTTGTCACGGTGACAATGGTATCTTCCGTAGCAACATCTAAATCACTTTTGACAAACGTGAACACAAATGCACTGAAAATGAAATATTGATAAAGTATGCAAAAGTATGATACTAGTTTTGGTTGTTCTTGCAATGTTACTGGACACTTCTTTTACAATATAAATTACTCATCACAGATGTTTGCAACAATACTGCTTTGTACCATATTGCCATGTCCTCAGAAACTACTAAATTGACTTTATTTTAAAGGATCAATAAATAAACAATACAAACATTTACTGTAAAATGTTGTAAATTTGACATGAATATCAAGGCGATTGTATACAATCTTTAACAGTGATTTAAGGTGTTTATTTTAACAATTGAACTTGTTGATTTGAAATGAAGCGCAAACTCAATGGGTTTGGAAATGTCCGCCATTTTCTGTCAAACAGCTGTATTGACATCATTGTTTGTTTGTTTTTGAAATACACTTTGTATTTATGATCATTACAGCAACATTCAGCTTTTTGGTGGAGGAAGACCCCAGACATATGTCTGGGTAGAACCACTGGCACACCACAAGTCAGCTGGAAGACCTTCTCATATAAATTCCTTCGCCCCGAACGGGACACGAAGCCACGTGGTGAGTCTAAGCAGTCAGTGGAGTTACAAATCGGCGACTCTACCACTATATCACGGGCGCCCCCCGTTATGACATCATTATTGGGGTGCTATAGCCATTCAGCATTTTAAATAACTCAACTTCTCGTCCATTTTTTTAAAAATTTTTTTTGGATATTAGCAACTTGCCAGTTAATATTACAATAAAGTTGATGAAAAAAAGTTGTTCAAACTGGTGGGTTCTTTTTTTATACATAGTTTTTCAAAAATATCTTGTAATATCACAAGGCCATTTTTTATATTTAAGAGGTCATGTTCAAGAAAATTGAGCATAAAACAAAACATGTCCGAACTTTTCATATCTCACCTGACAATGGCCAGAGCAACACCAACATAGTTGAGGGGAATGTTATCTGGAGGGTCCTTGGTTACACCAAATAGTCCAAACCTGAGGTACACATTGGAATCAAGTAGAAAGGAGGAATTAAAATGTATAAACACATGGATGCCCCAAACTTTTGTGTTTGTATATTGATATATTTGCAAGTATGAGAATGAAACAGCGGTGTAAAAAAGTAGAAAAGTAAAATAAGGTATAAACTTATGCTACATAACTAAAAAGGAGCTGCATCTCCACTAAAATTTTAATATTAATGAAACATGAACAATGCATGGACAGAAAGATATGCTAGGAAAATGCAGAAAGTGCCTTCATCAATTATTTGAAAAGTCTAGTTGCCATTTCTGCATCGCATGCTTTCTTAATTTACTTAAAACCTTGGGTCTGTTTTAGCCATGTTGCATTTTTATTGATGATGACATTGCAAAACTGTCCATGTTCAATCATACTGGTGAATCATAATTAGGCTTGAAAAATCTAGCCTGATCTGTTTCTTATTTAAAGGCCTATTTTCTTTTCTTTCTGAATGCTGATATTTCTTCTTGTAAGCGTACTTTTTCTGGTTAGACCCATTCACAAATACATATAACTGTTCAGAAGAAAAACCCCAGATAGTTTTGTCAAATTATTTGTCCGCTCTTATTCTTTAAGGTTTACTGAAGATTTATGCCTGGCCTTATGACACAACCTTAAAATCCCCTATACTTACGACCTAGTCAATCAAGACTTAAATCACCTGTCTTATGCCTAAGTGTTACGACTCTTATTATTTATCTCTTTCTATTTATTTTGAATTTCACGCACTCATAATTTTACATCTTATGTGTTGTGTGGGTCTTATGTGTTGTGTGGGCGAAAGCAAAGGAGCTTGAAACCAATAAATATATAAATAGATGGCTATGCCACAGTGCTTTCAATGCATATCGCTTGTTAAACACAACAATATTCAACACTTACACTCCTTAACTTTAAATGGCTGATTAAAATATCGTAACACAAATTATCTTGGGATGGGATTTCCCAGCATTTTTGCCAATACTGTGCAGCGACATTTCTATCATCATAACACAGGGGCACTTATGAGGTGCCCAGGGACTAAACCTGGCCAGTCCATTATACTGACACCGACCAGTCAGGCGTAATGCTGTCCCCTTAGCCCCAAGCGTTAGGAGGGAAGCCACTACTACCACCTTTAAAGTTTTTGGTTTGACCCGGCCGGTGTTTGAACCCATGACCCCCCACCCAATTGCGGCCGGTTAAATAATCTTGGATATCAATTAATAAGCTGTCATTGTCAAGAGCATTATGTTAGAAAGCTCAGTGCCGATAGGAATGTCCTTAAAAATGTTATGTTAATTAAATCCACTGTTGCTGCAGAATGTTTTACACTCTCCCAACCATTTTTCTGGACTAACTAACAAAAACTATGCATGTCATAAAATGTTTTAAAAACACAAAATAATTCTTTTATATTCATAAAATTTGGTTTGTGTTAACAGTAAAAAAACCCAAAAAACAAACAAATTCTTAAATTTAAAGCCCAGATCTAAATGTTTATTGTTTCACTATATATAAATTATTTTTCAGCTTTTCTGATGTTACAGCTCAGCTAAAGAACAGTACATCAAACTGGAGACTAGTATTAAGTAGTCTTAAAGTTACAACCAAATCTAAGGATATTTTAGCTGTTAATTATTGTTTATGTACAAACCATTCTTTGTTTTCTATGCTGAAAAAAAATCTATTTCAAACAGAAATGAAAGCAAAAATTGGCACTTGTAAATGAGTTTTTTTCTCTGAAGGTTCAATGATCTTAAACATGATTTTGACCTTGCTAATGCTTTAATTCTTGTGAATAATGGCAACATTATAGCTATCACACTTACATATAGTATAAGTAGCCATTAAAATAGAATGACTTAAAATAAAAACATTTAAAAATACACATGACATTAACTTTGTCAATGTCAGGCACAACACACTTTCAAGTCTGTATCAGTAAGATGGTGATTTTTACAGTACAGTAAAAAAAGGCAAAGTTATGGCTATGATGCTGATCTAAAGCTTAAGTTGCTTTTTTATAAGGAATAAGCTTAAATATGACCTAGACATTATTGTTGTAGCTGTAAATGTTATGACAATGTATGTCTGTATTAGCTGTAAATGTAATGACAATGTATGTCTGTATTAGCTGTAAATGATATGACAATGTATGTCTGTATTAGCTGTAAATGATATGATAATGTATGTCTGTATTAGCTATAAATGTTATAATGTATGTCTGTATTAGCTGTAAATGTTATGACAATGTATGTCTGTATTAGCTGTAAATGATATGACAATGTATGTCTGTATTAGCTGTAAATGATATGACAATGTATGTCTGTATTAGCTGTAAATGTTATAATGTATGTCTGTATTAGCTGTAAATGTTATGACAATGTATGTCTGTATTAGCTGTAAATGTTATAATGTATGTCTGTATTAGCTATAAATGTTATAATGTATGTCTGTATTAGCTGTAAATGTTATGACAATGTATGTCTGTATTAGCTGTAAATGTTATGACAATGTATGTCTGTATTAGCTGTAAATGTTATGACAATGTATGTCTGTATTAGCTGTAAATGATATGACAATGTATGTCTGTATTAGTTGTAAATGTAATGACAATGTATGTCTGTATTAGCTGTAAATGTTATGACAATGTATGTCTGTATTAGCAGTAAATGTTATGACAATGTATGTCTGTATTAGCTGTAAATGTTATGACAATGTATGTCTGTATTAGCTGTATATGTAATGACAATGTATGTCTGTATTAGTTGTATATGTTATGACAATGTATGTCTGTATTAGCTGTAAATGTTATGACAACATATGTCTGTATTAGCTGTAAATGATATGACAATGTATGTCTGTATTAGCTATAAATGTTATGATAATGTATGTCTGTATTAGCTGTAAATGATATGACAATGTATGTCTGTATTAGCTATAAATGTTATGACAATGTATGTCTGTATTAGCTGTATATGTTATGACGATGTATGTCTGTATTAGCTGTAAATGATATGACAATGTATGTCTGTATTAGCTGTTAATGTCATGACTATGTCTGCAAAAGGTTGAAATTTATTTATTAATATTAATTTGAAATACTACGAAAATAAGACTGACATGCACATGTACAGACACATGTATTTCCAGATGCTCAGACAGTTACACAGAGAAATTGTTAAATGCCAGGAACAAAATAAAAGTGAACAGAAAAAGAAAATAAATTTTTAGAATAAATAATATGTTAAAGCAATTTAGTCACATCGAATAAATTTGAATTCTACAGACTATATATTTTTTTTTCTAAAAAGCATTACTCTGTAAAACTATAATAAATAATTTATTAAGAATTTTTTCTTGGTCACTCACTAGATAACATGTAAACAAGCTGGCAATAAAAAATATTTTGTCTTTAGTAAAGTGGAATCATATATTTCAGGGTTTTCAACTTATTAGTAACTTTAAGTTCAATAACATAAAATAAATCTATGTAGGACAAGTGTTTCATATATATATATATAAGTCGCAAACAGAATTGGCTTGAGAGTGATGCAGAAATTTAAATAAATATGAAGTTTGGAGCCTGTAGTTCAATACATCATGTACATAAATTTAGCTTCACGAAAGTCAATAAAACGAGAAAAAGACTCTTGGCACACAATCTGATTAATGAGAATAAAGGTAAAGAACATGTTGTTACCTGCCAGTTGACCAGCCACTGAGTAGATTTGTCATGCCCCAGATACATAGACCCAGTCCTAGTCCCAGGGTCTTGATGATGGGCACCACACATATATTGCCTATTATAACAATACAACAGAAGTAAGTTTACTAAATGAAAATTTTGAAATGCTTCAAATGAAAATTAAGAGAATAAATCAGCATTAAATTTATAAAGAAAAACTATGGGTGTTTATGATGTTTAAAACAATGAGACTTTTAAATGATTTTGTTGTGTTTTTGAAATCCATTGCAGCGACCAATTATGATCATTGTAGCAATGTCCAGCTAATCTGGCAGAGGAAGACCCCAGGCCAATGTCTGCCTAGGTAGAACCACATACACGTCAGCTTAAAGAAATTCATACATTAAATCCTTTGTAACAAACTGGACTTGAGCCCTTGAAGTGGAAGGGTAAGCAGTCAGAGGAGTTACAAGTTGGCAACTGTAGTACTATGCCATTGATGCCTCACTTTTTAAGGAGTCATGCTTTATAATCTGTTAAGTAAATTCCACTTTAATGTGGGGGGTTGTTCCAGCTGAACTGCAATGTGCAAGAGGTTCTACCCAGCGAATAGTCTGACCTATCCCTCTACAATAATAGCTGGATGTCTCCAGAATAGTTGGATATATATAAAACCCAACAAAAATCTGACTGACAAAGTTTGTAGACTGACTTAAAAGATACAGAATAAATTAAATAAACAAGCATCCAAGTACATACCTAAATACACTTGGAAAATGAAATGGTTAGAAAGAAAACAATCTAGTGGTAAGAATAATTTACTAAGTATTATTGTTTCTGAATGGCTTATCATATTCATACTTAAAAGCAATTTTCTAACATAAATGTCAACCAGTTTCAGAGAAATTTCTGAATGCTAACCCCAGACACCCATAAAGGTCTAAAATCTATCACTAATATAATGAAATCTTAATGAGATTAAGGATTTTAATCATAAATAAAAGATGAAAATGATCAATTACAGACTTACTAGTTTAAAAAAGTCCAACTGTCCCTTTTTTTTTAAAACATTGCTTTGTTTCCCCAAGCAAAATTAAAATATTTTGTTTGCCAAATTTGATGAAAGTTGCATTTTTCTCAAATTAGAGATGACAGCGATTTTTAGCCCTAAAATATAAGTACCAAAATTAACATTAAGTTCTTTCTGTACCTGTTGACCAAAGAAATCCACCAAGGAGAGCCAAGGGGTAAAACTCTGGGTGTCCCCTGATTAACTGAACCACCAGTCCACACAACCAGATAGCAATACACAGCACCCACTGGAAGAACATGCCTGGAATAGCAAAAAAAAACAAACAAATACACAACCAACAGTACTAAAGATTAAGGTGCATTGGACTGTTGATCTTGTTTGCATTTGTTACAACATTTTTTAAACTATAAAAGGCTCTTTTACCTGGTTTGTCATCAAACTCTGCATGCCATATGTGCACTCACCACCAACAGTGCAATGAATAGAAGCATAGCCTGATATTTTAAAATAATGCTCAGTTCACATGATGTTATATTGAACTATTTCAAGAAACAATAATAAATGTAGCTTAGAGATTCATACATCATATATTTAAAAAATCTAAAACAAAAGTGCAATGTCTTAAACAAATTCATACCATCCCCAGTATCAAACTTTTTCACAGGAATGAAGTTTGTGCCATAGAAGCCCACAGCTATGATTGCTGCTATGAAGCCAGCATAGAAGGGGATGTCACTCTTGACGCACGGTATCCCAGTGGTGCCTGGGAACTCAGTGGTTGTGTTCGTATCCAGTACCTCCCACATGGTGGCAGTGTGAGATCTGTAGTATAGAATTAATCCTCAACTGACACAGCCTCACTGAAATAAAGAAGTAAAGGGGGATCTTTCTTAAAAATAGACAAATAAGAAGAAAATAAAAGTTCAATACAGATGAAAGTCTCACAATGACAAATATAGATGAACTGGTTATGTTTTCTCTTTTAAATCTGGGATTAGCATTACCCAAGGGATTAGGGATATCACTGGGTACATAACAGAGCCTCTGGCACATTTGACATAAATGTTCATTTAACTGCACAAGTATATACTTACATATATAGCACAATACAGTTGTCTATAGCCGATACTATCGGCGATAGTCTCTGTGGTTGGATTAGTCTAAGGGTCAATTTTGGTCTGGGAAAACTTTACTTCGCATGGATAAGATGCATTCCCCACTTATAATTTGGGGCAAAAAACTTTGTCTTATCTATAAAACTTTATGATAGTTTTTATTCATCTATAAAATCAAATAATATTATAATCTTTGTTACAATACAAGTCTTTCTATTAGAAATATCTAACAATAATGATGCTCTATTTTAATTAAAAAAAGCCTCTTTATTTAAGCAATACTAAATATGGTGAGGACATCAACAATGCTTTGTCAAAAACAATTAAAGGTGTAAATTGTGTACATGTACAACAGAATTCATTTTGCCAATGACCAAAACACCTTAAATATTTTGTTAAACGCCGCACTTAGTAAATAATTTATCATGCTGATCAATTAAGATTTATTACCTTCCTACACCTCTGTCAAAATGCCATATTGAAATTAACCGTGCACACGAGCGAATGTGTCTATTGGCAGACCTTGAGCAGCTGTTTCTTATTAATGTGCAGGCTCCACCTACTGTATTTTCTTTTCTAATAGCAGAAGGTAATTGATGTGTGTGTGTAGGGGGGATCTGTTCTCATTAATATGCAGACTCTGAATTTTCATTCGTCAAAACCCGGGAGCTCGGGTTAACCAAGCACCCTGACACTTGCAATAAATAGGCTGCTTTTTTGGCCATCACCTGGTACAAATAGACAGCCAATTCCTATTTTTGGTCAGTCCTTTATGCATTTTACGTTTTTGATTTTTGTGAGTGTATGTCTTGTGGTAAAGTTAAAGGCGGTATCTGACAGTTTGCCTATATCATATGCATGTAGCAACATCTTACCACTGCTTTGTGGAATCTGGACATATTTTTGTATAAACTCATAGTTTATTATAAGTAAAGACAGTTCTGAACCTTACCTATATTGTTAAACAGTGAAATCTCGAAAACAAACACTCTAATAGTTCATTTTCTAAGTTTAAAAATAGCTATCTCTGCAGCTAGGCTCTGAAAGGAAATACCTGTTAGCAGTGATGAGTGGTGATATATGCTTGACTGTTCACACAAATGTAGGACATCAATGAACATCATTTTGTAGGAACTTTTTAAGCAACTATGACTATTTTGTTTATTTGAGAAAAGATATTTTGGTCCAAACTGTTGCATACCACCTTACCACCCCTCAATTTGACTTGGTGATGGGGTTGGCATCATCCAAATCCAAGAAATGTCATCTATCAGACAAGACAACTGTGACAAATTCTTACCACATGGTCAAAACCAGCTTAGGAGTTGCCAACGTACTACATCCTATTTTCATAGAGCATCATGCTTCTAGTAAGCATGGCTGTCTCAGCAGGACCCAGATTTAGATGCGCCAAAGGACTGACCAAATACAGGGTATAAGCAGCTGATCTTTGATCTTCCTTTGCAATCTTTAACTTGACAATAGTGTTAAAACCTTTTCAGTTAGCTCAAGGGGTATAAAATAGCATTCAGCTGAAATAAAAAATGAATGCAACTCAAGCACTGGTGAAAAGAGCTTAAGTTAATGTGATAATGAAAGTATCATAAACAGCATCCAAGTTGGTACATGAGTGTCAAACATAACAAATAATAAAATCAGTCTCTCTTGTTGGCATTCTTCCCTTTAAGACAGCAGCTTGGGAATCATTGTGGTCAGGGCCAAATTCATGGAGATCGATTTAGAAAGAGATCCTGAGAATGATGAAATTCATTTCTTGGTGGTGTCTCCACACTGATGTCTGGCCTTGCCTCTTTTCAATGTTCGAGTTGCAAATAACAAATATAATCTAGACACTTGTCACCTGATCAACATATCTCAAATTGGCTGAATAAATTCTGGAGTTTATTTCTCAAATTCATTCAAATAATAATAATATTAATATACATCAACAAAAATGCAGGAAGGGAGTTCCAGACAATGCAGACTGACCGGCGCACTCGTGACGAACTAACTACACCACATTCGCCCACACGTCCACAGCCCTGGTTTAATCAGGATATATCCAGTCGATCTGATCTGAACTTACAGTTTGGATTAAAATAACGCTGCGACTGTTGAAACATAAAATCAAAACATCTGGAAGATAAGTACCTGAAAACGCATCGATTATCTTCTGCTATCGCAACTTGCCGAATCAGTTTGTTTGCAAACAGTCTCGATTACTCATTTAATCATGATCACATGACCTATGAACAGTATGCTTCGTGAAGTCGATAATAGTTGGTAATCACAACAAAGTGGATAAAATGCGCAAAAGAAGTTTATAAAATTTGAGTCAGCTAGTTGGTTTTACTTTTTAATCATAAAAAGCTGTTTAAGGAAAAATATGAGAGAAATACTTACGAATAACACCATAAACATTAAAAACAACAACACACACACAACTAGGTCATATATCACATGATCGCATACTAGAAATTATCTCCCAAATCAGAGAGCTCGTAGAACAAACTAAAGCGCGGGACTGATCAAAACGCCGTATCGGATTCTCTTATTTATAATTTTTAAACATATGACAGACAGTGTGCAACCGATATGCATATGGCCTTATATGAAAAGTTGGAAACAATAGCAGCATAATCGAACACTGCATCAAATTTATGTATTCCCAATTGAACCATTAATTTCGAAAAGCGTATTACCAATGCATTACATCATTCCGATATTTTTTACCAGACATCACCGTCGTAGTCAAGTCGATTGCCAAACAATGTTCAGTGAGAGTATCTTGGCCATTAAAAATACAATGATGCAAGTAAAGGGGAGAACGGTTGTGCCCCAACGCCTGCATGCACATGCTAGAAACGCACGTGCTTTGTCTGAAACAAAACCGTATTGTAAAGTTAACCGTTACCTTTGGCAATGGTGTTGTGAGTTCAAATCTCGAAAATGGCGTAATTTTTATTGAATGCTATACATAAATTGTTAATGTCGCTTTTTAAAAACATATTTCTTTTTTGCCTTTTTTTCTCTATGGATTCATACATGTACAGATAGTTTCCACATCAGTGAAGATCCCTTATCTTGGCTGCCATCTTTGATGGCAAATTTAAGGGATTTTCAGATGAATTGTATAGAAGCGTAAATTTTATTTTTTTTGTAATTTTTTCATCTGAGGTCCAAAAATTTAAAGCTATACACCACTGAAAAGCTCTTGAAATTCATTTTTTTTTTAAAGAAAATCCAATATTTTTTAAAATTGATGAATGCACAAAGAATTAATACCCAGAAATTAATAAAATTACTGGCTCATCCTTAAACAAAATGAACAGTGTATCTTTTAGGGCTGTATTTTTTACCTTTTTAACAATCAAAATATAGTTTTGATATTTAAAATATTTAATAAAAGCTATTAAATTTGATACAAAATTCAGTAAAATAGACTGAAACATAAAACACAGTGATGAGTTTAATACGGTACATATTTCCAGCTTTCGGCCTGCCTTAGTTTCTGCCTTCACAGATGGCTGCCCTGAACTGTCTTATCAGTGCCTATGACATCACATAAAAATTGTCTATAGATTTTCAAATCGCCCTTTGATTAAGGAACCGGTTATCTTTTTACTTATAATAGTTTAAGTTAAATTTTTGTATAGTTTTCTAGATATATCAATCAACTATCATGTTTATGTGCAAACAATATATAATTAAAACCACGGGCACTTGAGAGCATTGGTCGCATTTTTTCTCCAACCCGTTTTAAACGCCAGGTTTTTACTCTATCAGTGAATAAGACCTATTTTTTAAATTTAATCCTGGTTAAAAATAAACAGCATTTCGCGTCCCCCCCCAGTTTTCAGGCCACTATAATTCATTCGGTTGAGAGAAAAAAAACTGGGCCCAAACTACGGGATATTACGCTGTCCTTTAAAATACTGTGTTTTATTCGGGTTGCGTCGCAACGCACTAAGCCAGTTGTGACAAGCCATCTAATTTAGGGTCCAAAGGGCGAAATTAAGTTATTGGCTGTTTCAAAGAGGTAAATATATCCCAGTTTCAGCAAAAGACAAGAATTAAAAAATAAAACCGAGATACAGGATTTTTTAAAATATATATTAAACAACTACTAGTTTATATTGACTAGGAAACTCACACATTTATGTTGCATTTCAATGAGGGCCAAAGTGAACAATCAAATTTTTGAATGTTATAACTTCGCAAAAAATAGCTACGGTTGCTGTGGTAACTTTATATGTTTTAAGAAAACAGGTTAGAACCCCGAACTGCACCTGCGCTATTTGACGTCATTTTCATACGTCGCCTTTAAACAGTAAAGCGATTGACTCGAAAGTGACTCAATAATTTGAATTTATCGGAGTACATGTACTGACAACAAAAAATGTTTAGAAAGTATATAATAAAATGGTATAAATATACTCCAAATTTACAGAAAAATATAGCATTTGTTATGTTTTATTTTTTTTCATATAGAGTCAATTACATTGTTTTTTAAACTATTATTAAACAAGAACGTGTTCCATCATGTTTTTCAATATCAGATTCATAAAGGGGCTCCCATTAGATTTGAAGAGTACAATCCGACAGAGTAGTTATAAAAAAATATTTGCACGTTTGTGGAGTTCGAAACAGCGTGCTACATCTCCGCGCAAGCAGACACGTTATCCACTATGCTTCGCAGCGTTTTACATATTTCTTTTGAAATAAAAATATCGAAAGCCATGCATTTGTATTACCTGCTTTGCCTGTCTATTTTTGGAATTCAGCGTTTGTTTACAGGTCTAAAGTTAGCATCTGCGAGTTATACCTTGTTAAAGTGCTAACAGACAGAATCACAATCAAATAGCACGTGTTACATCGTGCAAAGTAAGTCAATCGTCCGCCATATTGTTTACACTTCTACTGATTGGATAAACGGCTTACGAAAAACAGAATTTAATGCCAAAACATAGCAACAGAATGTTTCTACAGAGAAAAAGTCATGTCACACATTCTACTTCCGGTCGATATTTAGTGTAACCACCCCTAAAGCGACTCTGTCACAGTTTTGCGTAGGATACACGACACATAAGCCTAGGTACACGTTTTGCGTAGGTACTTCATATGCATTTAAACTTTTGCTTCACTATCTAGACATTCACCGTTTTGTTGATGACGTACACACTATTTATTTTTACTGCATATGTTGTTCGGACATATACCTGACTATAGAGCTAAAACGGACACAATGTGCTGAAAAAAACTCCCTATGCTTGTGACTACTCCAACTTAAGATAGTACCATCTTTTTGAAGGAAAACATATTCGCATACAATCTGGTGATAAGACATTTCATTTGTCATTGTCTTTTAACTAATGTTTACATTTTTAACAAAAAATAAAATTATGTATATTTCACCTATTACCCCCCCCCCCCCTACAAAAGCCTGTATCTGAGCACGCAAATCCCCAAATCACCACTACCACCACTACAACTTGCAGCAACATTTTTATTTCTTTATTCACGAACTTCTTTACTTTATAAATACATAAAATATGTATTGTTAGAGAGAACAATTCGGTATTTTTTGGCAGGTACCGCAATAACTTTTTTCGCTTTGTAGTTTACTTTGAGGATTTGAACTATGAAAACATCGTTGAGGAACCGCTGTAAGTAAAATCTTTAAGTAAAATGTTATCTTTAGTCATTGTATGCTGTTATTTTATACAGATAACGATATCCAAGAATCACCACGAATTGATACGTTCAATGATTCGAATACAAACCGTTACCAATCCGTGAAGTTCTTGTTGACAAAAACATCAACAACAAACCAGTAATTTATGATACTGTTTTCTTTGCCATCAAGTAGCATTTCTATTAATAGTTTAATTTCTAAAAACACACAGACATTCAAATCTGTCGAATGATGGTGTTAATTTTCCAGTATTACATCCTGAAAGACGAATAATCATGAAAGACATGTTCCAGCCCTGTAGTATTTTCATGAAACATGCTTCGAAAACAGGTTATATTTAAATATATTATATCCGAGATACTTTGAATGAAGGCACATACAGTACTATATACTACATGTATATATGCTACATGTATGTTATTTTTAATGTCCGAATTTCCCCTTTATGCCGTTGGTTTGAAGGTTATTTTTTTCTTTACGAAGGAACCCGCCTTTTCGCAAAAATAATAACAACAACAATTAAACCCACACTATCTACCCATTATCATTATATCGATAGCCTAATATGGACCGATGTGTCGATATATTAAAAACTAATACCGAGGATTGGTCGATATACCAAAAGATAGATATAAAACGATGAGTCGATGTTTTTAAAATTAATATCGAGGGTTAAAGAAAACATCGACAGATAAAATGGACGCTGAAACGATATAGCAGAATGCTTGCATTTCTAATGTACGACATATAAGTTACAAAACAAAAAGTTTTATAATATATATAGTTCATTATATTTAAGGCTTTTGCAATTATCTTTGTTTTTTCTAGTCCCCGTACCAAGATAACATCATGCTTGAGATCACAGCTAGAATGGTTGTAAACCGCTTAATTTGTGTACTGTACACTGTAATGTCATGGGGTAAAGGTCGTAAAATGATAAGTCCCACATAGTGCACGTGGGCTTACTGCACATATATATTTGCAAACAATGGCGAACCACTGCAACTTGTTTCGTCATCAGGTTGGGTCCTTGTTTCATTAGACGTTTCGGCGCTACCTACCGCGTCCTTCAGCGGTGCACCAACCGAGTTGATCGGGCTCGGTTCGGAACTAGTTATCTTTCCATCTCTGCTCTCGCGTTACACACAGCCAATGAGAGACTGTACCAGTCTGTCTACTGATGTCTGATGTCGCCTTCTTTCGGGTTTGTCCAGTGATGCCGAGGATGCTGAAGGTTCCCCATAGTGACTGGCCAACAAAGCCCCTACATCCAACCTCAACAGGAAGGTTCCATGTCTGCTAGCCATATACATAGACATAGAATTTACATGTGTGAGTTAAATACAATCTTAAAAAGCGGAACACTCAGTTCTTTTCTCCGACAAAGATCTCACAGAACAGCTGCGATTTTCAGTTTTGCCAGTTACACCATCGTCCCGATAAAAAGCATTCCATAACAGTGTTATGTTCTTTCAATTAAAGTCTTACACTCTTGTTTTCATAAAAAATAATGTTTATAACTATTTTTATATAAGGAAATATTCAGGTTTCGTTTCATTTCTTTTTCTCCATGAAAAACGCGTGTAGTTAATCGATTACATCGGAACCCGATGTGAGGTAATGCCATTTGAAATTATCTTAGATTGCTGTATAGTCAAGGAGGTAGTCTTGTTCTTGATAGCAATAGGTGTTGATGCCGATGTCTACTGTAAGTTGTTATCAATGAAAAGCTTTTAAACATGTTTAGTAAGCGTCTGTCCTTCATTTACAGACACACTTGTAAATACGCTTAATTAGTTGCGTCCATTCGTCGAGAGAAAGTATCTTTAGGAAATAAATTGCGTCTTTTGCTACGCCGACGTCATTTTGTCAGGACATGCTGCATATCTGTTATATCTTCATTTATTTTTTGGTGATGAATGTAAATAACCGTTCCCATTCTCATTGACTTTTAAATGATTTAAACATTTTTTTGTGATACTATGTGTAATTTAAATAAAGAGCAGTTTCATGTATACCATATTGAAATTACGAACGTTTCGAATAGTACGAAAATCATATAACTAAGAAAAATAATGATCCAGAAAGCAAGGTCAAAAGGAAAGTACAACTAAGTGTTTCAACAAAAAAGAAAACAAAGAAAGGTAAGTTCACGATTGTCTTTGATAAGTCTCGGGGTGTGGCGGTGGGGGAGGGGGTTGGGTTGGGGTTGGAGAGTCATTTCTTTTTCTAGCTGCTAACAGGTCTCCTTGGAAAAAAGAGTCTAATCTGGCTGATAATGTGACACATATAGATAATTTAAGACTTTTCTCGAGCCCGAAAGATACTTGTCAATTAATTTTCCATTTGTATGAAAAACGCATTTTCAAGATTTCAATCTCAAATCATCAGTTCGCTATTGAAATAGGAAGGCATGTACATTTACATCGAAACAATAGAATATGCTACTTTAGCTTGTAAATTCAACAAAAACTAGTTGTTGAGAATGGGTTTCTTGTACTTTTTTAATGTCAAAAATATAACACTCTTAGAAATAACATTTTTATAGACGGTATTGTGAACGAAGTGATTTTGACAGTTTTGTTAAAATTTTGTCTACCAAAGATGAGATTATCCTTTAAAAGATTGTACTTTTTGTGAACACTTTTATTTATAAGTATTAAAGCACATGTTTTCTGTAATCTTTGAAACGCATCTCTTAATTTGCATTATTGTGTCATCACATCGTATTATGGGCCGGTGGCTTCTGTTTACAAAATAAACTTATTTTCTGCAAAATTTTTATAACGTCAAAATGTTTCGTCAAAATTATCATCTATTTTATCATTATATGAATATTTTATAGCGTAAAGTTTTAGATTTAATAAATGTATAAATTATTGTCTTATAGCTAATGTTCTCCTAATTTATTTACTAAGGTCTTGGGAATGTTCAAGAACAAATGCTAAAACATTTATTGCCAGGGCAATAACTGACCTCTCCTTCATCGTATCTCTTTGTCAGTAGACAAGTAATCAACATTCTGTTCAACGTATGGAAAATTGTTGTTGTAATGAACATGCTAATGTTTAGGTGGTACCTGACACATAGAAACACACGTCTGTCCCTCATGTTTATTTCAAACTCTGCTTCATCACCGAGTCTATTTGTGGACTAAGGTATACACATGAAGTATGTTACTGCGTGCATAGTTTGGATATACACTAGCTTGTTCTGGTAAGAATTACTAAAATTGACGAAAGTCACCTAGACGCCTGTGACTCTCCCAGCGCAAAGACACATTATCTTGAGGAATATTTTAACTAGTGGCCAAAATTAATATAGAAATCTATAATTCATTTTTTTTCTAGCTATATCAAAAATTTAACAATGCAATTTTGACCAACAGTGATCAATGTCAATTCAAAACAAGGATTCGGTGATGAAGCACACACTATGTATACGCAGCGACTGAGGTCAAGAGAAAAAAAAATAAATGGGAGATAATTTATTGACCATCAAAAAGAATGTACACTGCAAAAGAAAAAACATGACACAAAACTACTGTTCTCACGTTTAACAAGGACGGAAGAACAGAAACTACAGTTAGTTTATATGAATCATTGTACGACAAAATATGCATCACTTTGCTGTATTGATATTTCTATAGAACATCAAGGGTGACACACCAGTCAGCTTTGTTAACAGTAAGGACCCCATCAGTTAGTCTGCGTACGCCAATCACTGTACAATCTCTTCTGTACAACAGTGAAGATGTCGACAACATTGCATTTTTGTAGTTTTGACAGAATACACAGACACGATGTTAATTTCATAGTCATAATGGCTATTATAAAAAAATCTAGTGGACAGCGCCAAATCATTGATCCTTGATTATCCACTCAGCAACTTGGACAAGTCTGTAACAAAAAAGACTCTTGTGAATGAAACGGTTATAACTGACAACATCCGAAAAATCATCAGAGCAAGTTTAACGACCCCACCCCCGTGAGTTAAGGGAGCATACTTCTTTATCCTCTGAAAAACACCAACTTTCAAATGCGCGGAAGATATTTTTCTTATCTGCTTTTAAAGGACAGATTAAATTAATAGTAATATTTAATACTGAATAGAAAAGCGAAATTAGGTTTGGTAAGGTTGATTCATTGGTTTTATTTTTAGTCGTCTTAAATCTAAGAATCGGAAACAGTTGCACTGTTGGTTTTGTTCACCACATTTAAGTGCTTTACGATTTTCACCGACAAAAGTACATGCACACACTGTCACTAAAATGCGTTCTTGTTTATATGGGCTAAAGGGGTGATCTGTGCATTTGTAAAATGGTTCTTTTAATGAATTGAATCTATTTTTTTAAAACTTTAACAAACGGCCCCTTCAAAAAATGTTACTCCACACCGAGGATGTATAACAGGGACAATACGGTATATGACGTTATGAGAAATGTGTACCAGTGAGAGTCGCTGTAATACACATTAAAGTTGACCTTGTATCAGCATTAACAAGTAGGTCATAAGTGAGATGACGTTGAAAAATATTCTCATCACAAACTCGTTTAAATATGAAATGGATGAAAGACAGCACGCTAAAACCGTTGCTCTAATTATCAGGTTAGTTAAATGTAAATAATGAGCAATGTGCGAATACTATTTACTTTCATGTTTGTAAATGTCACATGACCAAAGTTGACTTACAACTCTCAATTTATTTTATAAAGAAATCTATTGAAATATTGACGTCAACTTACTGCATTATAAAATACACCAACAAAACACACCACTTTTCACACAGACCTATCACGTTCAGTGCAAGGCCATACATACAAACGTCCCCTAATAACTGAGGTAGGACGCTTCTGGATATTATCGCGATAGGACCACCGGCGCACTGCAGATTAGCTAAAAAACCTTTTTCATTTTGTATCTGAATAAGGTGCAATAAAGCAGTGAATTACCTGTTTGAATTTCTAAGGATACGTGAACGTTCTGCCTACATACCTGTCACTTTAATTTTATCTGAGTCTGTGTCCAGGCTTCTAATGATGGCGTCTGTCTCAGCCTCCGTGAGCGGCTCGTCTCCCAGCTTCGTCAGGATCTCACGGAACTCCGCCTTACTGATCACCACATTCTCCGTCTTGTCGAACTTGGAGAAAGCTTCTGCTATCTTGTCATTGATAGCGTCCTGGGACCTCAGAGGGATGTTCTGCTCAATAAACTCACTGCCACTGGCGAGGTCCACCATCGTTATGTCTGCAGTAAATCCGGTATAATGTTTTGGATTTGTTGGTAGCATGTCTAATATATCTATTCTTAATTGTTTCATAAAAATGACAAGTCCTTGACATTTAACCGCAAGAATGAATTTATAATAGGAAAATAAGAAGACGTCATATACGAATTACTAGTATAACAGATATTTAAATCTGAACTACCTCTAGACAAAGGCAAACAGTTTAAATATAAAAGTGACAAAAACCCAGAGCCGAGACATAACACACAAAAAGCAAAACAGCAGATACCGACTTGGGACAGTCACTCGGCAACAGGACAACTAACCATACAAATATCAGTCTTTACATTTACGATCACCACAGACGTTGCCTTTGTATGTGATATAGATAGATACATGCCGTTCCAATGGAATACGTAGTAAAATGTAAAAGGAATCCTCTCTAGCAACTATTCAGTGACAAAGCCCCGTTGACTGAATACAATGGTTTGTTTACCAACGCCGTCACATGGCGAACAATTAAGCCCCGTTTACCAGTGAAGTAAGTATCCATCTCGGCCTGTGTCGGGTTCTGACCAATCAACTGCAGGACCTGCCTGAAACCAGCCTTGTCTAGTTCTCCCCGGTTGGCAGTGTCCACCTTCAGAAAGGCCTCCTGGACGGCTGAAACGTCAGGACAACCAGGTTGAGCAAACAATGGACAAAGCCAAGCATTATGCTTCCTAACGTTATATACGTAGACGGTGACGTCTCTTCGCTGTAGTCTCGTATAAAACCTTTTCGATTCGGAAAGAAGTTCCTTACAATTATACAAATACCTGTTGACCGCCATTTCCTGGGTATAACCAGTACATTGGTAATGAGAACCCGATTCAATGTGTAGTAAATGGCTAACATCACTGATAAGTTCCGAGGTTTGAATCCAGGACAGCCCAATCCCTAGTGCCAAACGTCTTTACCGCAAGACCATTCAGGTTCACAAAAGTCTAGGGTGTAGTCAAAACATATGTGTACAAAATGTGATTTCACATTGAAAATCGGTCTCTGCATGTTTACAAACTTGTATGCTATTTTACTGTTAACATATTTGCTCCAACAAAAAAAGCCTGTTGTATTTTTTATAAACATCATAACCTATATGGTAAAAAACAACTTCAATATAAAAAAGTTAATGTGTAAATATTGAATTGAACAAACGACATCTGTACCCGTAAAATTATTTAATCTCGTGAACTCAAACGAGTATGCTTCCATTAAAGATATTTATCCTCTGTAAAGAATGAATCATTAATGTTTACTATATGCAAAACTTTAAAATCTATATTTTTTACCGGACCTGGTAGCGCATTCGTTTGAGCTTCGGCTCCTGGTACGGAAAGCCCCGGGCTCGAACCCAGGCCGCGAAATACCAAAGTCGTAAAAAAATGGTAGCGGTTTAGCTCTCTTGCTAACGCTCAAACAATATAAGGGTAGATCCGGCCCGGTGTCAGGATAATGTGACTGGGTGTGGTATCATGCCAGGTGTTCGCGGCATGCTATACACAGTGAAGGCAGCAATATATCTGCTTCAAGTGGACATAGTCTCTAGATAACTGAAATGCTGTTGGTGGGGCGATAAACCCAACAAACAGCAACAAACAACAGTCTAATTTACGAGGTAAATTTCATATCGTTGATTACAAAACATACCTTGTTTCAAGGACGCTGATAATTTCTGAAAAGTAATATCGGTATTACTTAAAAATTGTTTTAAAATAGACAAATCTCTGCCTACTGAAATGTATTAACTTTTAAGAAATATTTTTCCTTACACGATATCATTTATTAAAGGTTTATTGTTAAAGTTATTGTGGTACGTTGTCATAATCAATTCAAAGTGTATACAACTTGAAATAACAATGATCTTACATAATATGCAAAAGGACTTAATAAAATCTCTATACTAACTTTCTTTTCCATATCTTAAATGGTGTATATTACTACAATCATAATGTAAAATTATTAGTCTGACAATAAATCGAACAAAAAAAATTATTTTGTTACCTCCACATTTCCATAATAGTACACACATTAAATAGAGTGCTACTCTTATGTAAGAAAATCTTTTGAATAAAAATAGGTTAAACTCATTGCAATTTATGGTTTACGAATAATATATAGTTTAACATTAATATTTAAGAAGGTATTCCTACCTGGTTAGCCATGCTTTCCTAATGTTTCCCGTAGAGCACAATGGCTGTCCTAGTACACCACTCTCAGATCTCTGTATGTCACAATACACGGTCACAGTTGACTGATCAGTCATTGTTCCTGGTCAAGCTCATGATTATATTGATTAACATTTAGATACAACGACTGTCGGTACAAACAATGTTAACATATCAGAGTGACATTATTGTCTTCAAAGCTTATCTGCTTTTAAAAATTATTCCTACACTTGCAATTGCGTGTTTTTTCGGAGTTGATAGCGAAACTTAGTCATTTAGAAGTTGTTATCATGATTTGAAAAAAAAAACAACCCAACCCTAACAGCTCAACAATTATTATAGTGATACAATTTAAACAATAAGCTTGATAGAGAGTATTGAATAATCGTTTATTTAATAAAAAAGTTCCAACCACTTGAAAAGAACTGGATTTTCATAATTCAAATTATTCCAACTGCATCAACTGTACATGTCTTTATTGCTGAATGAATCGATGAATCGATCGCTTACTCCAAAGCAACCCTTTCGAAATTGGTCAAAGACAGACATAAATGTTTCTCTTTTGTTGTACCGAAAGAATGCAAAGTTTAGGTTGAACAGTTGCATGATCAATCACTTGCACTTCGACATCTTATTCGGAAGATTTTATAACTCTCTCTCTCTCTCTGTCACTCTGTGTGTGTGTGTCTCTCTCTCTCCATCACTATCTCCCTCTTTTTTCTCTCTCTCCTCTCTTTCTCACTCTCCTTCTATCTCTCTCTATCTCTCTTCCTCTTTCTCTCTCTCTTAATGTATATATATACATTATAGTATTTATATATATATATATATATATATATATATATATATATATATATATATATATATATATATATATATATATATATATATATATATATATATATATATATATATATATATATATGTATATATATATATATGGTAATTGGTATTAAATGCACATAAAACCCGCTTTAATAAATATTTTACCTATATTTAACTTTTGGCTCTCTCTGGAAATAAAGGACACGCGATTACTTTCTTCTCTCCATATCATTATAAAATCATTCAACACACGCCGTTTCATGCATTCCAAATGCAGTTCAGTAAATCAAGTAAATGCTTTTTCTTATGTTAGTTTATTTTATTACAATGTTAATATTATAAGGTTATATTAAACACAAATCTGTAATATATTATTATAAAAACAAAACAAACATACTCTTAACCTACAAAATACAAGAATGCAGAAACGTGTTTTCAAGATTCTTGCTGAGACAGACAAAATATAATTGGATGAGCAGAGTATCATAGTAAATACATAAAACAAACGACTAATATGTAAAATAAGCATGCAAACATATAGGTTCATTATAAAATAAGAAAATGTAAATCAAATTAACTACGTCAAACATAAAATGAAAATGTAAGAGATTGTACAAATGCGCAGTTGATACGTGGAGAATAATTGTTTTTTAACGAGATCGATTCTGCCTCCATAAAATGTTCAGTAAATTTTGTTTTGACAAGTTTTGCAATTGAGCAATTGAGTGAAAATACTATTTTTGCTTATAACGACTGATTCAAGTTTAACTGAAATCGAAAATTCATGGGAAAACCCCAAAGAACTCTCGTTTATAAAAATTAATTTTATTTTTGAATTTGCCCATTTAGTTTTTGTTTGCAATTGAATTACTCCAATATGCATATTCCCGCTATTTCGTCAAAAATAGGAGCTCCAGATTTACTGATTTATTAAAAACTACACAAAAACAAAACCAAGGAATTTGCCAATATGATGATATCAGTCTAAAATGGGAAATGTCAAGTAAATTGGTTCCAACATAATGAACTTGATGCATATTTTACTTCTCGACAAATTCGCGGGACAAAATGATGGTAAACAGTAATAATTTCAGTAGGTTGATTAAACAATTTTATATTATGAAATCGATATTATATTACTGATATTCTGATATTTTACTGCTAGACAAACAAGTGAAGTGTGTAATTCGTTATACGTATGTGAGAGATGTCAACATTTCTTATAAAAGAGCAGATTAAGTGTACAATAAAGACCATAGAACACCACAACCTTTTTACACATCATCCAAACTACATATCTAAGAACTACCTATCGTTACCCATTTAGCTAATAGACAAAATAAAAACAACAACTAAAACAACAACAAACAAACAAAACAACCTAGAAAACATATTCGATTAAAACTCATTCTTTACTATAATTTGCATGCTTCAAATTAAAAGCTCAATAAATATATGTAAGTTCCACATAAAATCACTCTGTCTATAAAGTCCCCTTTCAATTTCGACCTTTCATTAAAGGCCAATTTAAAACAATCACAACAATTGGTATTACTTTTTTTCGTCATAAAGTGTACATTTCGCCTTATGTTTTAATAAACAATAATTTTAAATACATGCGTATGTCTTAATACAGGTCAAAGCAAAGACCTTATCACGGAAAAACACAAATGCTACAACAAAAACTGCAATAACAAAATCACAAATGGTCTGATAAAAATAAGCATTGACGTTAGTAACAAGTTTCATTGATATTAATGTTGGCATGAGTAGTTGTCACGACGGCATAATCAAACTATGTTAATGCAAGATGTTTCCCAACTACCAGTCTCCAGTCTCAGGTACTAGAAATGGCACAACAATTGTCATGGCGACAATGTTCACTCTTTATACATTCATATAGACATCTTCCTGGACGTTCGGGTGTAGGTAGGCCCAAACAACATCATAACAGAACTGTAGCTGGTCCTGAAACAGGCAAGTAGCTGGTCATTATTATTGAGAAACAACTTGATACACGACAATGTCTAAAGGGAAAATATAGAATATAGAAATATTATGTTTTAACATAAATTATAATATAATATTGTATAATATTGATCTTTAAAAATGGAGAGATTAGACCGAAATAATATAGCCAATGTTTATTGCTTTAAAATATGATAATTCTATTATCTGGCCCGATAAAACCACAGGTCTCCATACATTAAGATATTAGATTGTGAGAAGAACAAATATTTAAAATAATAAAACTATGTTTACCGGTGCAACTAATGACAAATTTAAAACATGCATGAAATGTAGCACATGCTGCAATTTCCAAAGATATTTTATTTAAAACCTAATCATAACAACAATAATTCCATATCTATTTCAGTGTGAACGATCAGTTATAAATGTTTTACGATATGACGAGCTAAAATATAAAATATTGTTTTGACATCACCAACCACGTTTTTATAAGAGTATTTTAAAACCCTTCCATACCACCGATGTGACCACGTTCTTCTCCACCGCCTTTATGGTCTTCACTGACTCCACGATGTTAATAGTTCCATTCTGAAGCTTCATGCGGAGTATCTCGTTCAGTATGACAGCGATCAAACCGGATGTGGAAACACCATCGCTAAATATAGAACAACACAACATGTCGTTATTGTTTTTGAAGACTTAAATTGAAGTTTCTAGAATTTGGTAGTCCTAATTATTGGCCTAATAATAAAGATATGTTGTAAAATCAAATAACAACAAATACAACTACAACACATACGATCCGGACAGGACTAAGATATCGACAAATAACAGCTACAGGAGAAGATAAACACAACAACTGTCACAAAAGGTACAAAGTTAAAAGGCCAGAACATTTTGTGACAATGAGACAAACAAAAAAGTTTGTGTACTTGATAGCGTTGTGATATCATGTACCGGTATTATATTAATGTTATGCTTTCAAATTGTGTATGTTACTTATTGCTGATAATTGTTTTACAATCTGATCTTCATATATTAACAAAATATTGACAAATGCAACGCATTGTTATGCAACCCTCATATTAAATTAACATCAATTACCCGCAATGGATGAGGATGGGCCCAGGATTTTCCTGCTCTTCTAGCCTGGCCTCGATGCTGTTCAGAGTTGCCACTACAGCATTGACGTCACGTGGCACAGGGGAATCCCCTTCACATCCGGGGATCTGGAACTGGGTCACCTTGGTCGTGCCATTCTATGTTTAAACATTGGATCGAAATGCTTTTGAAGACTAAAATTGACAAACAATTCCTTGTATTTAGTAGTCAAAATTATCATCTTAATAACAAAGAAAAGTTGTAAAATCGAATAACCACGAACAAAAGATGTGAAAGAATGGAAATAGAATGAGCATAGGCTTTAGTAAACAACTTCGTCATGTTTACAGCACGGTGCAAATACATTTATTTTAAAATGGGTAAGGTTGATTCAAAGGGTGTATTTTTCGAATTATGCGTACACTAATGCTCACCAATAAACCGAAAGAACGTGTTTATGTTATTTTTAAGCGAAGACGAAATAGCTGAGTATATTTGTTACAATATGCCAGTGTAATATCATATATTTTATTTTAACTCTAAGTAAGCGGAACACACTTTAAGAAAGAAAGGAGTGAAAACAGAACTCGATTTTCAGCTTAAAATGACCTATTTAAAATAGTCTCTTCTGGTACCCCATACGCCGTTATTTGAAAATAGTTCCATTCAATTAAAATTTAAATAATGTATACGAAACAACGGGTGCAATATCATTTTATTGATTAAATGGCACCAGGCACCTGACAACACAGAGGTATTTTACCAGGCAGAACGATGTTCGTTTGGGCTTCTCGTCACATGATACCACCTGGATATGCAGGGAACCGTTCGACCATCGGTCAGAAACGTCCAAGTTCAAACTCACCTGAAACAACATACCACTGACGTTTGAATGTTTACTTGCAATAAATACCAAATACAGCAGTATCTGGTAAGAAACCTAGACATTTTGTAGGATCTGCAATTTGCTCAAAGTTCACCACTTATAAACTCAACTCGCGACTACCATTTTTGGTATTTTCATACCAGCAACATTGTTTTTTTTCTATACAAAGTTAAAGAGCCATGCAAAATGTTAGAATTAGTATCTAAAGTACTTTTAAAGTACCGTGAGTTAACATCAAACTGATTGGTGATTGCAGTCCTTATTTCTAACAATATCTTTGACGTGTCTAAAGAGTCCTGGTTGAAATATTAAAAATCTAAGTATTGACTTTCTTGCAACACACTTAAATGAAACGCACCATTGCTTTTATACTAAGACAACATTGTGAGCTACCAGCCAAATCTCGTGATTACCTCGTAGTTGGGGTGTGTTGTGCTTGTTGCCATGACAACGGTTGATACCGAGAATTTAGAAATGATTTTCCAGATCATCTCCACATCATCGCTTCCGGGAGACCGAACCAACAGACACGAGTTTGGCCCTGTCACCATCTGTGCGAAACGACAAATATGAATAGTATACAGCTTATCATAACTGCCGAGCCGAATGATCTGGTTATGGTTTGCATGTCAGTCATGTACTCTTTAATTAACCATAGATAAATATGCTGGCGAATTTAATGTGGTCAGATACGGTAAGAAAGTTATATTGATACTTTCATGAATTACTGAAAGGTTTCTACAAACTATTTTAAAGATAAACCTTTGGTACATTTTTTAGAAATAAAAAGAAAGATGTGAGTACCGGTAGATTGATTACGCCGGTGACAGTGGTACAGGCATCCGTGCTGACGTTGCCATCTATCAAAGGGGAAAAAAGCAAATAAAATTTATCGAAATAATTTAACAATATGGATTTTTATATAAAAAGCTGTTAAATAACGCAATCAATGCATAATAAGTAAATAACAAATGTTTGAAAGCAAATACAACATTTTGCTTGTTTATTTGTGGTTTCAAACAAACAACATATTTTTCCTATCACATACCTACAATTAGGTAGTCAAGGAATATTGGTGTATGTAGGTCCTAAAATAAGGATTCTATACTTAATTATAAGCCACGCGTCTTCTTTAATAGAAGATTTTCTAGAAATTATTGTGAATATAGTTTAATGTGTTACTATAATATTTAAACTTCGACTAATACATTCCAAAGTCCTCAGAAAGAAGATACAATATTGACCTACCACCGTTCACATTCCAGTCGACGTTAGAGTACTCCGTCTCTTCAATTACAGTCTCAACATGCTCGATGCTGTCGGAAATTAACTGTCAAAAAATGATTGTTTTGTTATCAAAAACAGCATATAATTAAAGCAATATAAGCTATGTAGGAGACATTTTGAAACAATGACAAGCAGTGTAGGTAATAACTTGTGTAAGATAAACGTTCCTTCTCAAACTATATTAATCTGTACTTTTAGAGTGCGTTTTATAACCTACCTTGCATCTGAAACAGGCTGAATATAATAACAGAAACATTTGTTGACTTTTTTTCATGCAAATGGATTTGGTCTGTGACTTTATCTTTCGTTTCACAGACAAATACTTTTTTGTTGCGCTGGAGACAGGAAAAGTCGCAAATTGTTCGGTCGATAGCAAACGACAACTCCCCAAAACTGATGAATTGAACTGTAAAATTGGTTTTATGCCTCAAACGAAGGAGAGTAGGTCCTGAAGAATTTATCAGAGACTAGCTCACTTCAAAAACTTAAATCACATGCTGCTGTAACATTCTTAACATTATTTACACCCAAAACATAAGAAAGCAATGTTGACATACAAACAAACCATATTAAATCATATTTGTGTCTCCTTACAAGTACAAATTGTTCGGATATACACTATCAGGTCCATTCGACGCCTCTAGATGATATTTCCTTGTTTTTAAGTCAATATAATAATATACCAGCATAAAGGAAATCATCATATTTTTTCTGTTTTAAAATACCTAACAGTCAGATATAGTCTATAGTTAAGATTTTCTTGGAATAAGTTTGCTATTTTTTCAGAAGCGATTCCTCAGCTACAAGTCGGATCACGTCTTCATTCTCTATTCACTAACTGTCTGAAATGAACCAAGCTAAGTTCTGAGCCAACTGAAGAAATATAAGCTATAATATATATCTTCTCTTAAACTGCGATATGAATTAAAATAAAATCAGCGTTTAATTTATGGATTGAATTAAACCCGTTTTGAAGAATTTTCAGATTTTTTTTTAAATAAACAATAGAATACAATGCTTCATTTTAAATGTTTACCTACTTTATCTTATATGCAATGCTTGACACATGTTAAAATATGGTAGCGACAAAGTGCACAATTCTTAATATCTTCACCTACTTTAAATTGTTTGCCAAATCCGGATGTGCCATCCTTTCCTGTAGTCGTCATGTATTCATACTGTTCCTCAAACTGGTCCTGTGTTATGGAAGTTGTCCCGAACAAAATGGCTTCAGCCAGAGCCTCGTGAAGATAGACGTATTGAGCCTGTAAACAGTCAAGTACACCATTTCCCGAATAATTACATATATGAAATAGTTTTCACAGACATTCCTTCACTGATATGCTTGAACAGATTTATTTTTAATAGAGTAGCATAATGATGTTCAGTTAAGAAAGAGAAAAACGACAAAGCATATAAAGTAAGACACCACTGGTGAAATAAGGAGAATCTTCGCAATGTACTGCTAATCGTGAGATCGTAAAAGTGACTTGCGAACGTAATATCTGCAAACAACAACAAGAACTCACTAAATTAACAAAAATAACTGGACAGAACTTAAATTGCATAAACATTTAGGCCAGGTAAATTGACCAAGGATTGAAAAACGGTTCAGTAAACGAACAGTGGCTTAATTTCTAAACGCAAGAGAGAACGTAACACTTAAATTTGTATAAAATGCCAAAAACCGCTACCAGAGACTAACAAAAGCATTATGATACTCATTCGTAAGAGAGATACATTTTATAAAAAATTGGAACCTTTAGGATATAAAACCTTAAAACCTTATTTTAACTCTTAATCGAAGAGACCTTCCCCAAAACTTAAAAAAATCCTCTTTAACTTGACAGAAAATGAAAATGACCACAAAGCAGGTTTTGTACTAAAATTCACTCTTGTAAAACCCTTAACATGATTTGCCTGACGTTCCATAACTAAGAGACCAGCTTAACAACCTTTTTATTGACATCTTCATTAAGCTGAAATTATAACCAAACAATTTTCGCCTATGCTATATTATAAAGAACTGCCGCATTAAGTCCTAAAATGTCAGCTTTCTGATGATACTACCATTTACATTGGCATTAAACTTTTCAATTTAAAATTTAAAATTATACAGTTCTTTATATCTCATAGAAGACCATTTTTGAAACAAATATCATGTTCATGGTAATTTTTCATGTTAAATGTTTGGTTGTTGACTTAACCCAAGACTTCGGTTTCAGTCAGCATATTTCTACAATTGCTACTAATAATGAGCTTCCTCAAAATAAAATTAAAATAACATATTTGTCCCTTGTACGCAACGAGCTAGAATGTGATCCTACTTTGTGCTGTCCATTTACAAAATCAAATATTGAAAAAGATGATAAAATACACAGAAAGGCAGCAAAAGATCTTTGGTTAAATTTGGGTTAATTCTATGTTTTGTCTTGAAATTTTTGGCTCATATATTATCTATGTTTATGAATGCTCTTTGATGATGCCACTGCCCTGGCTATATTAAATTGATGAAAGTTGGCAGTTATCAAGAGGCAGATCGAGAGATATAACTTAATAATAAGTTTTCTGTGTTACATGAAGTCCTTTACCTCTTGTTCAATTTAAAAGGAAGAAAACAAACGCATGTATTTAAACACAAGAGAGGAAGTAAAATGTTAAGTTGGCGAAAAACTTTTGTTTAAAATAACTATTATGATCACAAGGTAACATACGGGTGTTTGGATCATCTTCATCCTTTGCTGGCGCAGTTTTTTTGCCACCTCAAAGGGACATACACTTTCGGTAGCTTCGGCCTGATAGAACAAATAGTCGAGGCCAATAAAAGTGCCTGTCCGACCGACTCCAGCGCTGAAACCAATAGTAAGTTTCATAAAATATGTAGTTGCAATGTAAATAATTTAAAAAACAGTAACATGTTAATAGAAAGATAGATTGCAGACAACATAACCATTTGTATAAATAAAACTTTTGTGAAGTTGTCAGTGAGAATCAAAGTTAGGAAATGAATTTCTCTAGCAATTTAATAATAATCATAATACGATAAAGCCATTTTACCTGCTGGCAGGTAAATTGCGTCTGTTCGGTTTGATACATTTCATAGACGCGAAAGTAGAAAGATACCACGAATCTTCATTACGCCAATCTGTGTTTGTTTTCACAATTATTAAATGGATTGTCGATAATCTTAGATTAAAAATTGTCTGAGAAAGAGGTCTACCTGCAGTGTACGAGGACGGGCGTGGTCAATGAGGCGGCCTTGGAGTCGACAGCCCTCCAGAAGTTGACCAGGCACCAAACGTTGTCCGGTACGTCCTTGTCAGGCCACGACACGAAGTGGTACTGGTTCACCACGTGACCTGGACCATCGTCAGTCTTAAACAATGACAGATGATATAAACGTCATTACTTAAGTAGTCGTCAATATCATTGCTAACAAAATCTTCTAATGTCAAATATCATTTTGTCAAATTCATTCGAAAATTGTGAAATATATCTAGCTAAGAAAAAATTCTGACATTAAGGTGGTCGCAAAAACAATGAATTTAGTATGCTGAACTATTTAATAAATTACATGCATGCTTACATGTAGCTAAATAATCATTGAATGTGTTTACATATATGTGAAAATATTTAGCTGTAAAAAATAACAGCGTTAACCCGGTATCATAATTTATTGCCCAGCATCTAAAGAGCGTTATTGTGATCTGCTAAATATGTGTTACTTTAGTCATTTGAACAGTTGCTTGATTTAAGCCTTACAGAACATGGTCAACATAAAATATGAAAATATCTGTTCGTTCGATTTACAAATCCAAAAATTGGTTTACCCAATTCGTCATTGTATGATGCCCCAATTCTTTCATTAGCAGACATTAAGAGAAGATCCAATAAAGGTGTTGGGTTGATTTTGTACATTGTAATTATCACACAGCTGGAGTACTAAAGAACGTAATAGGCACACCATAACATTCTTAGTTCCGGTGTCTCTTTTACCTCTGCCAGAAATTGAAGTGGCAATGAAAGATGTACGAAAAGGAAAAGTCAGCCGAGTCTCTTTTGACAGCCAAAGTCAAGCATGGTACAGATTGTATTCTTGCACAGACAAAGGAAGGACTAGAAAGAAAGTTGGGAGAAAGAAATATAAGCTAAGGGTCTTCCAGAGATGTTTTTAAACCTTTGCCCGCTCAAGTGAAATTAATTGTTTTATATTCCAGAACTAAAGGTGTGACGTCCTTAAAATGGTAAGGAAGGCACTTCACTGAAGCCTATAATAAACATCACTTAAGACACAATCCTGGCCTGGTTTGGGGAGAACATACAGATGGAAAGTATAACAACGGGTTAAGATGATTTCAACACTACTACAAAACCCCTTCGGACAGTGTTAAAAGATTAGTTAATCTTTATAAAAAAAAAGAGGCGGCTTTATGTTAGGTGATAATACCACAAACGAAGAAGCAAATAACGTATAAACAATAAGTTATTATGTACAAAGAAACATGTTTTATATATTGAACCACCGAAAGCTTGTTACCAGTTTGATCTCTAGCCGCCGGATGATGTAGTCTGGGAATTCTTCCTCGTCGAGTAGCGTCACGGAGATGGAACCAAATTTCATCTGCCCGACCGACGGCCAGTACTGGAGACACTTCTTCTATATAACAATATACAAGCAAGTAACTAAGTATTGTTTAATGTCTTGAAATCTTCAAAAAGACCGATTTACTAATCAGCACAACTTATTCGGTTGTACAATAAAACCAATAGCATTTATTCAGAGCGCAATAAAGCAGTTAATATAATAAGCACGGATTTTTATGAAACTATCAATACAAAACAACTTTACCACTAACTTACCACTCCCATTTCAAACACGTTAGTCAGCATCACGATGATCGAACAATTCTGTTGTACTACCATCAACCAAAAGTCTTCCACCATCACGACGGTTGGACCTGTTAACTCAAACATTTAAAACTAGAAATGGTACAGGGTTTAGTACCACTGTAGAAGTAGCGTATTACAAGCTTTGAGAGGAGATAGTTAGGACTGTCTTTGGTGTTCAGTTAAATACATTAGAATATATTAGTTGGTAATAAATTCTAGAGACTGGTTTATAAGATGTAGGTTTTATATATATGCATATATATATTGCTGATATTCAAGGAGTGTACTTGAGGACGTGTAACTGATAATTTACATTACTTCATTGATGCAGTAGGCGGTAAAACTATTTTGATATCAAAATCTGAGAACAAAAAAAGAAAGAATGACAACAAAAAAAACAAACATGTAAAGTTTATACCTTGTGAGGCAATGAATTTGTTCCGTCTTTCAAAGCCCTAAAAATAATAAAAAATAGTGTTAATCATTAATCTCTCTGCGAACAATATATCATAACTTGATTCATGAAGACATTATTTGCTGTTGAAGATGATACTAAAGGTAACAGCTAACATTTACAATTGCATACATAATCATTAAATTATGTAATCATATTTACCTGAATATAGTTGGCGTTTATATAATCCGTATCACCACCCACGGTCCGTACCAGGCGAACACGGGTGTGGTCATCTGACAACGAAACGGGTTGAGTAGGATACGTAACAATAATGTAGTTTTATTTAAGCATGCTGTTCCTTGGTTAATCATTTATTAAGAAGAATTCCATGTAGGCCATTGTCAGCGTATTTAGTAGTACTGGCTTACTCAGAAACAAAGGTTTAGGCACAAAATATTCACGAGGAAGCAATAACTAGTGATAGGGTATCTCATTCTTAAATCTATAGATTTTAAAATGTGAGTTGCCTATTTCATTACACTAAAGGTAAATTCCTTTAATTAATTATTATAAAACACTTTTAGTAACCGTATGCATTACAATATATTTCAGCGTAACAATAAAGTTCGCGCGAGAAACGTAAAAGAGATTCTGGTAGATGCCACAAATTGAACAAGAAACATACAGGCCTGATAGCCTTTGTATCTATTCTTGGGAATGTTTTCTTCAAGGCATGCAAACGTCGACACATAAAAAGGACACTTCTTCAGCAGCTGAAATTACAGATACAACGTAATTAGGTCGCTGAGAACGGCTACTCTTAAATTTCTACATGTAATTTGTTTGGAAATGTCTAGGGATGACGTCACAGCTTTAAGAAACGATTGTATATTTTAAGGTTCATATTTATACTATTTCAGCATTAAATAACCGTATTGTAATATAGCTATTATGGTGTTTGGTTTCTTTTGTCTCTTAAACAAATACCAATTAATTAATCGTAAGAGCTGAGACAAAATCAATTAAAATCTTACTTATATAAATGGTTTATTCATATTTTATCATATTTATATTACAGGACTGCACTAATTATAACATACTTTTACAGAAAAATTTTAATTGATAGATATGACATTTAAGTTTTGTAAGAATTTAAGCTGTTTGGTTGTACTTGTTATGGTTACTATGTATTTAGTGCCTGCGCACCTAATACAGAAATGAGCTGACAGTTCTCGATTGGTACACAAGCCAATTCCAACTCATACTGTACTGTAGTTGAGCTTTTTCCATCTTGTTTGAATTTCCAGACTCTAATGTGAACTCGGTCAAATATGAATTTACAGACCGACACCTAGTTAAATTTGTTTGCGACTGGAATTGATATACTATGCCTAACAGAAGGATACATTTTATATGGTTTTACATATGTCTACATTAAATGACCTATAATAACAACTTAAATGCTCCCTGAAATACATACATGGATCATAACATACAAAGTAAGTGAAATATATACAAATAATGTCGGTACGAATTAACATTGTAATGACCGAAAATGACAAATACAGACAAGCATAAACGAAAAGTTCTGTAAGATTCAGTATATAAGTGTAATTTCTTGTGTATTAAGAATATTTTACGGATGATTGATTTGGATGATGATTTATTTATTAAAACAGGACCTGCATATAAACTAAATGAATGGTTCTATTAATTAATAATGTTAATGTTTGTCCGAGGTATAAGATTGTTGGTCATGAACATGTGAAAATAAAGGTTCATATATGCAATTGCATTGCGAAAACTTTCTCTTATGTTGAATGCTCTGTTTTCAACACTTTATTTTTACATTGTTTGCTGTCGACATTGGTGCTCTGCATTAATTTTCTCTTGTTTCGTGTTTTATGGGAATCAATTTCACAATGATGTGAAAAAGTTATATAACATATTTCAAAATATAACCCTATATGTTTATTAATACTATTCAGGGTCAAACTTTTAGACCAATGGAATTAAACATTTTTTCTTGACATGCTGTTTCAGTTACGTAAGCTATTTTCATCTCTTTAAATACACTTAATAAAGATACATGTACTTGTATGATGGTTCATTATTTGATTTATCGTCCCGCCAACAGTGTTTCAGTTACATGGAGACGGTTTTTACTTGAAGCATATATAGTGTTGCCTTTACTGTGTATAGCATGATCTGTTCATGATAGCGCACTCAATCACATTATCGTGACAACGGGCCAACCAGTGGTGGAACTACCCTTAAATTTGCTTAAGTGTAGCAAGGGAGCTATACGACTTATGTTTTAAACGACTTAGATATGTTGCGGCACAGGATAGAACCAGGGGCACGCCGTATCTAAAGCCGACGCTCTACCGGGTTTTATGATATTGCTTTGCTGAATAGTTACCTTTACACAAAAATATTATTTAAACACAAGTAAAAGTGAAGAACAAATGTGACCATACAAAAACTATTTATTCAAGATAAAAAGAGAGGGAAACATTTACCTTGAATTCAGAGAGGATGGTTCCATCGTCTGTGCTGTGCTCTTGGCGGATATAGTCCCAGATCATGTTAACCGGGATATGTGGCGCATCATAATTGTTGAGGTCCCGACGATCTGTTACATACATCAAGTCAATAAATAAGCTATGTTTTTTGATATTTTAGTTTCATACTACCGTAAATGTGCCACTAATGAAGCAATGCTATCCCCATAGATAAACAAAATAAAGACAAAACTATAGTAGAGACAAGGCTTGTTTGCCGTGATAATGATATCAATGTAAAAATATACCAGTTACTTAAATGTAACACAATTAAAACAATTCATTAATACAATTAAAATTAGCAGAAAGTAAAACAAATTTATGAACATTCATAAAACTAAATTAAACAATAATGAACATCTCTTTCAGATCTCGTCAAAGCAAATGTCCAAGTTTTCTATGCAGTCGCAGAAGTTACTGTGTTCAAACTGGATCATAGCACATGATAATAATATACTAAAAAAACATAAAACTTTAGCAAGGAAAAATACTCCTTTACCATAAATTGGGAATGCCTGAAAAGTAGAACTTTGGTTGTAGTATGTTTTGAGTTGCTACTTCTTTTTTTCTGAACATGTTTCAAGTGTTATTTTTCTGGTTTATAAAATTAAATATAAGTTTTAGAAGTTAACGATACAAATCAAACAGACCAGTATCGTCTGGTATCTCGATGGCTCGCTCATGCAAAGAGATAACATCCGCGTCTTCCACCGGAGTTCCGGGATCCGAGGCAGACATCTTCCTCCAGATAATAGAGGGAGTGATTTCACTAAAGCGTCCCACGACTGCGGACAGGTATTTATTTTTCACCAAGCCTTTGCTGAAACGAAATGAACAGTAAAGCCATACAACTGATTTGTTCCAAGACGTAGAATATACGTCTAATCCTTCAACTTGTTTTGCAGATGCTGAACGAGAAAAGTAACGCAGAATATGTAACATTCTCTTTGTAAAATGTAAAAAGAGCAAATGTTATAATAAACTATTTTAAAATTACATATTCTGCTATTTATTTTCACATGACTATCTTGAATTAATCATGTCAAAACATACAACACATCCACACAAAGGTATTCAACAAAACACCAAAATCAATTAAAATCAACTTGTAATCAAGGCTGTTTAAAATTGAACTTTAGCAGCCAAATCTAGATGAACTGGGTTATTTATATATTTCAGATAAATGTCTACCTGCTAAGCCTTATAATGACTATCAGCACAATTATTAGCGCACAGATGACTGCCAGGACGGAACCCACAATTGCACCGGCTGGATTCTGGACATTGTCAGCTGGGCTCGTTGATTTCAATTCTGGTTAACAACAATAATAATATCAGTATTACTACTTATTAATATATGTAGCCGGGAGATAGGGAGAGAATGTGTAAGCGGTCCGGTGATCTCAGTCTGAAGAGCATTTGCCCTGTTAACGAAGTGTCCCGGGTTCGAGTCCCGGCTGCACATTTTTCTCCCTATGTTACATATACATTGAGTGCTCCAAGCCTGGACAGCCTCTCGGAAAGAAAGGGATAATATTATTATGGAAACACAATACTTTGAAAACAGCAGCAACAACAAAAAGAAGACAGGATCAATAATAAAAAGACGAAAATAAGAGCAAGAAAACGGAGAAGTAGAAGAATAAGGTTAAGAAGAATGCAAATGCATTATCTTCTCCTAGTAGTAATATACAATTTACATATGTTTTAATCAATTGCTTTACGAAAGTGCCTCGCCGATGAAAATATCTACAACCTGTTACAGAAGGTTTAAAAAGCAATTTTTATTACTTTCTTCACACAGCTGGCCTGTAAACCCGGTTTCGCAATCTCCATCACAATGTCCGGTAGAGCTGTTACATACAGTTATGTTTGCACATCTACCACAATGTTGTGTACAGTTTTCACCGAACGTTCTAATGGGACAGGCTGACAAAGAAAAACACCATGTTCTTAACACCATCGCTTTTAGTGAACTCTTACATGACGAAATAACGTGTGAAAAATGATTTTTTTATCAGAGACATAAAATACACATGACTTTTAATAGCGAAAAATCAAATGAAAGCACCACCACCACCACCACCACCACCACCAACAACAACAACAACAACAAGAAATTCTAAACCATTCGGAACAGTTACAACTAAACAACAACTCAATAATTTTTTGGCTTGTTAATCAATTTCAATGCACGAAAATAATTACTATACGTTTTCTAACATGTATTAGTATACATGGTTGAATCATTTTGATGTACAAAGAAGTAACTAATAAGCCATACTCTGTTTACACAACGGAAGTTGATATCCAGGATTGCACCGTGTACATATTCCGGTCACGTGATCACACGTCTCCCGTTCGAGACACTGTCCACATGCCTCATTACAGTAGAGTCCGTAAGTTCCGGGACTGCAATCTGTGTGGTGTGAGTTTCAATGTGCATTTAAAATATTTGAATATAAAATATATATATAATTATAGTTAGTACAATAACATATCGTAGCATAACTCTCAAAGGAGGTATTTTAGCGAATTCAGAGGATTTGTGTCATTTATTTCGAGTTGGAGTAGTCTTTTCAAAGAACCTATAAGATAAAGAAGCAAACGACAATATAAAAGCATTGTCAATGTCATTTTGGCTGAGGTAGTCTTCATTTATTACCTTGTATGTAAACTGTGACCTCACAGACATACAGACTGACGTTATTGCCAGGTTTTTCTAAGGTCACATACTGACCAATTACAGGGTGTTGGCTGGTCGTGACGTAATGTTGGTCCGTAACATTAGATATAGTCTCTGTGAAGGTCAGTGTTTGATTCCATTCAGTGCTATTTGTGTGGATATAAATGTT
>CM017558.1:24389323-24401823 GCA_007844125.1 Sinonovacula constricta | reverse complement strand
CCTTGCCACGTCACGACATGTTTTCAAAAGAATCTTAAATTAATGATTCAAATGATAATTCACGTGTATAAGAGAAAGGTACAACACACCGAGAAAGCATCTATAATATGGTTGAAGTGTTCTTGGTCAAGAGGTTAAGGTTATGGACGCGGGATCGAAAGGGTTCTGGTATTAAAACCTAGACTTTACCTGAGAATTTGTTCCTTGCTATAAACTTTGATTACTATGGCATACTGAAAACCTTCTAATAAAATACATACCATTTCTAATATGTCTTTGTTGCATGCTTTATATTTCTTTAACCTGTTTACCTGTTCCACTTGTTGCGTCCCGTTTGATGCTGAGCATCAACGACTTTTCTTTTATCTATATTGTATTCCACTACCATACGTTCGCTGTATATTAACGTTTGCAAATTTAAACGTTTCGCAAGTATGAAACATCAACATGGTTAAATCACAGGGGCGTATGATGCTGACTGACCGTTCCAAAGAGGTAACTGTGGGTTTTTCTGTTTTGTGTGTAAGGATCGTCTTTTTGTTTTTGTCAGTTTTGCGTTTACTCTGTATTTATATATGCGGTAATTCTCTCATAAGGGAATTTTCTTATTTTCTATTGTTTAATGTATTTACTTATTTACAATTGCTATAAAATGTAAACTTATTTGTAATATGGTTTATGATTAAATTTTGTTTTCTATGCCAGTTTTGTATCGAATCATATACTTTTTGGTTGATGGTTTGTTCCAGTTATCTTACTGCATTAAATCAAAGCTATTTATTATTTTAAGGCACATTGTTTACTCATATTTGAGTGTATCCTCTTATTTTCCGTCATCATCTCTAAGTAGGTAGAACAATATCGTATTCCTACAACACGCAGTGACAGGTTAACAAAGTTTAAACTTTGACTGTAAACCGATAATTATCGTATTAGTTTATGCGGGATAGCAATAGTTTCACAATAAACTGAAAAGAATTTGGGATGATTTTGTAAACGGCCTATAGTTACAATAAATGTCTTTCTGTGTTTACAGAAACTTATTGTCAATCTATCATCTGTAGACATTGACATTATACAAACGATAGACAACTTTTATTAGCACAAAAGCTAAATAAAACCTAATGATGGATATAACTTTTAACATCCTCTTTTAAAATGTTATATAATTAAATTCAAAACATGCATCATTCAGTAATTTGTAGATTCATATACTGGCATTGTCCATCGGTTTATTACTTTTTATACACTTACATCATATTAGTTTGAGATTTCATATGAGTATATTCATATAATTGGTAATAAAGTTAACAATGGGTTTTATAATTTAGTTTTAGAAAACATTAAGCTAGTTAATTTCATAACAACAACAACAACAACAATAATAATCAATAAAAGTAGGATAAGTATGGATTAAATGTAAACATGCAACACAAACGCGGTTAGAGTACTTTTTATTTAGTAATTAAAAAAAATTAGTAAGGAAAATATACAATATCAGATTCTACGAGGGAAGATATGCAAAATGAAAAGACAAAACCGAAGATTGCATTATAATAATCGATAATCAAACAATTCATACTTGCTTTAATCTACAATTACTCTATTTTTATCTGAGTTGAAATGTTTATGACTTTTCATGGACTACATGTTTGGACCTTTACTACTATTTACTACTACATACCTTCAGAACAATTAGACCCTTGCCAGCCAACGTCACATGTTTCGTTGGTACAGGACCCTGTCACGGGATCACATGTCACATTGTCAATGCAACGACAGATGGAATAGCAGTTGGAACCGAAAGTTCCAGGTAAGCACTCTGCAATAGAAAAAAGAATAAAGATACTATTTATTGCAGTACGGGTAACAATAATTCCATATACAGGCTTTTAACGATTACGATTTACATATTCCAAGTGTGTTTAAATATAATTTAACTTTTAAGCATCAAGCTGACATTCAGGCTAAAAAGGTCATTGGTTAAGTAAGCGTTTCTTGTTTAGATGAGTGTATTGAGACAACTTGTAATTTCTAACAATGAAGGCGTTTCGATATTCACCCGGTCTTGCCTTCCGTCAGCATTTGTTAGTAGGTCAAACGTACGTTCGACACCCACGGTCAATAATTTTCAATTCAAGGGAAAAAACCATTATACAATTGCAATTTAAATGCGCAACCAAATTAATGTTTTATTATTACGACCTTTCCTGTTGCTACTGCTGGATCAGAACAATATCTGATTCCTACTCCACGAACCAACAGGTCTTACTCCTACACCACGAACCAACAGGTCTTATTCCTACATAACGAACCATCGGGTCTTATTCCAACACCACGAAACAACAGGTCTTATTCCTACACAACGAACCATCGGGTCTTATTCCAACACCACGAACCAACAGGTCTTATTCCTACACAACGAACCATCGGGTCTTATTCCAACATCACGAACCAACAGGTCTTATTCCTACCACGAACCAATATGTCTTATTCCTACACCACGAACCATCAGGTCTTATTCCTACACAACGAACCAACAGGTCTTATTCCTACACACCAAACCATCAGGTCTTATTAAGTATAAACTTTAAAAGTAAACACTTTCAGTGCAAGTTAATGCGGGATCCACTTTCTTAATAAGCTGATCAGAATTCGGGCAGATACATGTAATGTTAAACAGCGTATCGAAAACGAAACCACAACCACAACGGGTTATAGTGCTTATTGTGTACACACTAGATTATTGTCAATGTATATATTATCTGTAATTTATACGAATAATACACATCTTTTATTTGCAACATACATAGGTAAAAAACAATGTTTGATGCTATGTAAACATTCTTTAAAATTCTAGCATGTTGATCTCAAATATCTTTACTGATATAGATAATATGTACGACTTTCAGTTTCTCACTTTCCCCTCTTTTACGGATTATTGCTTATTATTATGTTGGCTAAAATGTTAATAAAGAATAAAAGTAGGTCGATAAATTTTGCATGGCTTCAATATTTCTCTGAAAGGACACGAAATTGATAACACTACCAATCAACTATTTCGTTATGTATTAAAAAACAATTCGCATTGCTAAATGTAACTTTAAATCGATATTCTTTTCTTTAGAATTACATTTCGATAGCTTGTTTATTGAAACAAAACACCAATGTTGCTAAATGATTGCACCTATTACACCTAAAACTATTTATACACCACGTTGGTTATTTAATATATTACGATTCGACATAGACCTAAGTCACCACGCACTTTTATAGACAATTGTGATGTTAGTATATGTAAGTTGTTATGCCATATTAATACGTTAGGAATAATCGATCTTCTAAAGTTCTTAAAACCAGGAAATATAAGATTATGATCAATATATTTGAAAGTATTATAAAATACAACCGCGTTTGTAGTACTTTTTATTTAAAATAACATCGATGTTAAGGAAAGACTTTACGAGGCAATATATGTAGAACGAAACGGACAAAAGCCAAATATAGCTTTATTGAAATCGATCATCGAACAATTCTTACTTACTCTTACTAGCATCAAGTATACACGAGCACAAACGAAACGCATCATCTATATTCTACTATCAATTTTGTCATTATGCTAATCACAGACGTTTACATAGGTCATCGTCATCCACGTAACCGGTTCTTAACGGCTTAGTCTACAGAGGCCGATCTTGATGGAATTCAACACTTTTCACACAGATCGTGTTTACAGATGTCTCGGAGAACGATGTATGGCAGAATATATCTTTGACGAAACGTTTGAGCTCGTTTGAGCTCGCGTATGTTTTATTTGATTAAAAGTTTGACATGTTAATTGTAATCGTGTAAAATTTTTATGAATAATATGTTAGCCAATTACAGTTATACATACCTTCAGAACAATTAAATCCTTGCCACCCATGTTCGCATTTATATTCGGGACATGAACCTGTCACGTGATCACATGTCACATTGTCATAGCAATGACAGATGGAGGAGCAATTGAAACCGAAAGTTCCAGTTGGACACTCTACAACAGAAAGAAAATAAATCGGATATTTTACTTGTAGGGTATAGTCCAAATTATTACTTATTATATTCATATTTACTTATTAACATTCATGATTTTACAGGTTCGGAGTGAGCTTAGAATGAGTCTAATTTCGAACTACTAATCGTTCAGAAACTGAATTTATTAGTAAGTGTGGCATTATATTTGAATCAACATGCATTTCACTACCATATATATATATTATAAATATCAAATTTGCAACAAAAACTTGTTTGCAGTATTTTTTTATTTGGAATTAAAGTAATGATGAATTAAACAGAAAAATATATACTACATAAAACGGAAATACCACATACTTTCACTCGATTCCGGCGATTTATTCACAGTCGACCACGTTAAAAATTGAAAACATACATAAAGTCGCATTAACTGTTTTTCTCTGATAAATCTTATTCTACAAAAAGAAACACATTTTAATGCACATTGCGTGATTTTAACGCTATCAATACCTTCATGTACGTCTTCGTTTCCAATGTGCCATGTCATGTGATCAGCACGAACCCGTCGATTAGGTAATGGTTTATTTCTGATTAATCAACAGTTAATAGTCTTAAAGTTCAGCTTAACCTTAACTATGGCCTTTACTTTTGTAAAAGAGCTTTTCAACTTGAGGTTAACAGATGTTGCTAGAAATAACAACAATGCATTTAAAACAGAATATTTTAGAGAAAACATTTAGATCTATTTCAGATCTAAATAAATTTTGTAGAGAACTTTAAGCGTAAAAAGTCAATCCTCGTTTTTTAATTTTAACCATGGACATGTAACGGCATAATTGGATATATAAAGGAAAAACACTTTGTAAACAATGTATTGCCATTTAACTATCTGCCTTCATAACAACATTTGAGCTGAACATTTGTGAACATCTGTGGAATTTAACGTTTAACCCTTATTGCTATTTGAGTAGGAACAGCACCTTTGTTTTGAGAACATATAAGAACACTTAAAGTCGTACATAATTGTACCCAGGGCCTTGTAATTGAAAAATTTCTTTTCGCATCTTTCAGTACCTTCTATACATGTAGATCCTGTATACCCATCAGAACACGGACTACATTCACCGGTACGTCTGTCACAAGACCCTTTATAGCAGTTTCCACAATCTTTAGCACAGTTGGTCCCATACGTCATGTTGTCACATTCTACATGGGCATAGAAGCATGTTTATCATATTAATGTTACGTTTTTGCTAACATCAACTACCGTTGTCCAGTGAATTATCAAATGGTTAATACATTGTATATATTTGGAAATACACCTAATGAGCTTGTCATATTTTCTTTTTTTGTAATTTGAATCCTTCTTTTCAGTATTTTTACTTTTATTTTACTTTGAAATGAGTTGGACTTTAGTACTTCTATTCCATCAAGACATACACATGATGTATAATGCTAGAACCATTGGCTCCTCTTCTTTGGTCATTTTGTTCTCGTGTATTTTTACTTTCGTTATCAGAAATTTTGTGTAGTTGTTCTAACCGAAACAAAAACTTATCTCCACACCCAAACCTGTCAGACTGTAAGGTTAGAGCTCTGCAAAACAGGTTTCAGCGCTCCAGTTGGCCCTTTTGCCGGTTGGCCGTTCCAAGGAGGCAACTATTTGGTTTGCTTTATTTTATATAACATGTCGCCACAATTTTGTAGTAACTTTTACATTTGACTGAAATGTTAAAACCGTTGTCTCTTTATTATATGTTGCAATATTCATAGAATTTTGTCATACTTACTTCATTAAATGAAAAATTAAAAACAAGTGAAATTAAAACTAGACAAAAGGATTTGGTCGAAATTTCGAAAGTCTTTCTTCATTTGTAAATGTTATGATTAAAATGACTCAAATACACTGAAATATTCCTATTACAGAACAAACAAATGTACTAATAATTTTATTTCGTGATTTTATCTAGAATAGTTCTGGGCATGTCAACATACAGGTTTCTCTAAAATGACATTATAAACAGTTATATTATATTTAACTTATCTTACCTACAGAACAGTTTGAACCCATCCAACCTACATCACATATATTGTCTGGACATTCGCCTGTCACATGGTCACAAGTTTGGTTGTTTGGACAGTTGCAGCCAGCAGCACAATCTTGGCCAAATCTTTCTGGCGGACACTCTATGATGACAGATATACAAAAGTTTGTAGCTACAGGAAAGTTCAATGTGTTGCTTTTAAACTCAAGTATTCTTTTATTACCTGTGTTTATAGTCTATTACTTTTCCTTTTCTGTGTATAATATCGACAACAACAAAACAAACAGACAAAAGGTTACATACTGTCAGTACAAAGTGGATGTTGATATCCTGGATGACAATGTGTACAACTTCCGGTCACGTGATCACATATCTCCTCGCCCTGGCATTGTCCACACGTCTTGTTACAGAAGAGTCCAAAGAAACCCGATTCGCATGCTTCAATGTATTAAATTTAGAGACTTGTTTTGATAGACATGATAAACTTGGAAATGTTTATATGCGTATAATCAATATTACAACCTTAAATGGATATTCATCTCCAATAGTCAAAAGATCTGCAAAAATGAGTGGTAGTCGAGTAAGATTTAAATGTTTATGTTATTTTCTATATATTTTGAGAGTTCATATGTAATATATACATGTATCTAATGTGTGGATATATATGTGTATGTGTACTTATGCTATTTTATAGCTCGACAGTATTCACATTTTATGTATTCCTACGTTAACTATGTTACAGAGAAAAATCTTAGAAACATTTATATTCCTAATAAAAGCTCGTTGTTGTCACCATTTCTCAATATTTTTTTCAGCATCAATTAGAGAACAAGTAAACTCATTTATCGAAAGTGTGTGATTGTTGTATTAATCAGATATCTTATTTTTAAATTTATAAAGTAAGCTAAAATCACAAATATAGCAGAAATAGGACGGAAAAACAAACTAGAAATACAAGTTAAAAAATAAAATCCAAAAGTAACTGTTTTTAGAAAAGGGGGCATTTCGAACTAAATGTTTGGCATTTTAAATGATAATAATAAGGGTAATATTTAATAAAAATATAGCGCAAGATAGCTGCAAACATGAGACTTTCAGGTTGGCGGTAAAATCCATTATTACAGAATTTTCGTACCGTGAAACGTTGTAAAACGTAAACTGTATTCATTTATATGTTTCCATTAATGAATACCTGTTTACATTTAGTCGGTTAGATCGCCGTTTCATTACTGAAACTTATGAAGCACATTTCAATGTCAGAGGCCTAACTGCGCATTAATTTATGGTACCGGTCCGGGGCATTATCTTTTCTTAGGATGCTTTTTACGGCATATCTCGAGTCTAAATGCACTCATATCACACGTGCAAAAGGGTACTTTTTTTTCATTAACATGTTTTTAAACGAAATACTTGTTTTTACTTGTGAGAACTGGGTCTAGCATAGAATCGATCTAAATGCTGGTATCTCTGTAAATAGTTTAAGTCAGTACGCGAAACAGTTAAAAGCGTGTAGATATAATGTAGTTATTCTGAAAGGAGTAAGACCACTAGCAACTTTAACCCCACGTTTATGTGATTACTACATTGACTGAGCAGTTGAAAACACCCCGGCCCTTTATAAAAAGGATTCAGTAGACACAAACTCGAACATCATTAAAATACGTCGCGACATTTGGTTTAACACTTATTTTAATTATATTTACGGTTGTAGACCTCATGCTGGTTTGAGCCTCCATTTTATACACAAAACCCAAAGAACATTCATCGCTCGGAAAAGCCTCATAAGTTCAAGAAAACGATCATAAACTCACGAATATCTCCACAACATTGGTTTAAAATTCAAAGCAAAGCAATACAGTCAACCCGAAATGATTGTAAATGTAAAAAGTGTTGCAAATGAAAATCATTACTCTTTGCCCAAGTAAATGGACCAGAACATGATCTTGGAATATCTGCCGTCTTTATTCAAATATCACATATTTTTTAAGATAGCGAACACATAAAACTACGGTAACAGTGTTGTACAAGTGGGCAAACGCTCCGCAATGTGTTGGCATTTTGTCGTGATTTATATAATCTGTATCAGACATAGATTCTGAACATCCACATCTCACGCAATTAACCGTTCGTTTAATGTATTTTTTGACGTTTTGAAAATATCTCTTATAGAGTTATAGCACAGCCTCGGGTCTAAAGTTTTTAGGGAGTAACTTCATTGAATGTTGCCAAATAATACAACTCTAAAGTCACATGCCTTTCAGAAGACAATTTCCTCTGCCACCAAAAAGAAAAACCACCAACTGTCTTGACGAACGAGATTTGAACGATAAACAGAAAAAAACAACAAAAGTACACATTGTAGAAAAGTATCAACAAAGAATACACAACAATACGTACTTTCTTTACAGAGTGGAAATTGATATCCCGGCGTGCATTGTGTACAGTTTCCTGTTACGGGATTACATGTTTGGTTGTTCTGGCATTGTCCACATGTCATATTACATTCTAGACCATATGTTCCCTGTGGACATACTGAAAAACGAAATAAAACATAGACCAGTGATAAAATACCTAATATATATGACAGTTTTAATTTGTATGGATATCTTTGACAAGACAATAACAGTTTTAACTTGTGTATGTTTTTATTGTTTGTCCTTGTTTGTGTGTTAGGTTTTAGCTGTTTTCATTTTTTGCATTACTGCTTTGAAAACCTAACAAACTGTGATCATGAAGCTGAATATTTTAAGCTATGCAACGTAAATATAATGTTACCATACATTAATTTAGTATGTACTGTATTCAATCTGTAAAACGCTTATGATGTATGGTTGATGCTTCGTCATTGAAAACTTAATGCCTGAATGTCTTCGGTTGAGGCCATGTCATGCTATAAATTGCTTCCGCAGTTCTGACAAAATTCAGCAGGCATTAATAGGAAAATCTTGTTTAAATAAGGCTTATTAGCAATATAGGCTGACAGCTTTTGCAATATGTGTAATTATTTTGGTTGACTGCGTTCCTTCTCATGCATACGGTACAACATCAGCTTCTTCTACATCCGTTGTCAATTTCCAGACACCCTTGGGACATCGGTTAAACGATGTAAATGTAAAATGAGCCAAAACTTACTTGATTGATAAACAAAAGACAATGGTATATATGGAACATTGACAGCCCTAATTGGGAAGGAAACGCAACGGTCTGTCCCTTTGCGAGAATCGTAATTGAACATCAAGTGTTGCCTTTATTGTGTCTGTATGGACATAGCACTTAGTTAAAGATCACGTGGAGAAGAACAAACTGTCAAAAATCATGCATAATAAGAAACAAGTTATTTGGACAAAGATTAAATATAAATTGTCATAGTCCGTCATGGAACAAGCAACTGAATTTATTTATTAACTATCATACATTTGTTACAGGCTTTACCGTACTAATGGGAATGTTAGCCGGCGACCAGTTGGCGACAGAACAATCGATAGGTATGGGGTAAAGGTCTTAGCAAGGGTGTGGGGTCGGGGCAGGAAGGACATGGATGCTTCCGATCTTCAACAAAGTTTGAAACATACAATCCACATTTCCTATGGATATTTATGATTTCTAAACGAGTGCAGATAACTTTGAGGAACTTGCTGAGAGACTCACATACGAGAACTGGCTGCTGGTGGTTGTGAACAAGGCTGATTTTAAATTGCCAGTATTTTCTATTTGCTTATACTTGTAGCTTACGATACACCCATAATAACATGACATGACACACGTTCTATTACAATTAGTATTAGGGTAGGGGCTTGAGGTGGTTTGCCGTGCATTAAAGTATGTGCATTTGTTTCAACTAATTTAATTAAAACATTTTAGCATGTTTGAACACATTAATATCACTCGGAGAAAACTGTTATGTAAATATATTGTCATTGGGCTTCTTATGTTATCATTATTTCTTATCCTCATGTTTGCTTTGCTATTGAAATAAATGTACTTGTTACTGTGTAGAAGGTGACTAAGTAGAAAATATAAAATAACCAACATATCTGGCAGGATTAATATTGCACTGAGTTATAACCGCGACCCATGCCAACGACATTTATACGACGGAAGTGGATGGCACAGAATGTTGCACAAAGCGTTGTCTGCTTCAAATATATGCATTTATTCAATTGAAATGTCTCCTACAAAGACTTCAAAATCAAACTACAACACCCAATAACAATCATGAGTATTAAAATAATACCATACATTGATACGGAAAAGTATAATTCTAATCAATAAAAAATTAAATATTGTACCTAATATTATTAATATGTGTACGACTCTGGCCTAAAACATCCACAATTTTTTGTACAACGAATAAACATAAATTTCTGCTAAAGTGTGATGCTGTTAAGTACACCAAAAGTAGTCTCAGGATGATAAATGTATACCGACGTTCAGCCATAAATTATGTGTTATGTGCATCTTAAAATGTGCCTGTTGGAATTAGAACTATAAAAGATGTATTTTAAGATCGCTCATCGCTCAATTACCTTGTACATTAAGGTTTTAAAATGAATCATACACAAAAGTTAACTTTACTAATTACAACAGTGTTTTTGAAGCACGCAAGTCAAAGTTGTATAAATTTGAAATTGTACAACCTGTTACTTACTGTATGGAGTAAAAATGACTTAAATACTACAGGTTTCGTGCAAAATGACATTTCTTCCATGTAGTGAACAGGATAAAATGTGCCTACCTTGTGAACAATTCGAACCATGCCATCCCAAGTCACATATGCCCTCAGGACACGAACCATTGGCATGATTACATGTCAAATTGTGCTGGCAATGGCAGGTTGAGGAACAGTTGGTTCCAAATGATCCGGGTAGACATTCTACAATAGAAGTAACGACGTTAGAGCAGCTTTTTGTATGTCCCATGCAGCATTTTATCAACATCAAGTTTATATATTACACGGTAATCAAATATGTATGGTACCATTCCGCTGTCTTGCATTTTATACAATATCGCGCGGTTCTAACTTAAGATTTTAACGTTTTGTTATTTATAAAAAATAGCGATGACCTACCAAACAAGTTTAACATAAAATGTTCAATGCGACCTCCACTTTGTGCTATAACGACCTCAGTTCTTCTTTTTAAAATTTTCAATAAAATTGACGCACATTGTCTGAGTGATTTTTCTCATTTCTCGACACATTGCTGAATTAAGCTGCTCAATGGTGTCTGGTTTTGGTAAAGACTGGTATGGACTGTAATTATTGTCCTTCAAGTATCCTTCAAGTATCCAACTAGAAGGACATCCAACAGACTGTCGAGTTGTTAGTACTACTTTAAACGAAAGAAAATTCCTGACGCATGTTTTCTCTCTCTACCATATTAACATGTATCCTGCAGTGTGTGGTAATGCTCCATCGTACTGTAATCGAATTGCATTAATGACAATACGGTCTTTAAGAGATTAAGATATTGGTAAATTCATCGTTCCCCATACTCGACTCTTTTGCTTGTTAACAGTGGCATTTAAATAAAATTGCGAGTCATATATAAACCAGTCATCCACTTTCTCCACATTATTAATCATCCATTTAGCAAACTCTAGTATGTTGCTAATATCTGTTTTAGACAAATGGACAACGAATACGGAAACAATTTCAAATCAAAATGCAATCGTTGTATACAGTTTCAGACTTATTGGTAAAAATCTACAAGACCTTCGTTTATTAAATTTTGTGGTGTCTTCTGACTCACTTCCTGGATCTCTGTTGTCAGGGTGCTTTGAAGTGCGGTTGGATCTTGGTCTTCCTCTGTTTTTGTGTCAGCTATCTTCTACAGTTGAATTATTAACAGTTTATTAACCAGCCGATGCACTGGAAGATTTGTGATTTTGTCACTTTCGGGATTTTTTGACTGCATCATACGTATGAGAGTACAGTGAGGTTTAGTATAAAAAAAGAGCTTAACTATGTTTGCGACTTTCTGTTTTGATGTCACCTTCTTGAAAAGCAGTCAATATTTGGTGACGTCAATGTCTTCCCATATATCTTCATATGTGAGAAAATAATGACAATTCTCTATTCAGTCGTATACTACACTTGGTTATTGCATCAGGTAATTTGTACTTATTCAATTACACCGCTGTTTCCGATATTTTGTATCACCGTGCTGTTATAAGTACGTGATACGCTTTACATAGACAAATGCTTTTAAAACCACACGTGTTCACTTATATAGTCAAATATCAGTCGTCATGTTTCAATGGATTATTCAGTTGGGATAACCAATGTTTCGTCTAAGCACCCGTGTCAGTGTATTATTTTAGTATTTCTAGTTCTTAAAAGAAAAAGACAAAAAGGACAAACAGGCAGACAGACTTACATTTTCTTGTAATTAGCGCTCCCCAACCTCTTTGTGGTGTTTTAAATATGACATACCTTTTTTA